>JAAFCE010004209.1:1177977-1585092 GCA_013389805.1 Trigoniulus corallinus | reverse complement strand
TAAAGAGTATGCATGACTTACTGCCAATGGACCATACAGGATACCCTAACAAAGAGTTTCAAAATTATGCAATTTCAGGACCTATTGTTATAAAAAGAAATTAAAATAATAGGGGGCAGATAAGAAGGTAACAAAACGCATGCACACTTTGGGGCCATCAATACTGGCCAGATGATTTGCAAGCATGAGTGAGTGAGGGATCTTGTCCCTACAACCTGATATACCTGTAAGCACCACTGTTAATTTTTATGGACCGTTAATTCTTAAAACCGATTGATTGCTTTTTGAGAACACTCCCTTCTTGCAATTTCAGGCTCCACTTCCGGGTACGTGATGCAGATAACCACATCAAATGTGACAAAAATTGTCCCATTTTCAATCGTATGCAATTAGGTCTGACATTGAAAGAATTTACATAAAAAATGCATTAAATGTTGTACTAATTAAATTGCATATTTACAGAGATAGTGTAGATACAGGTGAAAAAATTAATGCTCAAACGTACTAAGTTATCCGTCAAGTGATTGTGGTAGGCATATCAACATTTTCGACAAATTGGGCATTGTGGAATTATGATGATGCTACTGATAGGCGCTAAAACAGTGGCTCAAGCTACGCATGTTTGCCCATGGATGAGGTCGGTGACTTCTTCCTAATAAAAGAGGATTTCATCTTATGACATCCATTTGGATGCCAACAGTTTACAATGTCATCTGCACCATTTTGAGGGGCTCTAATGACCTTTGTAGTTGAAGGGCCCTAAAACACCAACAAACAACAAAAACAACAACAACCATTTTGATTATTACTTTTTTAACATTATCTTATTGTTTTGGGCACTTAACCTAACGTCCTTTGAGGCCCCAATGACGAACAAAAGGGAAAAAAGTCAGGGTGATAAGATCATTTGCCTCCTCAATTCGGGAATTGAAATTCCGTCTGTACACCAGTCAGATGCTTAATCAATTTCTCCACTTACCGGTCTCTCTTATGTTCTCCATCTCCTACACCTGGGAATTTTACAAATCTCTCCACATACGAGTATATCCCGTTTATAAGTGTGTCAGAACGTTTGGTAACGTTACCTTTTGGTGGATACCCTGCATAACTAAATCAGTTTATGAAGGTTAAGTTTATGAAGGTAAATGGGGTAATGACCACATGTTTTTTTTCTCATAAACACATTATCATTATTGCAAACTTTTTTCCGTCCATGGCAGGGTCGGGTACCCATTTGTGTCGTGTTGAAGAATGTTTTTATGCAGCTGGCTGCCGACTTAACGCTGCAAATCCTTGCTTATTTTACAGTTCTACACATTTCACCCTGAAAGGGTTGTTTTACATGCAGTCTTACGCAGTGCATGAGACCATGATCTGCTTCCTACTTGATGGAATGTGCACTTGGGGCTCCCGTCTCGCTCGCAAGGAGCTTTTCTTCTTGTTTTTTTTTGTTTGTTTCGTTGGTGTTTAAGGCCCTTCAACTACAAGGGCTATTAGAGCCCCGCCCATTGCATAGTACTAATACAGAGTCTGCACAGACACTACTCTTGTACGACGGTTTTGGATATTAGCAGTACCCAGGGTTCCGAAGCGGCCATCCACGCAAGTATTAGCTGGGGTTGCGTTGCTTAACTTTAGCGTTTTCTTCTCATGGGATATGATTATTACGTCTTGCGTTTTCCCTGTTGAAAATTGTCTTTGCTGGTTAGCTGCGACTAAACCCTTTGTAGAAAAGGCGGGGTGTAGTTTCTGGTGAATTCATACCCTTATAAATAATAACCGGGCTAAAAATGCACACTAATCGTTCGAATGAAAAATTAATTGAAGTAGCCTTTCCAGCCGCCATGTCTTTAAGGCGTACGTCTAGTGATTGGTTTGTCTGTCAGGTTTCTCGGTAATTAATAGTTATTTCCAAGAACATTTATGAAAGAGGTGTCTCATCATCATAACATCGATCAAGGCATTTTTAAAGACAGTTTTCGCGGAATTTGAGAAAATCATTTTCTTAAGGTGTGAAATTCCTTTGTAATCAATACTGTGATATCATACTTTGGAAGTTATTCTTTTGTTTTTGACTCAAGGAGATATAATCAGCTGTCACAGGCTTAATTACATCATTAATTATTTCAAAATTTTTGAATGAGTGTCAACTCCTTGTGTAGCTGATGGATACATGGCTTTTATTTCATTGTAGTGCTGTGAAGTCCTTATTTTGAACGACGTATGAAATTTATACGCTTATCTCGAACAGTCTTGAAAAGCAAGTCACTAGAAATCAAGAAAGGGTCAAGGAATTCTAGCAGGGTAAAATTAGAAATCCTTTTGAAGCCTTCAAGAAAGTTGTCCAAAGTTTTGGGTCTTTTCTAAAGCGTTAAAGTTACTACAGGATGTTATTAAGAAATTTCGAAAAAATGTACTTTCGAAATGGCAAAAGTAGTGCTACACGTGTACGAGTTAAATTCGCACCGGCATGACGTGCAATCAGACTTGAGGTCAACTCCCCGGTGCTGAGGCATGACTCTGCTCCCACCCCTGTTCTTCTTTCTTAAAGGTATCTTGAAGGACTTAAGACCCAATGGGGAAACGCGCTATTAAATTAAATCATTCTTTTAATTTAATTTGTTAAATACTTGTTTTCATTATTAGCTTAAAAGCCGCTATTCTCCCAGAAGCTGCTAATTTTAGCACACACCCCAGTAGAGGTGTTTGTTCTTAACAAGTCTCGAAATATAATATTTTATAGTTGAAGCCACTGTCATAATTACAGAAAAACCCTTCTGCTCCTTTAAATATTATGAAATCTTTTTTCTCTCCCTTCTCAAATTAAATCTGTTATTTGCATATTCAGGCCTTGCCATACTTGACGAATGTCGCACGTATTTTTAGAGACAGCCTTGGAGATCCAAATGCACTCTCCGGTCCTCCTCCCTTTTTCCACCTATAATTGAAATATCATAACGAACATCACGTTTTTCAAAGAGGAAAAAGAAGGATTTTGACAAGGCCAGACGAATGGCGACGAGCAACTTCAGTCCCAAAATACAATATATGATGGTTCCTCATATACTCTCATACTTGACATACTTGTAGTGGAGGTCCTTACTGCAAACCTTTATGGACCATGGGTTGAATGGATAGACTGATTCCCTGAAAAAGGGTTCCCAAACGCCGAAATCGTTCCTTGTATACGGCAGAGCCCCACTGGATTGGAACACACTAGAGGTCGGCCTATTGGGCGGTGCTTAACGTGGATGACACTTCGTCCGGGGCCACGGCTTTACGTGCCATCCAACGGAAGGATTATTTAAGACTTCACTCCCGCCGCAGAATCCGTCGCCCCCTCCTACAGGGATGTCATCCTTCAATCAATATGGAAGCGGCAAGTTGCGTTGGACACACCAGTTCTCGTCTGATCACTGAAGTTAAGCAACGCAAGCCCAGTTAGTACTGACATGGGTGGTCGCTCGGGAAAGCTGGGTACTGCTAATACCCAATAATCGTCGCATTAGTGTAGTATCTGTGCAGTATATGCATTAGAACTATACAATGGACGGGTCTCTAATGACCTTGTAGTTGACGGGACCTTAAACTCCAAAAAACAACAAAAAAACAAAATTCAATCAATATTCTAACTATTGAGCCACCCAGACAGACTTGCCAAGTCTGGATGTCTATAAAATTTTCATTATACTCCTTAAAGACTTCAGGTATTTCCAGGTAAAGTTTAATGTAACTGTTTCTGAATGTCACTCTTCAGTTGGGGTTCTTCGAAAGTATGCTACTGATTCAGGTTGGTGTAAAAATTATCATAGTTTTGTAGAGGAGTTGATTTATAATGGAATTGTGACATCCATTTTAAGTCATTGAATAGTAGTGGGAAATGATAAGAATTGTTGGTCAGTGTGAGCCCGGAAGGTGTATTTCAGAAATGTGCCAACTAAAAGAGGAGTGGAGGGAGTCCTTGATCAATACCCTCGTATTTACTCTAATATCTATGTACGTCATTCTCCCTTGTTTGTTCGTACCACTTCGCCTTTGACATGTTACTTAAAACAATTTGGGCCTGACAGTAAAGAGTTCTGGAGAATGAAATGTGTATCACAATTAGTACGAATTTTGTAGAATTGCGGTAATCGTTAGCTCCAAACCAACTGTTGAAATTAAGCGGGCGGAGGGGAGTAGACGCTACATTTTGAAGTTTTAACACCTGAAATGATGATAATCTACATTTCAGACAGGTGAAATGACGTTTCACACCCATGTTTTCTTAAGTTCTACTGTTACACATAGACATTCGTATTAAATTTCTTGAATTTCCATATAGCTGCATTGACAATTACATGGTTTTCGTAAGAAATGAAAAATGAGCAGAACAGGTTCTTCAACTTTCAAGAAAATAATGCTATCAAGTGAAACTTATGTAAAATGTTTCAAGAAAAGGAGTTGAAAAATATAGATTAAGTGGATGTTATAGCTCAAATTTTGCAACAATTAAACCTAAATCATAACGTCTTTCAGAGCTTTCTTGTTACTGAAATGATGTGATTTTCTTGGTGGAGTGGGGCAAACAAAAAAAGGAAGTAGAGTCATTTCTGATAGTTATTGACTTCCATTATGCAGTGGGACGCCTCTAAATCAATAATAATAATATACTTAAAGCACTTTTGCAATATTGTCTGTACTTTTTGCCTACTTTTATTTATAGTGTGTGAACAGAAAAATGATTTTTGAATAATCTTTTCCCAACCATCCTATTTCATAAATGAAACGTAACACTTTGATAAACAATGTTTGATTTGATAAAAAGATGAAGCTATTTTCATGAAACTATTTCTTAATCATGAAGGATTGCATCTGAGTGAAAAGCCGAAAGGATTGTGACCGATTTTTTATTACACAAAAAAGGAAACGAAGCTATCGTAATTTATAAAAGAAAATATTATTTCAGTAAAATGCAAGACCTAATACTTAACGATCCAGGTGCAATGTAGTAAAAAGCACCAAGCATGAAAAATCAATAACAATAAAAAAACAAGGGCATGCTGAAATCCTTCTTCTATTTTACTCCACAGGGGGAGCACAATCGCGACAGTGTAGTTTCTGTATTCAAACTGCAATAACTTTTTAAATTCTTTTCGTTTGATAACCAGGACAGGCTGCAGGAAGACGGTGCGAGCGCACAAGGCTCCGCGCTGGTGCCTGACTTTGCAAAATGGAAATGGTTTAAATTATGTGGCATAACCCTGCACTGGGATGCAGGAAATTGTGAAAAACAACAATGTTGTGTGGGAGCTAGTTGCATAGTTTGTACCTGGGTGCAAAATATCTTAGGAACGTCTCTGTCGGGCCCCTTAAGTCCACTTTGAATCAGGCCCCGGCAAGCCAACGTTGCAGGGAGCCCCGCGTTGTTCGGGCCGGCCTTGTTGATAACAGCCTCACTTTGCTAGTTTTTCATTTTCAGAATAAAGTAGTTTAATATTTGAGATATTAATAGGCGAATGAAAACATTTCTCAATTTATTGCACTGAGATCCATTTGGAAAGAGTAAAACGTCGCAACGCCAGCAAATCTTCGTTGGGACACTTTCTTTCACCAACTTCAGGGGGGTTGAGCTTCTGCACTTGGAATGCTCACTGCTTGTATGAAAGACCCTTTTGCATGTTGGCAACATCTCACACACCATCCGGTGCTACAGCTCTACTTTCCATCTCGCTAGTCTCCGCCGGGATAAATCCTGCAGACATTTCAGTCAGGTATGATAACCACCAAGCCATCGCGACAGATTGAAATTAGACAATTGAGACACAATAAAAAAGTCATTACAAGACTTAGGTGTGCCGCCTTTCAGCATTTTGTTGTAGAATAAATGAAATTGATAATAGGAATTTTGGAGAGAAAAGTCTTGCAACGTCGTGATTAAATTTTTGGTTTGACTGACTTTCTGATTAATGAAGTACAGTATTTTGGAGCACACCATAAAACAAGGTAGTTTGTATTTTGTTATCAACAATCGCTATATTTAATCACCTTTAAATTAGGAGTACATATAAGTAAAGGATTTTTTTTATTGGTGTTGTTAGCCAATATTAATATACAATCAGAAATGTTACCATTAGCCAATTATTAAGTAAGGTTAGTAGCTTCGAGAATCTATTTGGATTATGACTTTTTAGCTGTTTAACGCAAATTTTTTAAGTATTTAGAGTTTGATGCCAGCAGAAAATATGAGCACAAGTCGTGTCAAACCACAGAATTGAATTGCCTAATACTTTCTTCTCAGAAAGTGCTACATTTTTTCTGTTGTTGTATTTTTTTATGTGCTTCACCTGATCATTAAATAGTCGTATTTCTACCTACATTTAGTTTGCAAGGGCATACGTTCAGCCTACTACTGGCAAAGGTTACCTGAAATATAAGTTTTAATTATATTTAACTGGTAGCAAATCGCCTTGCACGTTACGCTGATGCATTCAAATTTGCGCATTTATTAAAATCAGACATGAATATGAGTGCATAAAAATCAGAAAGTTGGCCCCCAAAAAAATCAAAAGACCTTAAAACGATTGAGATAAAAATCAGTATAAAGCATATATATATTAAAAAAAAGTAGATTAATACTGCAAATCATTTCTTGGTTCTAAGGTCAGTCTTGCATTTACAAGAAAGTTGACCTTGCAATGTTGAACAGCGCAGCAGAATTGGATTTGACACATTCATTTCAAACCTCATTAAATGTGCAGTCGACAGAAACATCATTTTTGCTATTTGTCACGTTAACTTAACATTACAATTAGGCTAAAGTTTGGCAGATCATCGTCATCACTCATAACCCTTTTAACGTTATGCCAGGGTCGGGTACCCTGTTGCCCCATCGAGTCTGGGAACACTGAAGCCACTGATATAATGCTATAGCCCCATGCTTATTTAACGTCGGCCCATTTTCTTCGCTATGGCTCATTGTCAATGGGGTTCAAGTTCGATCGCGGTTCTGGGGGGGGGACGGGACTTCATTCGGGCGAAAGGATTCCAAGGCCCCAAATCCTCGTACGTCTTCTGTAGGAAGGGGAGTAAAGTGTAACCCTTTCACTTTGATTATTTACTGTAATCTTACTTGGGCTACTACTTAATGGAGCACCTGGATGATACCATCATCTTTTACCCTTGCAAAGCTGAGGATTTGAACTTGGAGTTACCTTTTGCGGCAGGTTAAACTCGTGGTGCCAGAAAACTAGGGATTGATCGGCAAAAGCAACATTCTCAGGTGTAAGAGTAATTCACCTGTTTATTACATCTTAACGTAGCCACAAGGAACTCCAGCACATGAAATGTGAACTTTTAGGAAGAATTACATCCTCCACGTTAGTAAAAAATTAATTTTTTCCCACACTAGTTATTTTCAGTTTTTCATTATCTCATTATTTCTATTTTCTACTTCTGTTCTCTAAAAATCATTGGTTAGCCCCACAACAGACGGCCAACTGGTATGAAAAAGGCATATCCGGAATGCAGATGCTGATCCACGGTCTGTTGGTTTCTTTTCTAAAGGAAATGAAAACTAATCATTGCTGTTTTTTTTAGTTAGTTGTCTGGGTGTAAGAAAACATATTTACGATGACGTACGTGGTTGAAGCTTTGATAAATGTGGTTTTTTCAGACTTAAGATATAATCGAGCCTGCAGCAGTATGTCGTGACTCCATAATCCAGTTTAACCGGCATACTTGAAAAAAAAACCCGAATTTTACAAATAGTCCAAAACAATAGATGACGTGGATTACACACACACCCAGTTTTGCACATTTTGCATGCTGTAACGAAAATACTATACTGTACAATGTAATATCGCCATATTTAGGGCCATTCTTAAAAATGGCGCGAGATTCAACAAACAAACTTTCCCTGAAATAACGTTTGTCTGCCTGATCTACGCTTCATATAGGAGGTCTCAGATTTCATCTCTCACCCACTTCATCTACCGCAAAGGTAGTGTGAACAGGAAGCGTGGAACAAGCAGGTGGCCGACAACCTTCACTTCAGGGTGAAAGAAGCTGCTTCCAGAAAGGTCAACTGACATTAAATAAGCAGAAGGTTTTGTCATGAAGGCGTTTGTTGTTCCAACTGAAGAAATGGGAGCACAACCCTAGCATAGGCGGTAACAGAGTTAGGGATTATGATATCGTCGATGTGAGCCCAGGGGCGGATCCAGAGGGGGAACAATGCAGCCATTGCTCCCCCTCAGTGCCTTAATGGAGAACAACTGATGAAGCTTTTTTGCATTGCTATCCCCATTTCTATACTGCCAGTCCAATCTGTAGTTGGCTAAACCACTGAAGTTAGGAGATTGTCTAAAGGACAGGAAAGGACCTATTGTAATTGCTAGCTAGATTTATACTTGGGGCTCTCTTTTTTGGAGATGGATGGCTGACGCACACACTAATGGGTTAGGGAGGAAGCCAAGCATCCATAACAGGCTGAACCCTTAGGAAGCTGCTTTTGGGAGGTAAGGAGGAAGGTGTGGAGGATGCAGGAAATGGGAAACTTGCAGCACCCGACGTTCTTTAATAACCACCCATGTTGGTACAAACGTGGACTTGCGTTGCTTAACTTCAGTGATCTCACGGGAACTAGTGTGTCTGACACAACTTGGCTGCTTCCCCCTGATCCACCTCTGGATTCGCCACTGTGTTATTATTATTTACAGTGAAACCTCTCTAATTGGTACACCCTAGGGGGACCCAGCCAAATTGTACCTATCAGAGGGGTGTGCCCATAAGAGGGATAGTAATAACCTATAGATGAAAAATCGGTACCTGAAGAATTTGTACCGATATAAGAGGTGAACCCTTTAGAGGGCTGTACCCATAGAGAGGTTTCACTGTATTAAAAAACCAGCGACAGCTTGACCTCATCCCTATTTTTTTTTTGGAATGAGACAACTTATTTTCTTACTTTTGCTACATCAAATCATACTAGAGTTTTATTGAATTTCAACATTCATTTCTATAGTTTCAACATTATGTCTATGAAAAATGATATATATAGCAATGTAATTATTATTTATTGGCAATAATAATTTTTTATGCTGTGGTTGTCAATATATAGTCAAATCATTTTGTCACAAGGTAAACTTCTGTTTGTTATCGGATCGAGTGATTGGCACGTATATCTTTTAATTCCATTATTCACTGCTCTAAATTATATTTTCTATCAAACAATAAATTAAACCGAATTAGAGACACATTCATGACATTGTTTTTAACACAGGTATTGTTGAACCCGTTAATGGAGATATTTAATGAGTTAATTAACCATTCACATGTATGCATAAATTTTGTGGGACAAGAATAACTTGACATGGTGTGTTGCCCCGTCAAGGTGACTTAAACCTGAAAATTGGGGCCTCTGATGTCTTATATAGACTTCTTAGGTACCGTTGCATTAGATAAAAATGAAGTTATGTTCTGATTTGCCTTATTTGTCATATTTAGCGTCATCTGTCTATGTACTGCAGTACGGTCTGCAACCCTTTCCCCAGATAGTCTAAAGCAACTCCTAACCCTTTCCGCCTGTGGAAGGGTCGTATACCCATCTTGTCCATCTGGAAGGACACAAGGGTGATATATTGGACGGTTTTTTTCCGCAGCATGGCGGTTCACCAAAGCTTCAAACCCTATGCTTATTTCTCGTCGGCCTACTGTTCGTTGGGGCACTCCACCGACGCCAGCGAGGGGGTTCCTATTTTGCCTCATTTACCCCTTTGCATAGTAGAGAAGGTTCTTTGATGTGCAAATGCCATCGTACACCACACTGAACCTCGGTTTTACTTCTCATCCCGAAGGAAGGCGCACTAGAGGCCTCACTATCTCTCTCCCGACCGAAGCCATACCACTTCGATCCAGTATCGAACCTAGAACCACTTTTACGATGATGAATGAAAATGGGAAAAATCGCATTTGGCGGCTCAATTTTTACTGTTATCCTGCCGTCAGGTTTAGCACCACGTCTACTCAATTTGGACCTAAGGTGCATTTTATGATATTCTTGGTTTTTCTATTGACGTCAAACCTTAGACGAACATAAAATTCACCACTTTTCTCAGAACCGTGCAACATTTTGACAAAGTATGTCTCTATAACCCTTTCCCCTCCTGCTGAGTTGTAACAACGGTGTCAAAGCTGAAAAAGAAAGTCATTTTTGTGATGTAGTTTTAACATTTTGTGGCCCAGGTCGACCGACAATTGTCTAAATAATGACTACTTTTATTAACTTGTTTCGTTTCTAGAAATGTCCCAGTGTGGTTAAAAGAGAACTAAAGGAAAATGCGACAATTCAATTTGAGATTGTTGAGTACGTTTGTATTCCAACTAAATTTGGCAGTAATGAAAGAGGTATCATTGACTGACTTGTGATACATGACGATGATGGCTTTGTTAACTTATGGTCAACCCAGAAAAGTCAATGTAAACAATTTCCGGATTGAAAAGAGTAGTGATATCATTCTCTGAAATCATATCAGAAGGTGAGAATAACAATAATGGTGGGAATTTTGGTACCAAAAATGTCCTATCATCAAAATAGTTCATTTAACTTATGATTGAAACTTGTAATGGATGTTCATGTTTGGTGGCTCTTGTCTTTTTATTTCCTACATGATGGGAGATCCTATTGAGGTGCTGCTTTTTCAGAGAGTAAATCACTGACCTCGACCATGGGGCGAAGAACGGATTCTGGCGTTTACTGCTATACCAGGAGGGCAGACTAATGAAAACCAGAATAGTCGACTTCTAAAATTGATATGCATAGACAGTACCAGTTTTACTGGGTGGACCAAATGAGACATTTGCTCGGGGCGCAATATTTGTTAATGAATGCTTATTTTATCTTTCTTGGTTTCATACTGGTTATTAGACTTTTTTTAACACCTTCCAATATCGCCATGTTGCAAGGCTGGAGCTACACCCCAAAATTTGGAAATTGGCCAATCTACATGTTTCTCTGTAAAAGAACTCTTTTTGATGTATAGACCATATTATATGCTATTTATACTGTATCTTGTCTAACGGAAAGTTAGTCTCGATAAGTTTTGTGGTTAGCGTCCTTGACTACGCAATTGTATGATTGCAGGATAGAACATGACAGAGGCTGATGGTTTCTTTAGGACGGGAAGTTCTCATTGCGCATTGCTTTACCTGCAGGTGACATTGTACACAGCAGCTGGGGTTATGGCTTTACTCCTCATTCGAAGGAATATGTACTTAGGGTGTCCTTCTTGCCCGATGTCTAGGAGCGGCTGTATTGCGTTGGACACACCAGTTCTCGTCTGATCACTGAAGTTAACCAACGCAACTCCAGCTCGTACTAGCATGGGTGATGCTTGGAGGCACTGGATACTGATAATACCCAAAAATCGTCGTAACAGCATTGTGTCTGTGCAAACTCTGCATTAGAACTACGCAGTGGGCGGAACTCTAATGACCATTGTAGTTGAAGGGCCCTAAAACACCAAGGGAACAAAAATTGCCCGAAGTCATCTGTCTCACTCAGGACACAAATGACTTCTTTACCATGTCATGTACATTAGTCGCCGAGGCAGTACTGTATCTAAATATCAAGAATGAGATGATGAAGGGTGAGACTCCGTTACGTTGCGTCATCTGCTTTAGCATCCAAAGATGTAAAAATTTCACCTCGATCCATAAGGGATCTCAGGGGAAGTCATGTCATCACAGACACTAATGAAATGGATCAGAAACGAAATTCCTGCATCTTTAATTAACGACTGGAAAACATGTCCCAATTTAACAAAAGTGTAGTGAAATAACAAGGTGATTGACTACGTAGAAAAATAAGTGTGTCAATTTATAGCCTAAGATGTTATGATTTTAAAATCAAGAGCTTTAGCTATTTAACCTACCTACCTTTGGTGAGACAGAAAGAGGGAGAGTGAGAAAGGCAGGTGGCAGGAGAGCTGCCATACCTGAGAAAATTGCTGACCTATAGCATTTCCTTTGGTATCACTCTGTGTAGTTTTTATGTGCAAGGAACATCGTAAGCACCACAAGGGTAGTGGCTCCGCCCGTCTTATCCAGGATCTAATCTGCAACCATGGGCTCACAAAGTCATGGGATTCGAACTTACAAAATAGAGCAGTAACGTGTTGTATGTACAGTAGTATACAAGGCCCGAAAACAAAGCTAAAAACTCGCTGAAGCAATGAGCTGCGAAAGCTTGTCTTTGTGGCATTGAGATTTCCTTTTGTAACTTGTTAAATTTGCCCCACAACAGCACTTTTTGTGTTCCCATTGTTTAGATTGTGAATACACGTGCCGCAATTGTTTATTCTAATGAAGAAATTGTAATAAGAATTTTAAAAAACGCCCCTGTTCGTCATTTCTTCAAAGTGTGCACAATAAAAATTGATCCTGAAGGATTAGTCTACTAAAGAAGAAAATTCTAAATTCCCAGAAATAACAGTTGTGTAAATCTTATTGTCTGGAATCTCCTACCTGCACTAAAAATTATCTCACCTTTAGGCAGGTAAGATGATGCTAAGAAACCATGATCCTAAATCCGGAGTAACTGTGAGTTACTTCGTCTAACGTTTCCTGAAGGGGAAGTTAACCCAAATTTTGCAGGGTTATGTACCTTTTGGGCAAAAATATGCCTTCAAAGTTTGAATAATATTCACATAAATTTGCACATGGCCTTGAATACCTAGCGTCGGTACGTATCTTAAAAGAAATTCCCTCTTTTGTGCAGGGTTGCTTGATTGGCCTGCTTTCGTGTAATTGAGGTAGTGTCTTGGTCAGGTCCCAACCTGACCGAGGCGAGTGGGTTATTTCGATCTATTTTTCAGATCATGCCGGTTATTGTCCCTTCCTTGGGTTAAAGCAGTGGCCTGGCGTAGAGAGTGTAATACCACTTCTGCACCTAAAAAAACCCTTTATGCAAAGCAACTAGCAATTCCTAACCCTTTTCCCGATTATGGCAGAGTCGGGTACCCATCTGGTCCCTCTGAATGGAATTCAGGGTGATTTATTCGACAGTGTTTTCCGCAGCCTGGTGCCGACCCCTGTTCCCTATGCTTATTTATCGTAGGTCTATTGTTGGTTGGGGAATCTACCGACGCCAGGTCTACACCGGAAGGTAAATTGGACGTGGTTTTTCCACAGCTGGTTGCCGACCAAAGCTGCAACCCCTATCCATATTTATCGTCGGTATACTGATCTTTGGGGCATTCCACCGACGCCAGGGGGCGGGCGAGCTCCTACACCTGGACATTTTGCCTCATCTATCTATTGCATAGTAGAGAGGGTTCTTTGACGTGCAAATGCCATCGTACACCACACGGGGCCTCGGTTTTACTTCTCATCCGAACGAAGGCGCACTCGGGGCCTCGCTCTCGTCCAAAAGAAGCCAACCCACCTCGGTCCAGTATGGAACCACTGGTGCAGTTACCAAGCGCGCTACTCACTGCCTCACCGAGGCAGGTTTAAAAGAACCCTTTCTGCATGAAGTATATGTGGAGGTAGTCAAAATCCCCAGGTGCTAGTACATGTTGAGAAGTTAAGACATCAGTGGTACGTGTGAACTCTGTTGTTATTTAACGACGTCTCATTTCCTTGTGAAGGTTTTATTCACACCAAGGAGCGAGCAGTTCCTACAGGTGGAAAATGTTGCCCGTCATGCAAAAGGTGTACTTCCGTCTATTGTGGTGTTAGGACCACCGAGCATCATGAAAAGTTTAGAACATGTCTAATGGTACTGACAAGTGTCTCGTGATAGGAGTAATGCTTGAGCATCCCTGTTGTGGTCAGCCTGTAGGGTCAGCTTCAAATTGCTAGCCGTTGAGTTAGCAGTATGATCTCGCCTTAGCCAGAATAAATGTTGATAATCTAACGCAAATTACACCAGTAATTCATTTCGGACTCAAGGTCGTCAGCCAACCAGCCAGCCGTCGCAATGGCGACCCTATTGCATGTTTTCAGCTGAAAATTAATAGCGGCGCTTTTATTTTTCCACCAAAGTTAAACCACCTGTCGTTTAATAATAAGCAGCCGCCGGAATAGTTTCAACGCTGGGTCGATTTGGTTAAAGATGCAACACGTTTCATTTTTTCTTTTAACTTTTTCAGATTAACCTATATTTTTGTAACGTAAAAAAATAAAAAAACAAATGAAATTTTGCTGAAATTATATTATAGTGGTGTTATCCTTAAACGATAATCGTTGAATACACGAGGTAGTTGTAACGTGACATCTAAGTTTCAATAAAATTCAATTATTACATGATGCCCGGAAGTCGATAAAGGTTAATAACATTCTCACAGCCTAGCTCAAGAATGTGCAATGATATTTAAAAAAAGCACCTGTATTGCAATTATTTTTAGCTTTATTATAACTATTATCAATATGAATAAGCGTGTAATACGAGTCGCTTAAACATATCGTGAGGCACATGCGCTGCAAAATGGGAACCACGTGACAAAATATGGCGGCGTGGGCATTTCTGTATAACAACACACCTTATGTTTATCATTACCTGTAGCTCCTTCTCCGTCTATGGCTAGATTAGGTATTTATTTGTTCCGGTGGAACCAGAAGCAAACAGGGGTTGTGAACATGAACTGGGCGGTCAGATACGTAAAAATACCCTGCAAAAGTTCCCCTGTGTATTCCTTCCCAACAGAGCCGGGTTTAGATATTGAGAGCCTAGGCTATTTCAATTTTGAGGCCTTTTTCAAGCCCTTTCTTAAGTTTTGAAGCTCGCTAAATGTTGAGGCCCTAGGCTTCAGCCTGCTTAGCCTACTGGTCCCCCATCCCCCATGGTCGAAGGTATTGCTGAAATAAGTAATCAATTAAAACGGATTGTAGCCCAAAAAAAGGTTTTCAAGTGGCAAGTAGCCCAAACTAAAAGAAATAGTACCGTACAATCCCGAAAAGTTGCATAATCTGCTACTTACGGCCCTACCGTACCTGGTAAATCGGGTTGTGTCAAATGCTCGTTTTGAAAATTTGATACCGAAAACTTTTTTTTGCTATCACATTTTGTTTTGGAGTATTTTATCTTGGGAACAATTGAGTGGAGTTAAAATTAATTTGGCATCGGTTCACCACCCGTGTGCATCATGTTTCGGAGGGATCGTCGTTTTCACACTAGAAATTTAGTCTATTACTTGAACAGTCATTAACGGAAATGCATGAAAACACCACTTTTTAGACTTGAAGGTCGCTCATTTGTATTCTGAAACATAGAAAGGTTGTAAAGCAACTCCTAACCTTTTCCCCACCTATGGCAGGATCAGGTAGCCATCTTGTCCCTCTGAATGGGCCCAAGGGCGATATATTGGACAGTGTTTTTCCACAGCCGTGAAGCTGCAACCCCTATGCTCTTTTATAGTCGGTCCTACTGTTCGTTAGAGCAATCCACCGACGCCGGGACTCGCTCCTACACCTGGAAATTTCGCCTCATCTAACCGTTGCATGGTTGAGAGGGTTGTTTTACGTGCAAAGGCCATCGCAAACCACACGGGACCTCGGTTTTACTTCTCATCCGAAAGTAGGTGCACTCGGGGCCTCTCTCACTCTCTCTCGCCCGAAAGAAGCAAATCCACCTCGGCACAGTATTGAACCTAGAACTACTGACGAAGTTACCGAGTGTTCTACCTACTGCGCCCGAGGCGGGTGACACATAGAAGCAGTGCCGTAACGGGGGTATGAAGCACCTGTGGCAAGTGTCTTAACTTTCGCTTGCCCGAAACCCAGTAATGACAAAAATCTTAAACATTTTGTGCCCCAAACCCAGTTGCGCCCGTGGCGGCTGCCTTCTTCGCCACGCCCTCGTTACGGCCCTGCATGGAGGGGCTGTGAGGAACAACAATTAAATTTGTCTGCACTCCTTTTGTTGAATTCTGTGTTCTTTAATTGTAACTGCTATTTCACATTCTGAATTTTGCACCGTCAAGAGTAGTTGCAGGTTACAACTTGACTTCCGGTAATTCCATTTGCGAGGGAATATCAGTTGTTTGATATTTCTGACTGGTAACCCATATTTTTAGTTGTGTGATGGATTTATTTTAGGCAAAATAAAGCGTGTTACTCATTTGAGGAAAGCATTGACGACAAAAACATGATGCATGTAAAAGAACTTCTTTCTACGGTGGTATGTAGCATGCAGATAGATCGGGGTGAAATTCTCAGGTGTTGAAGTTTGCCCCTCTCCCGCTGTCGTCAGTAAAGTAGGTAAGTCTGAGTTAAATAACCAAATTTGCGTGGAGCTCATTGATGTTCCGGTAACATCACCCTCCCCTCTCGCTAAAACGGGAACATTGCTTTACTATATTTCAATCACTAAAATCACTGATTTCTTCCGGGATCGATCTTATAATCACACAAGATAGTTCTAAGTCCGTTATTTTTAGACACCGGCGACATTTGTGGTGTCTCTAGACATGATTAAGATGCCATGTCAGGTCCTCATTACCACTGGACACTTAAATATTGTTTATCTCTTTTATCGGCCTAATTATGGTGGGAAAACCCCCGAGTACACTTCAGGTTTCAGTGCAAGTACATGTATGGCACAAGAGCGGTAAATCGTTAAGAAATGTTTATGAATTTAATCTCATGATGTTGTAAAAATGCGTAGGCAATCCAGGATGAGTAAATATTTCTTAGGATTGTGATATGCGAAATGGTTTCTCGTTTGGGACATCCAGAAAAAGAAGCATAAAAGTTTCTCTTGACAATGCTGGTGACTTCTCTATGCACAACCATTTCTGGGTAAGAAGGCTTATTCAGGTGTCGAACAGGTCACATACTGAGACATTTTTTTAACATTTCAACTGACGAAAAGCTCCTTTGGGGGGGGGGGGTTCATTTCACGGGCTTGCATGGTTAACATAATAATCATGCCATGATTCCATATAAGGCAGGGTAACGATCAGCCTTCCCTGACTGGGAGTGGCTGTATTGCGTTGGACACACCAGTTTTCGCCTGATCACTGAAGTTAAGCAGTGCAACCCTAGCTAGGACTAACATGGGTGGCCTCTTGGGAAAACTAGGTACCGCTAATACCCAAACATCGTCGCATTAGTGTAGTGTCTGTGCAGTTTCTACAGAAGAACTACGCAGTGGACGGAGCTCTAATGACCTTGTAGTTGAAGGGCCTTAAAACTCCTCTCAGCCTGTTGCCGACGAATGGGTTTGAGCACGTTGCCAGATGACCAGATAATTAATACATTTATTACTAATATGTATTTCGCAATTATCCATGTGAAATGATGACAGGAGCTTTGTGGAGGCTGAAGTTATGTCCGCGGGTACAGTTTTTATTCACCAAATATATTACCCATGGAAAGCAAATGAACAATGCGATTTAAAATAAAACAGGAACCGGTATTGAAGTGCTTTTTTGTACCCTATCTGTAATATATTCATTAGATCCATTACCGGGAATTTTTGTCAGACAAAAAAACCTTCATTATGTAGCAGGAGACCTGAATATCTTTTTGTTTATTCTGTGTAGCAAAGTGCCTACCTGTAGGGGAGCCAGTCATTTATTACGTATTTAGCATAGACAGCTACACGTACATCAAACGTTATTTTTAATCTCATGTTCTACTTCTAATTCATACCCCCTGTTTGCAGTCATATGCAAAGCAATTTTTAAATTTCAAATAATAAAAAATATATTCTCATATTTAAAAAAAAATACCCCTGTGCCTTTTTTACTGTGGGGTTTGCTCATAATCATCAGTCTTCCCAACTTTTTTTCCGTTTATGACAGTCAGGTATTCATTTATCCCATTCCTAGCAGGACCACACGGCGAAATGTTGGGCTGTATTTATAAATATCCAGCTGCTGACCAAATACTACAGACTCTACTTATTTCCACAGGCCGACACAAAACAACATTAGACCCCAGTCTACATTTCTGGGTAGCTCCGTCCCACTCTTAGTTCTTACCCATAAAAAGGCAGCATCGAGCTACTGACTTCTGGGAATCATTTTTATTACCGTGGATTTAATAGAGAGTTAGTGGTGAACGTCGACGAAGACGAAACGAACGATACGAGGTCAAATGAGGCAACTGTGCATGCTCACGAAAAGCAGACCAGTAATTGAGCTTGCGTATTTGCCTCATTTGACCTCGTATCGTTCGTTTCGTCTTCGTCGACGTTCACCACTAACTCTCTGTTGTTTGTTGGTGTTTTAGGGCCCTTCAACTACAAGGTCATTAGAGCCCCGTCCACAGCATAGTTCTTATGCAGAGACTGCACAGACACTACACTAAGGCGACGATTTTTGGGTATTAGCAGTACCCAGTTTTCCCAAGCGGCCACTCATGTCAGTACTAGCTGGGGTTGCGGTGCTTAACTTCAGTGATCACACGAGAATTGGTGTGTCCAACGCAATTCGCCGCTCCGTCGTTGTTACCCTGGAGATCATTTACCAACCCTGGGGGACAAGCCCCTACGTTTGGGAATGATGTCAGTTATCTATATATTTTACTCCGTGTAGAAAGGGTTTTGTTACGTGCAAGTGGCAACGTCACACATCACACAGGACTGGACTTTACATTCCACTTAACGGAAGGAACTTCCTCTCACTTGCTTTCGCATCTCGGGTGGTAACCACAACCGCCACTTATGCCACTTAAAATGGTGTTAGGGTACCCTGTTAAACTAATTTCGGAACTTTTAAACAAGTGGACTCGCCTATCGGATTTTTTGTTTCAAGGTGCAAAACTGGCATATTCCAGCGTTGTTGGAAAGTTAGTCACCTCTCTACTAGTGACCTCCTTACTACAATAAGAAGTAGTCCAAACGTGTACATTTTATAAATTTTGGACTACAACGAAAAAAAAAATGAAAGCAAAAACGCATCAATAATAGAAGAAAGGTAACTGAAGTAAACAGCCCCGAGGATCCCAATTATATTGTATCTAAATGAAACAACTTCTTAATCATCAGTTAGACGTTTTTTTTTTAATTTACAATTTAGTTTGCAAATTACTTGCATTAAATTGCTTTATGGATTGGTGTTTTTGTGAATCTTACATTTCGTATCTAAGAAATGCAAATTTTGTAGAGAATATTGTTTTTATCAAGGTCTCCTAAACTTGCGGGTAGTTTAGGTAGCCATTATTTCTTGAATTACCCCCCCTTTTTTTTTTGTTAAAAACAGCATTGTAAATACATATTCGATGCTTTCTGAAATTATTCACGTAATAAATTAGGAATGCCATATAATGCCACCATCAAGGTCATAGTGATTTAAAATTTTCTGCAGGAAATGTAGAAAAAAAATCACTACATAATTTTATATCTAATTATGTAGCCACAGTCCTACATCACTGACAACACGCTGTTATTTCTGTATCATCATCATTCTTATCCCATTTCATCTACCTGATGACAAGCTCGAATACCCATATGGGAAACATACGGTTGGCCATAAAATCGTAGCCGGCTGCCTATCTACTGCCACAACTCCTGCCTGTCCTCTTTTTTTTTGGAGGCAATTATTTTACTGGCACTTGGAGACGAACTCCTACCCTTCAGTATTTATACACATGTAGAAAGGGTTCTTTTATGAGCAGGTGGTGATACTGTACTCACCATACCGGACCACGGCTGGGAGCGGCTTATTACGTTGGACACCCCAGTTCTCGAGTGGTCACTGAAGTTAAGCAAGGCAACCCCAGCTAGTACTGACATGGGTAGCCGCTTGGGTAAACTGGGTGCAGCAAATCCCCCGAAAATCGTCGCATTAGTGTAGTGTCTGTGCAGTCTTTGCATTAGAACTACGCAGTGCGCGGGGCTCTAATGACCTTGCAGTTGAAGGGCCCTAAAACACCAGCTAACCAAGGGACCACGGCTTAACATCCCAATCGACAAACGGCCTATTTAGGGTTGCCCTCTTGCCCAAAAGAAACCATGTGTCTGGGTCATGCTCCATCTTACATCCATGGACTAAGGAAGTGAAGCACACTAACCACTTAGCCACTCAGACAGACTTAACAGTTAAAATCATGTTGCCTAACTGCCTAACCATGTCTCCTTTGTGTAGGACTACCCACCAACTAGTTGGGTAGTGACAAGGTAGTAATCAATATGTCATTTTGAGTCCTGTAACGCCCACAATTGGGTAAATGATGACCTGAAAGTGATTTAAGAATAGAGATTTTTGCTGTAGGTCTCCTTTGAAGTGCACTTGTAGGAGCTTACTACATGTATGTGTATTTGCAGTTTGGTTTCAAGAATGTTTTTCATTTGAATTCTTCACTCAAATCTACTCATCCCTCATTTTAGATATACAAAAGTATTTAATTACATTTAATAATATATAATAATTTGAAATTTTTCATTCTCTGGAGAAAAAGACAAGTTTTTGGGGTTGTTGACATCCTATATCGGGAGATATCTTGAATGATATCTTCACGTTTTCCTTTTTTACCTATTTGAAATGAATTGAGATTATATAGTAGCCCACCTTCTCCTCATCGTCTCCACTTCTCACTGTTCATATTGGCTGCAACCACAAAAGCAACAACAAAAATGGTTTCAAACAAAAATTTGTTTTCCATCCTTTAGTGGTTAATTTCTTTTAGTGTCTAATTCATTTTTTTTTTCGGGCGTGGAGCAAAGTATGTGGAAGGGGGGGGGGATACTTATGTCTTATATTAACAGAATAAAATGCCCTAAGCAATATTAACAAGTTTTTTGTCTTGAAAAAATAAGATAAATAAAATATTTTTATATCCCACTGACAAAATGTTTGTTAATCATCCTCCCTCTTTATTTTGTGACAAACATTTTTTCGCTGGTGTTTTTTTCCCTCCACTTGTCATGCAAATTTCGCGACAATGGATCCAGGCAATAACCTTATTTTTTTTTTAAAAAAAAAGGTGTTTTATATGCTACTCAGATTTTCACTTGTTTCACTTCATTTGTAAATCAAATACTTCTTCGGGAAAAAGAATTGGCAGCACGAAAGTGAGAGCGTAATAACTACCTTGTATTATTTACCTTTAAGGAAATTGTCAAATTTAATGACCACCAAATTTCAAATGAGCTCTAAAGATAGACAGTGTTCGGTATTTAGGGTAACTAGACACCAGGGTGACAGTACTTTTATGACATTATTGTCACGATAGTGAAAACTGCTATGATTGGAAAGCGTTGCAAGGCAGTGGTAGCATGTTCGGATTGGATAAAATATTACACCTGGGTAAAATATGAATAAAAGTACCCACAGTCATTAGAAAAGAGTAACAACAACAAGCAAAGGAGAAGTATTGGTTTCTTTCAATGAAATTTAATTTGTTTTACTGACGGGACGACAACTGCTAACCTGAGAAAGATCGGTACCCCCATGGTTCTGTCTACATGTGGTGGCAAGCATTGCTATTCTACCTGAAAGTGTTAGGAGCTCGCCCCCTGGCGTCATTAAAAATAAGTTCTTCCTGGTAAAAGGTAGGCTGGAGTTAAATAAACAAGGTGATCGGGAGGTTGGCTAGCAATCGACGGTATAATAACACCCTTTCCAACGGCTTACCCTAGGAGTCCCCAGCCTCAAACGCCTTTCTCCTTCCTCTCCTGTATTTTCATCTAAATACAGGTCACTTTAACACTCGAACCTTCCATAACTAGGAAGAAGAATGAGTAAAGCAGGGCTCCCCAAACTTTTTTTTGCTTCCTCAGGACGCCTTGTTGACATTTTTTGGGCTTGCTCAAGGCGCGTTATTTGTGCCTCGTACTTATATTGGAATATTTTGCAGCACTCCTGACCTGGAGTAAAGAAGGAAAAGGACCACTCCCTGTTACATCTCCCTAGAAATAAGGCGGTCCTAATCAAATTAAAGCACTCTTCCATGAGTCAATTAGACCACAGTAAGTCAAAGAGAAAATGTATTTATAGTATCTTCACTCGCATTTCTCACCGATGTTGGGCCGGGCACTACACTGAGCCACCCAAACTGACTGAAGAATTGTTAACTAACTACTTTGTAAGCATTACGTGTTAGCAACTTTTTAAATTCTAATTATCAGTCGACAGGGCCAGGCCGAAAACAGGGAAAAGAACCGTTAATAGTACCTGGTATCATACCATTTTAATTGCGAGTTAAATATATTTAGTTAAAACGTGACAATGTTTTTAGGTTAAAATGCTAATTGAGTTGCTTGGATTGAATGTTGCCATTGTTTTCATACCCCCACGTTGTAGGAGTGTGGACATTGTCCATTTTTCTCTAATTGTCGCCATTCCAAATACTTTTTCCGCCTATGGCAAGGTCAGGTACCCCTTTTGTCCGGTGGAATAGGGAGCAGTTAGGCGCCATAGACATATAGTGCGTTTTTATAGTTCCCAAAGTAAGCGTATTTCTAGACTTCTCTTAACTACAAAAATCGAAAGTCAGAATGATGAAATTCTTCCCACACTGCTGCCAGGACCGAACCTGCATCCACATATAGTCTCTCACACTAACCATGTCTGGTTGACGTACTGCTTGGTTACTGGTTCATTCGCAACTGTTTCACTTCATGTAAGCCAATCAACTTTTGCGACGTAGAAAAATACACCTTCATCCACCATATTTTACCAATCTTTGCATTTAACCCCCCTCCCCCAAACATATTCTTTTCAGTACCCGATAACACCGGAGATACCCCCTTACCTCTCCATTCCTGTCCGCCTCTGGAGGCTCAGTGGTAATGTTCGTGACCCCTGCACCGATTGGAAGTTTCTTTCTGCCTAGGCAGGTGATTTCTTTCGCGAGGGCTTTAATATAATTTTGAAGGTTGGGGCGATAGGGAAGCCCTAAGTGCGACTGATCTCCGTGTGGTGTGTGTATGATGCCACCTGCTTGTAAATTGAGACAAAATAACAAAGATGCTCGCGTCTCCTCCCGGGGTCAGTGAAAGATCCAGAGTGGTCTAACCCCTTAAGCAAAGTAAGCACCGTGTAGGGGGCTCGTCGTCGTATGAGTCGACATCGCCACTTAAATAGGGGCATAATGCTGGCTTTTGCATGGGCTGACACGAATTATGCTACGGTCGCCCCTGAATAGGCATAGGTTAAATAGCCAAGGCTCGATCTTGAATCGACAGCGTGCGGGAGAGAGGGAGTGGCAGGGGTGTGGCAGTATACCCACTATTCTGGAAATCCCTTTTCCAGCATGAAAACAATGAGGACCGAACCTCCACACCTTCCGAGTTTAGAAGTCATTAACATTTGCTATGAAATTATCACTTCACTTCAAAAGAAAATTTCTTGGAATTTCAAGTTTTGTAAAGTACAGTTAGACCTTAGAGGCAAACAAACATATACCCGAATTTGATAGTTCAACTATCTGTAATGAAGACGTGAAAGAAGCAGAGCGAAAGAACTGGTTTTTTCTTATAGATTCATTTAAAAGGAAGGTGAATTTTCTTATCTCTTTAAAGAAATCTTCGTCCCACACAGAATTTTCTCTTAAAACTGTTCTTCTGCCTTCTCAATTTGGCTAAATACTGCGTGATATTATCGTTTATCTCAAGTAATTTTGGTTTCCCCTAGTAATCATACCGAAATTCGTTATATAACTTTGTAATTGAAGTCGTAACTGACCACTCTCCCTCCCCTTTCATTACAATTTTTTTCTTTCCCGCCCCTGTCTGTCCTAAGTCAAGAACATGCCATACTTAGTTGGTGACATTTTATTAAATGATAAATATTTAGCGAGAAATTGCAAGAGGCAAATAAAATTATGTAAAATACGATGGACTTACTTTTCAATTTAGCCGCAGACGTAATGTCATGAAGTGTTATATTCCACAAATTCCAAAATTTGGCAATGCCCAATTGATCTTTCACACTTTGGGCCACTTCCGGTGGGCACGGTGGAAGTAAGACATTCTTCACTCCGATAGCCACGGCTATGGCAGCCGGTTGACCCGACAGTAGAGTGCTGTCGATCGGTATCGATAACCCCCTACCAGCGCCGGTGCCATGTGGCACTGCCGAAAATGCTGGGCCAAGCCCTAAAGTACTATAGTTAGCTCCCCACAGCACTCTGTCACCACCAAGAACATAACTGCCCGCTGTTGGTCCAGTTTTTGTAAGACCGCCAATACTGACAGATGCAGAAACTGGCGTGCTCAGCCCAGTAGCTGTCAGCACCACTACCAAGGCGGCGAGCAATGTCCAGCACGAACTCAGTCCACTTAGGAACATGGTTAGTCCAGCATTGTGGTTGTTAGTGATGGGACGATGTGTGCGAAATTCACCACTAACCCATTGATGCCTTAATATCATATTGAGTTTTTTTCGAGGGCTAGTCACTAGTTAACATTAAGAAATGTGAGGGTTTGTTGATGTTCTCAAGTTTTGATAGTTGTGTTCTGCAAGAACTGATGCGTCTCCAAGTTGGTTCACGAATCATCTGTTGGCTGATAAGAGTCTGAGTTCAGCATATATATGAGGTATGCTTGACCCCCCATGAATTGCATCCTCCCAGAATGATGCACAATTGCACACTAATAGGTCACCGTTGCTCGTCCTTCTTCTTCTCCTCCTCCTCCTCCTACTACTACTGCTACTAGTACTGTTCCAGCACCAGCAGCGGCACCACCACCTGTGTGCCTCCTGCTACTTGGAGTCTACTACTTCTTTTGGTGGAACTCTCAAGTTTTTCATTTTCTGCCTGCTCTCCCTCTACGTTCAATGTATTTCTTTTTCTTCTTCTTCGCCTCCTTCCAATTAACAACATTCTCCACCCCCGCTTTTCTTCACTTTCATCCTTGCACTCTCGCTTTCTTTGGATTTCTTACTCATACGACACACACATACACTGTGAAATCACCACTGCCACCGTGCGCCAACTCTCTCCTCTCTTCTCCCCCTCCAACTCTTCTCTCACTTGTTAGTTCTGAAGCACCAGAACCAAAGAGCAACAACTTGTGCTTTTCCGCGAGCTGTGATTCGCTTTCGTCAATAAGTGCACATCAAATAACTTCCCATCTTTTACTCTTTTCTTGCTGCTGCTACTACTGCTGCTGTTGTTAGATGTGTGCTTGGTCTGACTGACTATCAACCCCCTTTCTTAGTGAATTTTCATACAAGTAAAACTACTACTAACCTGAGATGGTTAACGGTGACTTTCGATAGGGATGTTTGGTGAGTTATGGTTCGGTGATATGTCCGTCCAACTGGAATTTGCAGCCAAAAGAATAACACCCGCACGCAAACAGCACTATCACTCTCCTGACATTAGTTTCACTAACACGCACGCACTTCTTCCCGACTAGTGAAATATTTGAAGCCAAATCACCGTATCGCCGCTGCTGCCGCCGTCACCTGCCACTGATCTCTCTGGCCGTTATTATGAAGCCCGTTTCCTCTGCAGTCAACATAAGCACACACTGTCGGACGATAACATGCTAGCAGTAGTGACAACGGCACCGCTGCCAAAAACACTTTTATCCTAGTACCTGAAACGATTTTATGATCACGAACACGATTTGTTGTCTTCTTGCTACTGCCTTTCTCTTCCGGTTTTTTTTTTCTAACGTCTAAAGAGTGGAGTCACACACCTGCTTTTTTTTCTTTCCTATTGCTCTTCTTTAGTTTTCTCTCTTTATTAGTTTCCGTCTTCTCTTTGTTTAATCTTTGGTTTCGACCACGTGAAACACCCATAGGCTCCTCGATTTGCTGAGTGATTATGTTGCTTTTGATTAGTTTCCGTCTTCTCTCTGATGCACTGTACCTAATTCATCTTTGGTTTCTACCACTGATTTTTTCCAACATGACGTGGATCACGCACAGGATCTCGACTTCTTTTTTGTGTGTGATGAGTACCTTTGCCTGGTTTTTTGTTTGTGCACTGCTCTCCGGGTAAAGATCGCGTGCTCACTGCAGAACTCACGAATTGTCTTCAGAGTATGTGACAAAAACGAGCAGTCGTCCACTTAGTGATCACTCATGAAGTTGCTTAACCCTGAGGTTATTTTCTTCCTTTTTTTCCTTTTAGCCTCCTCTAAGATAGGATATGTTTTTTTTTCGGAGGAAATAATGACTGACACTCAATTTAGGTTAGTTTTTTCCGTAGGGTGGCAGGGAAAGGAGGGTTTGAACCTGTAGTTGAATATGAGATTGGTGGCAAACTGAACGCCAAATATAAAGACCAGTGTGACTCGTATACAAGTTGTCGGACATGTAGTTAGTGAATTGCAGGAACGTAAATTTCGATTGTCTAAATGCCCACTGCTCGCACTTCTCGTGCGTGTGTTGGTCTACAAATGGAACAGATTCTAGCAGTGAACAGCAACTTGATTGTAGGCTAAACCGTTTTCTTTCTCTCTGCTCAATTTTTTTTTTACATAAATGAGATTGAACTGAAAACTGGTCAAGAAAACCTTGTTTTTTTTCCTCCTTTGCTCTCTTCGTCGTTCTGGTTGCTGTTTCGTTGGCGTTTACTAATAGTGGTATCTAAATCAATGATCTACATTGGCGTACATGTTAAGCTTACATGATGACTTCAATGAATAATTAAAAAAAATGACCGTTTAAATGGTGGTAATTCTACTGGACATTACAGTGGTTTTTCGACGTCTCCAACGTTAGCAACTTATCCATTCTAGAAGATGTAGGCCAAGTTTTAGCTGTATACCGTCTTAACGTCCAAGTAAAATCGCATAACCAGATTGACTACTTTGAACAATGAATATGCCTTATAGGTATAAATCTTGAAAGGTTTGGTTCAGTTTTATGTTGTTTTTTTTTTAATTTAGAGAAAGTATCCAGGCAAGATTAGAAATAAAAAAATGGCTCATAATTTAGTTCAACTTTTTATGTGTTTATACATTTTGTCAAGTTTTAAACGTCCTCCTCAAGTGGACGTTTTGTTGACTGAGCAACGTGGCCAGTTACTTGTTTGCACTTTTCCTTTAAATATGAATGAAGTAGCTCAATATGACCACCAGCGACGTATTAACCGTGTCAAATATGTCTCTTCAGGGTTGAATAGCATATTTTGGTGTCCGTTATGTTGCCGAAATGTTGTAATTAATTTTTTTCCTCCTCCTTCTTTACCTCTTATATTATGATTTCAAATAATTAAGACGGATTCAGTGGGAGGTCATGTTAAAACTTTTTCTTTTATTTTTGTTTTGCAGGGAACTTATTGATTGACACCATTTTGACAGAGTTTGGCTTCAAAATGAATTTCTGAAACCAGTCGCTCAACTGCTTTTATTGCTTAATTATAGATGACGACATGTTTACTGATAAATTAATATAATCAGAAGAACATTCAAGGTATTTTTCTACACTTTTTTTTCGCTCTGTCTACTTTTTCTTCAAGGAAATGTGTACCTAGTTGAAGAAGGCGGTTTGTAGCTGATGTGGTTTGATAAAAATGGTTTCTTCTGACACATGGGGTCTTTCTTCTGATTAAATTATTGCAGTTTCGTCGAAATCGGACAGCTCAACAATTAAAACTTGCACGGAAGTGTAGCAGGTACTGTAGTAGCACTTGTCGCATTAGTTCCCTGGGTTGTTTCAAACTTGTTTTAGCATATCGTGCTGTAGAAAGTTGTCACTTTTGTTGTCAATGCTATTCACTTACAATTCTCTACACAATGCTCACATCACTAGAATCTAGTCATATTCAGCAATGTCGACTTAAAAATAATGCCCGACAGTTCCCGATTTATACCGGGCGATTTTATGAACTCTTAGGGGCTATATGAAATCTTATGGGCTACTAACAAAAGACTCCTAAATTGCAGCTTAGGTGGTATGATAAATACGAACCCAACTGAGATTAAAGCGAACTTTAAATGACATCCGGGTTTTTCAAGGCCCTAGGGCCTGTCCTACTTGGCCTACTCGGCAATTCAGCACTTTCCAAATCGCCCAAACACACTACCACTGACCTACTGAAACCAATGACTGTTGTTCAGGTATTGGTCTTCAGTTTTGATTGCTAGCACCTCCACTGGATATGTTTCCCCCATATCAAATATTGTGTAATATACCGTAGTGTTAATGACCCTTGAATAGTAATTCCAAGTTTTGTTTAGTGGTCCCTTTTTGTAGGTCGTTTGCCTCGTCGACAATCTCACAAGTGCCCTACATCTCTTAGGATGTGTCCCAAATGGACATAATGGTCTGCCTGTGACGTAAAATATTTTTATTCGCGTGCCACTTTGTTATGGGCAGCTTTTCTCTAATAGGTCTTCATGTTAAAAATTGAACAAGGTCAGTGGTTTTTGGTGGGAGGGTCCGGATGGGAAAAGAGCATCCCAAGGAATGAGAAATGAACCTGACACCATTTTGTGCTGACAATTTCAGACATACATAAAGAAAAATTTTTACCCGAAAGACTGTCATTTTTAAGTTAACGTTGGGAATTTACATGTAATGCATCCTTTGCCCCATCAATTCGTTTTTAAGCGAAAGGAATATGAAAGGTCAATGCTAATGGGGCGGAAATTCTCCATTTGCTTCTACGAATTGTGGTGCAGGGGTTAGACGACATGGCGTTGTGTGTGCTTCAGAATAGACATTTACCTTTCCGTATGTCACTACCTATACCGTTACACCTATGCACCTTCCTTTGGCGGGGTCGGATGTGAAGTTCTGACTGCAGACCGTTCTGACAGTAGACCGGCTTACAGTCGGTCTACTGTAACTTCCTCTTCCTCCAGCTAAAGCTGTTCAGACTGACGTCTTCACAGGAGTCTATATGAGTCCAGGGGCGGATCCAGAGGGAGGAGCAATGCAGCAATTGCTCCCTCCTCTGTTGGTCCTCAGTTCCTCAATGGGGCGCAACTGATGAGGCATTTTTGCATTGCTATCCCCATTTCTATACTGCCAGTCCAACAGTTGCAGTTGGCTAAACCACTGAAGATAGGACATTGTCTAAGGAGCTAGATTTATACAAAGGGATTCTGAATATTTAAAAGTATTTGGGGCGCACTTTTTTTTAAGTGCTCCTCTCCTGATCCGTCCCTGCATCCGCCACTGTATGAGTCTGTATGCAGGTATTGGTCTTTTTATCAGACTGCTGCTGATGATTTGCAGTAGTCCTCTGGTTGGAAGTATATCCCTGGCTGATTGTAGGGGGGGGGGGGGGAGAATCAGGAGATTAGGGCCCAGAGACACTCGTACTACTGATCGTTTTCCCCAAGGACCATTCGGCAATGGAATGCCTTTGGGAGAGAATAAATTGAAGGGCTTCCTGAAAGGAAAGGCCACTATTGCAAGTATTGTAGGGGACACAATAGATACAATATAGTATAGGATTTTAGGCGTTGTTTGGTATTATATTTAGGAATGAGTCTCTTCACTGCCAAAATGGCCTAATAGGGCTGCTTGCAGTGTAGTCAATTAGAATTAGAAGCCGTAACCTTGCGTACGATTGAGTGAAATATGCACGTGATTAGGCCGGCTGTGTAAATGTTCCTACTAGTACCACGATTGAGAACTGAACTCAGTCCTTTTACACCCCGGTCAGGTATCAAGTCAATCTGTCTGTTTCTTACCCCTCCTCCATCGTTTTCTAGGTCTTTATTTTCATAACACATTTCTATAGCTGATGCCATAACATCTCTGGAAGAGGGCGGACTCTCCTCCAACAATCTTTCTTAGTTGTTTGTTTATATCGTACTGAAGTGTTTAGAGGTGTATGCAGGAAGCCTTGAGAAGTTTATTATTTTGCATTTTGAAAAATAAGGCTACGGAATAAGAAATGGTTATTAAGGTCATCAAATTAGACAACTGGTAGCTCAATCTGATGAGCACACGGTTTTTTATGAATCGTAAGTGATGATGTGACTCCATGCCCTGTTTTTCCTGTCTCTCCCCCTCCCTGCCTTGCAATTTCCTACCACCAGAGAGCACATAACAGGGAGATAAATCCACTCGACCCCCTTCATCGCAGCAAGGGCACAGCTCTTGTCCCAGTACAGCAATGAAATGTTAAGCATACCATCATCTTTCCAAACCCTTATCTCGCCTATGGCACCTATGGCAGGGCTTGGTAACCAATTTCTATACAAATCACTTGGCCTTCAAAATAAAACTTTTATTATCTTTATTCTTTTTTTTAATGACAGCCCTTTGGCCCCCGGAATGCGACGGCATCCCCTTTAGTCAAGTTCAACCCGGTATCTGGAATTAGGGCAGTAGCAAAATGTTCAGGTGGAGGGGAAGTGCCCCAACGAAGTGCAATATAGGCCGACGTTACATAAGCCAGGGAATTCAGCCTTAATTCGGGAGTCGACTGTATAGTATTGTTATCACCTAACAGTTCTTTAGCGCAGAGGTGTTCAAACTTTTTCAAGCTGTGGACCCCGTATCATTTCGTGGTTAGATGGCGGACCCCTATTTAATATGCAAATGTACTAAGTTTATTGTTTTTTGAACCTGCTTGCGGACCCCTTAGCAACATGGCCCCTGCTCTAGCGTGTTCCTGCTGTCAGCGGGACAAATGAGTTCGCGCCAATGGCGTACGATTATGATGCTGGAATTATGTACGAAAGTAATGGATTGCAGCCAAGAAAGATTCCGAACTAGCCCAAAAGTAGCAAAGCTGAAATTAAAGAACGCAATCCGCTACTTGTGGCTCAATGTGCAACCCTGATTTACCACCTTTTCGATGTCATAATCAAGCATTCGGTTTGTGTTTCATTTAAATTATGTTGCTTACCTGACAAGGTATTTAGATAGCTAACTATCATAAGGAATTTCTTAAGAGTCTCCTTAATTACTCTTGAGCATATGATTAATTTTATCTGTCCAGAAAATCTTTTCCCCCGCAGCCCATCTTTTCTCAAGGACACCGTTGGCCAAATGCATGAATCATATCCTATTTAATAGGAAACTGATGAATATGCTGCGCGCCTTGATTATTTGATAGTTAAAAGGTATCTCACCAACTGGCTACTTGCTGAAGGATTACCTGTAAGTTTGCTTACACCCACTGTATGGATTCCGGAGCTAATGTGCCTATTCAGCATCTTGTGAGATCACAAAGGATTATGACATCCTGGTAGCAATCAATCACTCCTTGGATTTTGTTACGGTATCCTGACAAAAGACCACCGGACAAAAGATCGTGCACATGGCTTTAGCTCAGTGCTCAGAAACCGGAAATTTTTCCTTCTGTTTCCTAACTATAGCCACATTGATTTCCTTTAATCAAAATACACTTTCAAACACTTGTGAAATTTTTTTTATCATGTAAAAGATATCAGTCAGACCCACCTCGGTGGCACTGGAGGTAGCGTTCTCGGTTTACTGCGTCAGTGATTCCAGGTTCTATACCCACAGTTCCAGGTTCAGTGTCCCTTTGGATGAGAAGTAAAGCGGAAGTCCCGCGTCGTGTAGGCCGACGGTGGCATTTGCACGGAAATGAACCCACTCTCCTATGCAACGGGTAGATGAGGCAAATTCCCAGGTGTAGGAGCTCGGTAGAGTTCCCCAACGAACAGTAGACTGACGATAAATAAGCATAGTGGTTGCAGCTTTGGTTGGCAGCCGGCTGCAGGAAAAAACGGTCAACGGGACAAGATGGGTACCAGCCCTCCATAGGTGGGAGAGGGTTAGAAGTCACCAGGTTGGTCATCATCATCATCATCATTATCATCTCACCCTTCTCCCGCCTGAGGCAGGGTCGGGTCTGCGGGTTCTAATCCTCCACTCCCGCCTGTTGTCCACCAGGTCCCTCTCCACCCCGCACACCTCCATGTCCGCCAGCACCACCTGCTCCCACGTTCGCTTTGGTCTCCCTCTACCTCTGGTGCCCCCAACCACCTGGAGTCCTACAATGGACCTAATTAGCTCCTCCTCTCCCCTCCTCATTACATGCCCATACCACCTCAACCGATTCTCTCTCATCTTTTCCGCAATGTCCCCCACCCCCAAGCTACCTCTAACGAAATCATTTCTGACTCGGTCGGATCTAGACACCCCACACATGTAGCGCAGCATTCGCATCTCGGCCACTTGCATTTGCCTTTAATGGTCCTTCCTAACTGCCCAGCACTCTGACCCATACAGCATAGCAGGCCTAACAACGGTTTTGTAAACCTTGCCCTTCAACTTTATTGGTATCCGACGATCACACAGGACCCCACTTGCCTGTCTCCATTTCAGTCACCCTGCATTAATCCTACGGGTCACATCAGAATCTATTTCCCCATTGCCCTGGAAAACTGATCCCAGATAGCGAAACTCTTGCACCACTGGAATCTCCTTTCCCCCACAGCGAATTTCACCTCCTTGCCCCTGGCCGCTAAAATTGAAAGCTAGGTACTCAGTTTTCTTCATGTTCACCTTAAGGCCCCCTTCTTCCATCGCTGCTTTCATGTCTTGTAGGCCCTTTTGTGCATCTTCCTTGGACTCCTCAAGCCTTCCCACATCATCTGCAAATACCAGGCACTGGGGGACCCACTCCCCTATTCCCGTCAGTAGCTCATCCATTACTAGGGTAAATAGGTATGGGCTAAGAGCTGACCCTTGATGCACACCAACCTCCACTTTGAAGCTTGCAGTGTTTCCCCATGCTGTTCTCACCCTAGTGATAGAACCATCATACATATCCTGAACTACCCTAATATGGCCTTCATCCAGTGACTAATGAAATTGACATATTTTGCCCTCGTAGGCCTATGCCAGTGACCTGATTTGCAGCTGTTGAGGCATGTATGATGATGTTGCCTGGTTGCACGTTTTGTGCAGGTTGAAAAGAGTTCCTTTCGTTAGATAGAGGCTAACCGTGTTACCGGATAGTGTACACCCAGATCGGATTGTATCCCTAAGCTCTGAACATGTGTTAGAAAGAAATTTTACTTTGACACTTAAATGCTACAAATGTCCTCATCACCATTCCACACTCTATGCCGTGTAGAGTGCCCAGTTTTCCTCACCAGAACTTAAGCATACTGCTGATCTTATACTGCAACCCCCTACTTATATCGCCTACAGTGATGTCGATCTGCTTTTTTCGCGGAGGACGGGGTGGGGGATAATTTTGTTCACTCACGCCAGGTGCGAGTCTCTACACCTGGAATTTTGCCATTTGCTAATCTGCACACATATTTTATTCCATGTAGGAAGGATTCTTTTATGTGCAGGTTGCATCGTACTCACCACACGGGGCAGGATCGGCCGGAGAGGGGGTGTGCGAACAGTACGAATATTCCCGCGCCGCTAACTATCTTAGCAAAATGAAAAGTTGCAGCCAAGTTGCGTTGGACACACCAGTTCTCGTAAGATCACTGAAGTTAAGCAGCACAAGCTCAACGTTAATACCAACATGGGTAATTGATAAAGGACATTATGTGCTGCAAATATACCCTCTCCTACATTCTCTATACCTACCTCCTAATCTCCCGCGAGCAGCCTCCTAAGGGTTCGACCTGTTATGGCTGCTTGGCTTAGTCCCCAACACGTTTTCTAAGAAATACTAAGAAAATGGTGTCATTTTTTCCTATAACTCGAATATAGACCAACCCGAGGAAACTACTGCCTAGAAAAGTAATGCGCCCTGCCTCAGGAAACTGGAAAACGAATTGAAGGTCAACAAATGCTTCAAAATTCCTGGCACCCCAAGGCCTGCGCTCTAATGCTGGCAGTCTAAGGTTGAAACTCTAAGGCAAGGCGCAAAATGAGGCCGCAGGGTGACGCAGCGTAACGCAGCCCTGCGAAATTCTGCTAGCAGGCAATCACCACACATTGAATCGCAGTTTTTCAACATATTGGTTTGCAATTTGCGTCAACTAAAATGGCTTTCAACGTAACAGTGATTGCCTGCTAGCAGAATTTCGCAGGGCTGCGTCCCATTGCGGCCTCATTTTTCGCCTTGCCTAAGACCGACTCTGTAAGGCCAGCGTTATTGTACGACTGGCACTCTATTGCCGACAGTCTGCAAGTGAACTTTGCACCTGGCCCCGCTTTTGTTCAGCCTTCAGGCCGGCCTTGACACGAGGCCACGGCTTTACTTTAGCCATAAAGCCAATCCAACTTTGGGATTCCTTCAGCTATGGAATCATTACATCAAGCACGTTAACCACTGACATATCGAGTCAGATATTAAAATGCTACAAACAATTGCTCTTTTTCATACAAATTTTTTTGCGTGTTTTGGAAAATATTGACCTTGCTTTAATTTCGCGCCGTGATTGAAGTCCATGAAAAGCTACTAATGGCAGCCAAGTGGCAAAACTTCATTGTTTCCATTATTTGATGTTAAAAATATCAGTGTTTTTGGCATAAAACGGTACAGTTAATGTAAACGAGCTTTTCTTTTATTCAGAGATGGTTCAGTGTAGCGCTCTGCAAAACTATTCATTTGTTCTCATTTTTTGATGTTCTCGCCACAATTAATGCGTATCATGCCTTATCGCCATTGTGAACGAAATGAATGCTTTTCCTGATTCGTAATTAGAAACCACATTATAAATGCACTACAGACTTCCGTAGTTTCATAACACATATTTACTCACAAATGTAAATTTGGTTCAGCCAGGAGGATTGCGGTGTGGCTCAACCATAAATTCCTTTTAATTAATAACATGGTCCGTATATTTTTGCTATCCACTAGGTACTAAGGGGAGTTGAAACGCCCATTTCTTAGTTATCATTATTTCTAACCCTGTTCTCGTCAATAGCAGCATCGGCATCCCATGTGACTTATTGGTACCTGGAGCCCACAGACGTAGTGCTGAACGATATTTTGCCTTAATCGACTGGCTTACAATGGCGTACCGAGGGGTGGACGGAGGGGGACAGTAGTCCTCGGGCGCAGAAGACAGGGGGCGCAAAATATTAATTCACATTAAGTTTAGCGGCTGCCAGAGGGCGCCGATTTCGGTCTTTGTCCTCGGACACAGAATACCCACGGTACGTCACTGCTGGCTTATATCAGGTGTGGCGAGCCCTTGATGTACTAACGTGCCAGGTAGTTTGTTACCGGAATATATAGTAAGGTACCCCTACTTCTGGTTTGTTACAGGAAATGGAAGTTCCACCAATCGATTGGTTTGGCTTTATATAGGTTTTGGTTATTAATATTGTTTCACAAACAATATCATGTAGTTTACGAGAAAATAGGCTGATAGAGGTAATGCGAAACACACTTGTGTATACATGCCACGTGCCAGCAAAATTGTTCTGTGTGCCGTAGGTTCGCCCACCACTGGCTTATATAATGCCACACCACTGGTTGCGTAAATAGGGCCCCCGTAAATAAGCCTAAGGAGACCTTGTTCTTTTCAGCAACAATCTCCCTAACTGAGGCCAGGGACGAACTCCTGTTTGTTGTTTGTTTGTGTTTTAGGGCGCATCGACTTCAATGGTCATTAGGGCCCAGAAAGACAGTCACCATGGTGGGGGTTTACAAAGACATTTGCACTAGTTATATGCAGGTGATATCCCACATTGCGCAGTTGCAGCTTCCCTCTCACCCGAAATAGACATCCGCCTTGACCAGCATCAAACTTATTATCATGGACAGAGCCTCCGAGGCATTTGCAAAAAGTAGGGCCTAATTAGATTGTGAGTAGCCAGCAACGCAAATCAGCCGCACTGTCACATCCCGAAGAAGAGGCAGCTTCATTATTTTTCTTCCGTTTTTCACCTTATATCGTTGGGACTCAGAACAGTGTTTCAGGTGATATATGCAATAGAAAGTACGGTTTTAATGCCCAAGGTAATCGACTTAGGTCACCCTAATGCCTCAGTTCTATTAGTTGGCTACTAAGATACACAGGGGTCATCCTCATTCGTTTAATCATGCCCTTATTTCGTGAATGGGCACACCAGTTGTCATCTTATCGTTGAAGCTTAAGCAACGCAACCCCAGCTAGTACTGACATGGGTGGCCGCTTGGGAAAACTGGGTACTGCTAATACCCAAAAATCGTCGCATCAGTGTAGTGTCTGTGCATTCTCTGCATTAGAACTACAAAGTGGACGGGTTCTAATGACATTGTAGTTATGTGTAGGTCAATATAGTTGTGGGCTGCAGGAGTTAGTCTGCTGGTGGGAGTAAAAGAAATTGTCCCTAGAAAGTATATAGGTCGAAATTAAATAAGTATCGCCATCCGGCCATCTAAAATAAAGTTCAATTTCTCTTGTGTGTTTGTGACACCAGCCCGGCTATAGTCAACGTAGGCGCGAGAGTAAGAGCTCAGTCTGAAAATCGGACTGACCTTGCTGTCGTTCACTTTGTGTTACAGAAAGGTTTCTTTTAAATTTTATGAAATGCCCTTTTAATTAGGACATCGTTAAGCAGTAAACTGTTAAAATGGTGATGAGTTGTGATGAATAATGAATTTACTATTTAAATAATTTGGAATATATTACTCAGTATTAATTACTATACTCAGTTATGTCATTCAACTGGCCTAAATATTTCTGAATGCTTCTTATTGCGACCAGCATAAATTTAAAAACATGACGTTATAGCTCCATGTTTAGTTAGGTTTGGAGGGGATACCGTTGGAACCGTGGAAACCGTGGAGTGAATATTGTTGATAGAGAATGTCGTAGGACTGAATACTGTTACCGTCGAAATCTTTTATAACGACACCAGATATAACGTACAATCGGATTTAACGAACAAAATAGTCAGAACCATGAAAAGCAATACAAAAAAGCATTAATGTTGCTTACAACGAACACATTGGTTAGAACGCACAAATCGACTAGAGACAATGCATTTATAGGGACAGTTTTTAGCTTCTTTGTCCATAACATCATGCAATGACAATAATTCTCCATCAAGAAACAGGACATTAGAACATCAATGGCGAAGGGGGGGGCCTGAGGTGAACATAAAGAAAACAGAGAACTTAGCTTTCAGTTGGAGCGGTCAGGACCAAGGGGGTGTAGTTCGTTGGGCAATGAGGTGATACCAGCAGTGCAAGAGTGCAATAACTCCGACGTTACCCATAGAATCATTGCGGGATTGCTGAAGTGGAGACAGGCAAGCGGTATGTTGTGTGACCGCCGAGTCCCAGTTAAGTTGAAAGGTAAAGTTTACAAAACTGAACGGAATTTTGGGTTGTAAGGAACATTCACAAAAGGAGAATGCAAGTGGCAGAGATGCGAATGCTGCGTTACATGAGCGGGGTGCTGACAGAGTCTGCAACGTGTACATTAGAGGTAGCTGGGGGTTGGGAAACATCACAGAGAAGATGTGAGAAAATAGGTTGAGATAGAAAGGGCATGTGATGCGAAAGGGGGCGGAGGAGCTTACACGGTATATTATGGGAAAGCTGGTGGCATCAGGTGTAGGGGGAGACCAAAGCGAACGTGGTAATGTAGCTGGTTGTACACAGAGACATGATTGTTTGCAGAGTAGATGAAAGCCTGGTGGGGATAGACGGGAGTGGAGGATTAAAACCCACAGATCCAACCCTTCCATAGGCGGGATAAGGGTGAGATGATGATAAATATATGCAGTATGTATTTTACAATAGTTATAACATACTGCAATCAATATAACACCGTTAACAAGGATCCCCTCATTATAAACAATAGTATCGCTTTTAGCAACCACCGGCTACAACGTACAAAAACCGTCGGTCCCTTGAAGTTCGTTATAAACGATTTCGACTGTATTTTCAATTTGTAATTCACTACTGTCAACATGGCTTACGTCACTTTGACATCATAAAATCCAGCCACCGCGGTTGCACCTGGCAATTTTGTCGATCTATATTCAATATGCATATTTCAACCCTTTTAGAAAGGGTTGCTCTGTATGCAGATGCTATCCAATGCACCACATGGCACTACGGAAGAGTGCCAGGCCCTAGACTTGTGTTTTACATCCTGTTAATTGTAGTTTCATAGGAACTCGCAAGGTATGAGCTCCTACATGTTGACTTCAATCCGCCTAGTTGCCAAGTTGCGTTGGACACACCAGTTCACGTGAGATCACTGAAGTTAAGCAGCGCAAGCCCACGTTGGTACCACCGTGGGTGATTGGTAAAGAACGTTGGGTGCTGCAAATTTCCCCTTTCTTATGTCCTCTACGCCTACCTCCTCATCTCCTGCAAGCAGCCTCCTAAGGGTTCGTCCTGTTATGGCTGCTTGGCTTACTCCCCAACCCATGAAATTAATCCAGTAGAAAATGGTCCTTGCGTACAGGCGAGACAGTACCCACCACTCGGCAGTAGTTGGAACTGGCAGATGCTAGCTAGAGCACAGCTGGAAATCGGACTTAATCCACCTGCACGTCAGACTGATGCTGACCCAAATTCATTACTTGCTGGGGACATCCAACAATAGCTTTATTTCCCCTGTGCAGAATCTGAGCGTTACATAATGTACTCGGTACTCACGCAAGCGCAAAAATGCGCACTTGAGTCTCCCGTCCGAGGGCTGAAAGGGGTCCCGAATACAAGGTGCAACTTCAACAATACAGCACGTAAAAATGATGTTGCTATTTTCTTCTGCGATCACTCTAACAATTACTGTGAGTGCACGAGATTTCGCGACGTGGGGCAGGGGGTAGAGTTTGGGGTGTTTATTTAGCTCCGGCCTTTCTACAACTGAAGGTAATCTCTCGACGTCAGGCCAAGCTCCTACATGGCAGTCACTAGTTCTAGTCCTTAATTTGCTGGTGACATTGTGTAACTTCAGTTTTACTTCCTATAAGACGAAAGACACAACTAAGACTTTTCTTACCCAAAAGAAGTCATTCGTCTCGGCCGGGATTGATCCTATAGTTATGGACTGAGCCACTGAATTAGACTTATATAGCCTGTGACCAAACGAATATTCTATTCAAATTCTAATTGAACACACTGCAAGCAGCCCTTATAGGCCAAATTGGCAGTGGAGAGAATAACTCTCATTTCTAACAATTGACTAATCCAAAACCCCAAGGAACCTGAAGCCTAGAACCTATTCTGCCATGTATTGCCTACTTTCTGTATTGGCCCCTTCCTTCAGAAAATTCCTCACATTATCCTCATCAAGAGCATTCCATTGCCGAATGGCCCTTGCAAAAAAACGACCAGTAATATGAGTCTGTTCGGGCCCTGATTTCCTTCAATTTGAACGGATGATCATTTCTCACCCTATATTCTGCAAGGGATAACTGGTGTGTCCAACGCAATAAGCCGCTCCCACCTGCCCGGTGTCCTCCACTTAAAACTACCCACGAGTTAAAAGGAAGCTAGGGAATTTGAGGGAACTCTTATTTTTGGTCGAATGGGGAGGCAAATAGACATTTGTAATTAAGACGCCCTTTTGAACCTGAAGAATGGGTAGTTCTGTACAACATTCTTAATGAAGGTGTGTAGTTGTCATCATTTATTTGCATGAATAACAATGAGGTGAAAGTATTAACATTTGCTACTAATTATTTAGAGACATTTTCAAGATTCCTTGACTCATAATGACAGGAAGGCATAAATGAAGTCTGACTGGTTACAAGTTTTCTTAAAGTGAATCAACTCATGCTAGGACACACGTATGCTAATGTGGTTATGTTTTTTGAGCTCACTTATTTCCATGCAAATTTCCTTGCATTTGACTTGGAGAAAGCTTACGAATGGGTTCTTCAAAAGGCCCCCTGAGAGGTAGTAACAAAGAAAGGGATTAGAAGAGGTTGTTTTAGTCTAATTGTAGCACATCTGCAGTTTAATGGATCCATGATCAGGGTCACGTCCTCGCAGCGAAATCCAATATGATTTCACGTAAAGCTGGTCAGTATTGAGAACCCTGGAATAGGATTTTGCACAAGCCAATTATGAGAGCCCTAAGGACTTATCGTCTGTTATATTGTTGTTGAAGAAGAACTCCGGTTCAATGTGTTACACATTAAATTGAATGATATATTAGGAGCAGATTTCAAAATTTTTAAATTTATTTCTAGACACTTCCGCCTCATTTCTCATTAACTGTAAACATATTTATTTGATGAGCTGCCATATTACTTTGATGTAATTAGTGCATGACCCCCTAGGCTTCGTTGAGTCTGCCGCGCCTTGTTTGGCACACTGCACTTTGATGATATTTGTCAAATATTTTAATTATTTTGCTACTGTAAACATGTTCTAGTTCACTCTAGACTGATTTTCTTCATTTCTTGCGATTGATTAATTTTCTCATTTAGTTAATGAGCTTCATAGTTTTCATCCATAATTCATTTGTTTGTGCTATTCAAAGTCTGCTTTATACTGCACATGATTCGGATGATATTCAGTATTGTAGCGGGTCAAGCATTCGCGGAGCCCCACGCCACGACCTGGAAAGTCCCAAGGATTTGAAAGTTCCCGTTTTCTTGTCTCTTTGCCCTTTTAAATATAGTGACAGTGTAGTGACAATCAGTTTCACGCCTTCTCCGATCCCATTGCAAATCAATGATTGTTCAAATTTTATTCTTGCACAGTTTCTCTTTATAGGAAAAATTTTTTGTGTCTCACCTGGTTATTTTTTGTCGTTCTCCCGGCTACTGAAGGGACCTACCTTGGTGACGTGGTGAATGGCACGCTCTGATAACTGCGTCAGTAGTTCTAGGTTCAGTACTGGACCGAGGTGGGTTGGCTTCTTTCGGGCGAGAGAGAAAGGGAAGCGGCGAATTGTGTTGGACACACTGAAGTTGAGCAACACAACCCCAGCTAGTACTGACATGGGTGGCCGCTTGGGAAAACTGGGTACCGCTAATACCCAGAAATCGTCGCATTAGTGTAGTGTGTGCAGTCTTTGCACCAGAACTATGCTGTGGACGCGTTGTTGTTTGTTGGTGTTTTAGGGCCCTTCAACTACAAGGTCATTAGAGCCCCGCCCACAGCGTAGTTCTTATGCAGAGACTGCACAGACACTACACTAATGCGACGATTTGTGGGTATTAGCAGTACCCAGCTTTCCCAAGCGGTCAACCATGTCAGTACTAGCTGGGGTTGCGCTGCTTAACTTCAGTGATCAGACGAGAACTGGTGTGTCCAACGCAATTTGCCGCTCCCTGTGGACGCGGCTCTAAACACCAACAAACAATCGGATAGTGCTAGCATGGGTGACCACTTGGGAACACTGGCTACTGCTAATACTCAGATTGTCGTTACAGTGTAATGTCTGTGCAGACTTTGCATTAGAACTTCGTAGTGGTTGGGGCTTTAATGACCTTTAGAGTTGACCCTAAAACATCCACAAAACGAAATCCATCTACAGTATTTGACATCTATCCCGTATTTTATAATGACTTCTTTATTAAATGCAATCAGAAAGCGATTGCACATGTTTTTTGGTTGGAGTGCGTGTGACATTTTCACCAACCCTCCTCCCCCTAAATGTGTCGAGTTTTTCAGGCCTTTTTAGCATTTGCTCATGTTTTAAACCATTTTTCCGTTGGTGGAGAACCGGCTTTAAAATGTACTTGAATATACCGAAATAACATGTTGTTTTTCTTTGTAATTTGTGTCGAAAAGCATAGAATACCTAAATACAAGACATCATTTATTCAGGTGCAGTCGTTCTCAGGATGATTTGGGGCCAAGTAACTTAATGTTTTGTTTTTCATTTTACTTGATAGACAGTTTCTTGTTGAAACGGTCCTTTTTTCTGTAAAGAAATTGTAGTTTATTAGATTAATGAAAAACTTTGTTAATACAACTACCATCTTCATATTCATTACAGTTTGTCCCACATTCTACATGTTTGTTGCTTCTGGTTGTGTCTGCAGACATTGATTCTGTATTCCATCAGTGAAATTTGATATGTGTTATCATGACTACACGTAAACAGCTCCACGCACGCAACACTTACCTAGTTCTCGCTCCTTGGAGGGACTGCCATGACCACGAATAAAGACCATCTCTTACCTCCACCTGTGGTACCCGTTATTCAGATAGCACTGGCCTCAAAGGGGATCAACCAGCCCCTAGGGCGGGTGGTTTTTTTTTTTTGCACTGGGGGAGTCACGTCATATGTGGACTGCAAGTATGTGCTGATGCTATCGGTCGAAAATAGAGCGCTGGCAGGAGGATTGGGTACACAGGGGACCTGAAGGTAGGCCATTATTAAAAAATTGACACATGATAAAAGTGAAATGGCAAACTATTTAAGTTCTAAATTATTTTTTTTATAAATGATCTCGTACTCTTCTTTTACTTGTTGTTGATCGTGTTTCAAGCACCCATGGCCTGTTTTTCTGTAGTTTTTCCCCACTCACCTCGCGTCTAATTTTCTGCCCAGTTTGACCCTGTCCTAGCCAGTAATGTAGTCATTTCTCACTATCTACTCTTTGCAGTCCCACACATATACATACAACAGCATCCGCATTTTTGTAACGTGCATTCCAGAACTCTGACTTATGCCACATAGCCGGTCCAACCGCTCATTATCATTATTATACTCTTTAAACGATTTCCTACCCTTGGCAGGGTCAAGTATCAGTTTTTTCCATAGGAACAAGAAGCACTTCTTATAATTTTGTATCTTTCCAAGTATTGTAAACGATTTGTTTTTCATAATCTCGTTCTCGTAGGCGATAACCACTGAGCCTAAAGTGCCGAATGGGAACAGGGTTATGACCTTTCTGGTGTCATCCTTCATCGTATCTTGTCGGTATCGGTCTACCTCTTTCCACTATTCTATTTCTACAGCAACATTACGGATATAAGGGGGGATTTCCTTTTTGTTGGTTCGTTGGTGCTATAGGACCCTTCAACCACAAGGTCATTAGAGCACCGTCCACTGCATAGTTCTAATACAGAGACTGCACAGACACTACACTAATGCGACGATTTTTGGGTATTAGAGGACCCACTTTTCCCAAGCGGCTACCCATGCTAGTACTAACTGGGATTGCGTTGCTTAACTTCAGTGACCAGACGAGAACTTGCATGTCCAACACAATAAGCCACTTCCGCGAATTTCCAACCCTGCCATGTGCGGAACAAGGGATGTATTTTCAAACTAAACACTTCAATCGCTTTTGTTGGCAACAAAAGCATTGTTTTTACGGAAATGTTATAAAGTTTGTTAATTTGATGGGCTAATTCGTGTCCATCATGTTATCAATTGCATCTTTAATGGGACAGTGGAATTCAATCTGTTGTACCATCTTACGGGAGATTAATAAATATTTTTTTAGGTTAGTTTAAAGTAGTTGTCCGTGCTTGAAAGCTAGTAGTTGGTAATGATGATGATGCCATCTGGAATTTAGAAGCAGACCTCAATTTTGAATCAAGAAATGTTAGGATATTGTGACTTCCATCAATTTGGGGGGGGGGGGGCGATGTTAGTCAAAGAGGTCGGCATGCGGACACCATTGAGGTTTTTTTTTTCGGGTGTCTTAATTGGCATCACTCACTTCATCATATTTTGGAAGAATGCATTTTCATCTAAAACTGAATCCTAATTCTTCAGTAAAAATCGGTGTTAAATGATGTAATTTAAGATTGTGACTTCCCTACCCCCCTCCTCTTACTCCTTTTTTGTTTCTTTAAACATCACCTACGCATCCATCTTCTTTGGCATCTAAGTCACCTTCTTTCAAGAATATCTCGATTCATCATGAAACGCTGTATATTATATCATTATATCTGATAGCAAATGAAGTCATTTCGTCATTAAAGTTGTGTGTCGGCGGGGGTGGGTTTCCACTTCTTTTATTGCTACCTTTCTGAAAATTTTAACGAGTTAGTGAAATCATTTTTTGGCTTCATCCGCTCTCTTCTTCTTGTTACTTAACACACAGTAGGCTCTTCAAAGAACTGATTGGTAAAAATGATAAGCAGATTGAGATGCTGAGAATGTCATAATTTGCATTGAAACTTCCTATTCAAAAACTGAATAAAAATGGTTGATGGTCACATATGCTATTAACATTGTACTTCTAACTAGCATGGAGTATGTTATAACTATCAGAAAACAAGGCAAATAAAATAATCTCACGATTGACCGAGAAAAGAAAATGAAACCAGAGAGTAAACAATGAAGTGGTTTCATTCAAAATTTTATTTACTATTTAAAAATGAGTACTGGTTTTATAATTACTCTTCAGGGTATTAATTTGCAAGGTCTTAATGTTTTCAAGTTTGAAAAAAAAAATGTGTAGGTACAAATGACGTTTAAGATATAATGACCGACTTCCTAAATGACTAGGATCAGGTACAAGCTTCTTAGCAGTTTCATTTAGTGGAATGCAGCCTTAACTGCTACAATATGTCGATAATTATTAGCTTTAACACTCTAACGTGTAACAATTTTTTCTCCATAGGGCTGAAATTGTGACCTGTGTTGCTTGTAGGACCTTGAGTGCAAAGGGGGTTCAAGGGACAAAAAACGAAGACAAGTTTTCACAATGGCTAAAGCTAGAAAAACGGCAGATAAAGATATATCCCGAACCATAAGGCCCAGCGCCAAATAAGATGCAGTCTCCGCAGGTGACGCAGGGTGACTCACTATAAATTCCCTGTGGTTCACATGATAGTATGTAGATGCGCATGTTAAGCCGTAGGGTGACGTGACTCAGTGCCTGCGCCACGTGACCCTGAGGAGCGCAGTGCCAATGCCGCAGCCTGCGTGAAGTTGACGTGACAATAACAAAAAGCGGTGCGAAGCAGAGAAGTTCTCTTGTTGTTTGATGCAAGTATGGTGAAAAACTGTGATTCAATGTGAAGTGATTGCCTGCTAGCAGAATTTCAAAGGGCTGTTACACCCTGCGTCTCATCTTGCGCCTTGCCTAACAGAGATGGGAAAGGTAGGCTCCTGTTGCGGTAAACAGAGGTGATGAGATTATTTCCACAACCTTAGGAAGGAGGACATTGACACCTATCCTACCACGACTGAATTGCTGGACCAGGTGCTGGCGTCGGTGGAATTCCCCAACGAACAACAGACCGGGGTTGGAGCTTTGGTCGGCAACCGGCTATGGGAAAACACTGCGCAATATATCTCCCTTGTGTTCATTTCGAGGGACAAGATGGGTACCTGACCCTGCCATAGACGGGAAAAGGGTTAGCAGACGTTATCCAACACTTTTCATTGAAACGTGCCTTTGCAGACACCTTGCCCATTGGGAGGACGTCCCGTTTTAGCAAGACATAGTGAAACAACCTGTACAGTTATGGTGTACGGGTTCGACGCCGCGCCGAGAGAAACGTGAAGTATCTTTCGAGTGTAAGGACTTTTTAAAGTATGCCGTCGGCCAGGTGACAAGTAGTGACGTGTAGCCTCCGTTAGTTGTGTACATCATATCACCTTCACCTCTGCAAGTTTTTGACTTGTCCTTGACAACCATGTTTGTCTCAAAAAGATTTTTATCTGCTTATTTAGTTGATCTTGCTGGTCCTTAATCATGAAATCATGATGTAAGCTACTAGCTTCATGACAATCTGCCGTTGTCCACCTTAGTTTGGTCGAGGACAGGCGAGAGCCTGGAATACCTTAAGTCTCGTTACCTCACCATGATGTTGTTCTGTATGACATCACGACACGTATTGTGTGATATTTATGGCTTTGTTGAATTTAGAAGGCAGTTGAGATTCATAATTAGGATTCCTTCACTAGCACCCGCCGTGTTTATTAAAGGTGAAAGGTAACTATAATTACTCGGCACCTGCTCAGTAAGTTTTTTTTTCACTGTTTACCTGCTAATTTATGAAACAGTTGAAAGCACGACATAGAGACAGTAGTTAATATTTGAGTAATACTTTTTCCCCTTAACAGGGTTGGATATGAAATGTCATTTCATTCCGGTTGAATTTTAAATAGCCATGACTTGGTCATTCTTTATTTTCTGAGTAAAGGATACAAATGCTTGGTTAAATGTTCTAAGAGAAGACCATGATGATGACGACTGATATCTCACAGACTGGACCTTTGTCATCAGACTTACCCTCTGTGCAAGAAATTCCTGTTGAAGTAACACTTCTATTGAAATGTAAGAAATTTCAGATTGCATCTTCAAGATCCTTGTAAAGATGGCGTCATTTTGCCGTCGGCATTTCTATAAACATATTGAAATCATTGCTCAGATGCCAAATTTAGTTGTGAAAATAACGATTGGTTTCTAGATTATTCATTTGTCGTTGCTCTATTTGACAGTCTTGGGAGTTGTTATCGACATTAACCTGATGATGATGATAATCATGTAGTGGTCAATGTGGTGTCTATCAAACTGTAGTTCCTGATTGTATTTGGATTTAAAATGGTGTAAGGTTCTCTAAATTGCTCAGCAATCTCAAATATTTAATGAAACCCAAAAAGAAAACCCAGCTAGGCACAAGTGTAATAAATAGCTAAGGGCCTACAACCAACACGTAAGGAGGGGAACGACCTACTCCGCATGAGAATTTTGCTGACCTAGGCCTATCTCAGTAGTCAGTATACTTGATTTCTTGAGACCATGGTTATAGGATCACTTCTGGCTGACGCAGACTAAAAAGTCAGACATGTATCATTGAGTAAGCGATACATATCGTTGCTGTCCCAGCAAAAATTAACTACTCTAGGCCAGACTGCTCTGGGCAATATCTTCCTGTAGTTCAGTTCCTATCTTTCATTCTTTGTCGCGTGGGTGGCAAGGCGGCACATAATTTAAAAGTGGAACTGGGAGTCATTTCCCTAAAGCAAGATGACTACCCTAAATGATCTCGGGTGCTGCTGGTTTGCGTAGGTTTTCGTTTCCTGGCGTTTAGGTAAGGCCTTAGTAAAAGTAACATCATCGTTACATCCGCGTATCATCCTACACAAATAAGAATGTCATCATGTGTTTTAAACATCCAGAAAGTTGGACAGATCTGGCTAAGTAGAGTTAACAAAGAGATGTAAGTAAGAGCAGGGGTGTGTGTACTCATCATTAGCTCTTTAATACACTCTTAATGCAGATATTCACCAAAAAATGCGATACAAACGTTTCCAAGTCTTCACGTACGTTTTTCTTATGGATCACCTTCTCTGCCTCCGTCTAATGAGTGCTCGTGAGCGGTTTCGGAATTTGCAAACATTTGTTTGCGATTAATATTCCAATCTACGAATCATTCCCAAACAGCAAGCTTTCTTTAATCTTCTGCAAACGATTTGGATACTGACGTCTCCATAAAATGTACTGAGTTTGAAAAACGTTTTAAGTATTTACAAAAGGTTTGCGTCCTGGGGAGATGACCCGCAGTAGGTGGCATTACAGCTTTAGAAATCATCTTTACACAGCAGAACGCACACATTGGAAAAACAACGGAAGGTGTCAGATTAGGCCCTATAGAAAGGCATTGAAAAACGCAGCTATTTAGAAAAGGGCATTAAAAGCAAGAGACAAATACAGGAATAGTTCCACAAAAATAGCATAAAATTCCAAAAATAGGCACTTTATTCCATTCTTATTTTAATATCTTGTACTGTATTTAATTTTTAATAATGTTCCATTCGTCCTGTGACATTGACGGCCTATCAGGGAAGGCCCCCGGGAGTGGCTTATTGCGTTGGACATACCAGTTCTCGTCTGATCACTGGAATTAAGCAACGCAGCCCCAGCTAGTACTGACATGGGTGGCCGCTTGGGAAAACTGGGTACCGTTAATACTCAAAACACCAACGAACCAAACTAACCAAAGGAAGGCCCGTTGCCCTGACCAGCCCTGCAGAACATTCATAACGGGTAGAATCACCAAATGTGAAATTGGGAGGATGTTGGAGTTGTCAATACTCTTGGAGAGGTGTTGCAAACATTTACTTTAGTGGATAATCAACAAAGGTAATCTGTGGTTTGTGCTATAAATGGATACTTTCAAATTTCGACTCTTCCACCTGAAAGTTAATGGTCAGTGACCTGCACTTTGAATATATTCACACCCTTTTATTTCCTTTTTAGCGATGTTTGAGTGCAACAAACTTTCCTTAAAAATGAAATTCGAAATGTTGGTGAGATTTCTAAGGAGTTTAACCGTGGCTAAATTAAAATAATGAACTCGTAAAACGCTAAGTCATACGTACAATAGATGCACATTCAGCAAGAATCTGAACTTGTGGAAACATTCGTCAACATCCGTGGTCCACAATTCGGTTCGTTTTTCATCCTGATTTTTGATGGGGAATCAAAAGGTACGAAGTCGTTAATTTGGAAGAAAAAAAAAAGAGGCGTATTGTTAAGACTGGAGAAGAATAATTCACTCCTTTTTCAAAAACGACATTGCCAATATTTCATTTAAGTTCAGAAATATATTTCCGACCACATAAATTTTACCCATACAAGAAAAGCGTTTCCAAAATTCTCAAGGTCTTGAAATTTCATGGGAAGTACTTTACGTGCGGTTCGCACCGTCAAGGTGCGAATTATTTTATTTTAAAGAAAGTATTAGTGATAATCCTCTTCTCCATATTGTAACACATTGTTTACAGCTATCGACGAAAGTTCCGTAACTTCGATTTCGTTCCTAGTAGTTCTCTTCCTGTTGCTATTTTTAGAAGCGGAAGGAGGCATAATTCTTTTTCATTATCACGTCATTATTCTGGCTATGAAAGGTCCAGTCTTCGAGGTCTGCTCTTCCGCGGGTTCTCACCAGGGACTCATTCTGTCCACATAGTGTCATGTCCCACTGCACATCCAGACAAACAGGGCCGGCGTGAGATGCGAGTTGTGTACCTCGTAAAAGCACATGCTTTTTGGTTGGCCGAAGGCAGGCATGCGGTGACCTCTAAGGTACAGCACGCTCTATTAATTGAGCTACCGGAGGTCAGCTTGATGTGGTGTACAGTAGTTGTATGAAATTGCTACTGCTCTACTGAGCAATACAAGTTACTTTTTTGGCTTCCGATATGGAGTTGATCTTTCACGTAGGTGTAATTAGTCCACAGTCATAGCCTGAATCCTAGGTCAAGGAATTCAGATTGAGTGAGACAAAGAAAACTAGATTTCTAAAAAGATTTCAGCGAAGGTCTTTTCTGAATTTGTAACAAATCCACTCTGTGGCACTTGACTATGCATGATAGGTTTGTGGTTAAAATTTGCATCATAGTTGAACTTTTCTATACGTGCTCATTGAATTAATTAAACTATATCTTGCTCTGCCCATTTTTTTTGAAACCGCGTTATTATTCCAACGTTGAAATTAATTTATTTTAAAACGCGCATTGTCAATAGAAAACAGGGTGTGGATATCTCGCCATTCCACTTTCACCTTTCGTAGGGGCGTAGAAAAGCAAGAGTGAGGGTGTCAGGGTGACTAACCTGGAATTTCCCACGTGGTAAATTTGAAAATTGAATGCAAAATCCCTAATCGTCGTTAATAATAATGGCACGGTGTTATATTGGATACAACAGCCTATCGTCCCGTAAAACGCAGATGAGGAGATGAAAGGAGGTGAAGAGGAGTGGTACTACTGGGAATTGAACTCAGCCAACCTGCAAACCAAGTGGATATAGAGTCAGTTTCTCCACTAAGATGAATTGCCAATTAGTCACGTTAGATCTGCCTGACTGATAAATGCGAAAGATCCTAGAAAAAAAAATTTGGTTAACACCAAATTTAGTAATGCTCTGGAAATTACGTATTGGTCATAGGCGAGGCTGAGCGGCCCTCGCATTAGGGCGTCAAATCGAAATGCTGCTAAATTGCAAAAAAGATGCCTAATTGAGTATGTATTTGTTTTCCAAGTTTTGTAGAAACCTGTCGTACCCGAAAAGTCTCAGTGTTCTGGTTTATATTTCATGCAGGCCGTCAGAGGACAGGGCCGTAACGAGAGCGTGGCAAAGAAGGCGGCCGCCACGGGCGCAAAATGTTTGTTTTTTATCATTATTGGGTTACGGGCAAGCGAAAGTTAGACACTTGCCACAGGCGCTTCATACCCCCGTTATGGCACTTTCAGAGGATGGTTTAAAATAGCGAGGGAAGAACTATCATTCGGAAGTGGCCTATGGGCTCAGCCTATAGGTCACTTCCACATCAGTGAAATGGAAACGGGCATGTAGGATTCTGTGAGACTGGAGGGTGGGGGTAACGGGAATGTCTGGCAATGCGAAACTGCTTTGAAACCAAAATGACAGTAACAGACCATGTGTAAGACGGCGGTGGTCAAGGGAGTAGGTCGAATCAGTTACCGTTGGAACAAGGAACAGTCAGCTGGCGACATTATGCTGCAATCCTCAGCTTATATAACGTCAGCACATTTTCTTTCTTGGGTCGTTTTTCATCACCTACATCAGGAAGCGAGCTACTACACCTGGAAAGCTTATCGGTCTTCGCGAATCTCGCGAGGATTTCTCTTGCTGAAAAAAAGTATCTATATTGGGCACGATTCATCTTACTGCAGTAAAACCTCTCTAATGGATACACCACTCGGACCTTATGAAAGTGTACCCATCACAGAGGTGGGCCGAAGCAGAGGTTTAACTTAAGCGGTACATCTATGAATATGATATTCACACTTCTATCCAGTTAGGATGGAACCTTTATCCAGGTTAAAATGTAACAAAGACGTTGTTGGTGATGATGTACTGCTGCACTGGATTGCCAGCGTTAATTAAAGAGATTGATTGCCCTTTTTGGCGGTGTTGTTATACTGGAAGGCCGCCTAGGAGATCCTTCCTAGTTTCCAATTCATGTTATTTCACTTGAAAAACGTTTTTATCATGGTGTAAACATGATATGACGCAAATAGACTTGATTCTCCTGACAGGTTACTAACCACATTATCAATACCTTTTTTTCTTTTTTAAATGTCTTTCATAAATTATAACCTGTTATAGTTGAGTAGTTGTGGTTATTTGAATAACTTATGCACAAATTAATTCAAACATTTTGGTGAAACCTACGATATCTCGTATTTTTTTTACTTAGATCTACCATGCCTGCCCAGTAATTGTCCGCCGTAAGGGGGGGATAATCTAGTCATCAGCGTTCTCTTATCTCAGTCTTTGAATGGCCCCACATGAAGAATAACACTAAGTCCAGTGTGGTGAGTACGGTTCTGCAAAATTCTCAAATGTGAAGGGCTGTCCCTTAGCCTGCTTCCTAATCTGCAGATGACCCGAAATATTGTTTCATAACTACATGAGACAAAAAAATCCCAGTAATTCATTCTTATTCTGATCCTGAATATACAGTATAAGGCCTGGGTATTATTTTTTGTCAGGGCCAGACTTGACAGAAATTCGGTCCGTACGAAAGCTTCCAAAAATGTCCACAATTACTAACGGAAAATCTTTGGTTTTACTTTTTTATTATCCTCTACAAATTGTTTTAATAACGTCCTGTTAGCCCATCGAGGATGATGCAATATCCCGGGAAGTTAGTCCAACCTTTTGTCTTATGCATGGATAGGTGACTCCACATCAGGGTTAATTGTTTATTGGTGTTTTAGGGCCCTTCAACTACAAGGTCATTAGAGCCCCGTCCACAGTGTAGTTCTTATGCAGAGACTGCACAGACACTACACCAATACGACGATTTTTTGGGTATTAGTCCACCCATGTCAGTACTAGCTGGGGTTGCGCTGCTTAACTTCAGTGATCAGACGAGAACTGGTGTGTCCAACGCAATTCGCCGCTCCCATCAGGGTTAAGTTGGCCCGTATGGCGATGGATCGATTCTGCAACCATGAACTGATGAAGTTAAACATGCAAACCACTATGCCATCGAGACAGACAATTGCAATTGAAATTCCGAATTGGAATTGAAAGAAAAGTGAAATAGTCAAAGGTCACGTAGCAATTGTAGGCCAAGGCTTTCACCTGTGAATTGCTCACCCTAACCAAATGACTTCTTAATCTTACCAAACATGAATTCTCTTAGAACGGACCCACGTTGACATCAGTCAAACAACAGTTTGTCTGCTGGATTTAAGTTGCGTACACGTTTTCATTTTTGGCAGTGTGTCATTCTAACCTACATGGAGCCTTTCTTGTTAATATCACAGCTTGGCCTGCTTGGTGCAACATGTGCACAACCACGAGCACCTGCTGTTATTCTTTGGATACAAATGATGCTAGTTAACAATAGATAGTTGCATACAGTATGTAAATGAAATCGTAATTACGTCACTTTGGCACGCTGTGATATAGTTCTTAACAAAAGAACATGCCTTTACTGCAGTAATTTTTGTATTTCGTAACTTTCTTGTGAGAAAATTAGGAGGATAGTGAATATATACGGCGAGGGTAGGGAGGCTCAGTGCCGAATTTACCATTAGGCTAAGTAGGCAGCAGCCTAGGGCCTCAACATATAGCGGGCTTCAAAACTTAAGAAAAGAGCCTTAAAAGGGCTTGAAAAGGGCCTCAAAAGGGTTTCAAAATTGAAATTCCTAGGGCCTCTCAATATCTAAATCCGGCACTGAGGAGGCTACTAATCGACTTTCTCCAAATTGCTAATAGCTGATTTCGCTGGTCTGTGTATGTCTGGTCGAGCTGGTCAACCGCTCACGACCTCTAAAAACGTTGTAGCAAAGGCATGGGAGCCACACTGGTAACACAATTGCCGCGAGGGCCACACCCACACTGGTGCAGTGGTGATTAGTGGTTACCTTTTTTTTACTTCTTCAAGTTGTTTAATTGACAGACCCTCCTTCAATAGTTAGCGTCACTAGCTTGCTCGATTTGCTGCGCCTCTCGTTCCAGGTTCGATTCTGGATTGAGGTAGGTAGACTTCTTTCGGACGAGAGAGAAGCCCCGAGTGCACCTTCCTTCCTCCCTTCGGATGAGAAGTAAAACCGAGGTCCCGTGTGGTGTACGATGGCATTTGCTCGTAAAAGAACCCTCTCTACTATGCAGCAGGTAGCAAAAGCAAATCCTAACCATTTACCCGCCTATGGCGGGGTCGGGTACCCATCTTGTCTCTCTGAATGGACACAAAGGCGATATATTGGACAGCCGGTTCCCTATCAAAGCTGCAAGCCCTATGCTACGTCTACTGTTCGTTGGGTAATTCCACCGACGCCAGGGGCGAGCTCCTACACATGGGAATTTCGCCTCATCTACTCGTTTGCTGTCTCCTTTTGCCTCATCTGTAGCCTACACAATCGTGGTGTGCAAGTGCACTGCACAAACATCACAGCCTCAGAGGGACAACAAATTTAGTTAACTTGAGCCGACATTTTCTTTCACCGTCGCCAGGGAGCGAGTTTCTTCACCTGGATTTTTTGCTGATCGCCTCTTACATTTTACTCGTAAAAAGGGTTATTTTACGCGTGGGGGATACTAGTGTGTCCTGTAATTTGGGTCGTGTCCGACAGCATGGATTTGATTTATATTCACATATTTTATTGTTCTTTTATTTTAGCATCATCAAACGCTTTTTTTCATGGTAAATTATGTTTACTGTAACCCGATTTATGTTCCTATTTTAATATTTTACCACTTTATGTCACCACCTGTTACATTTTTGGTTTTAGGTTGGTTAGTTTAGTTAATGATAGCTTATTAATGATACGCAGTACAATGCAGTTACGCGTCAGATAGCCACGGCCACGGGCAGATTTATGCCGATCCATATGGGGCACCAGGCATTGCCCGGTGGGCCGTCGTGCTTTTCTATTTCGAGTTCTGTATTATTTTGCGTTTATTTCTGACAAGTACACAATGCAATTCTTTTTGCGACCCTTGGACCACCGATGTTATTAGGTGCACCTTAGTGACGATGTCACTGCCTACCGAAACCAGGACATTCTCACATTGGAAATGTCCAATATCCGGTTCTCCCAGTTTCCGATTATTTTGATATATTAACATATTCAAATTCCAGATAACCATCATGTCATGATTTGGGGGGGGGGTTAAATTGAAATTTAGCTCCTTGAAACACTGATCAGAATTAATAGTATGGTTGTGGATTTTTTTTAATGTGACTCAACTAGTACACATATGATAGAAAAGGTAAAATTTTGATTTCGATAGAACCAGAGCTGAATTCATAATCCAAGGCAGTCTGCCTTTATGCTTGACTTGCATTAGTATTAGTATTCCATGAAGGCGCCAGACTACCTCTTCTGAGAAAAGTTTTGTCAGAGAAAAAGAGGGGTAAAAAAGAGTTGTGGAGAAAGTTGGTACGTTTTGCTTTCAGGTTGTCGCTGCTTCAGGATAAACTGCATCTCTTTTTTTGGCTCTTGCAGCAAATTGACAGAAATAAACTGGCCAAGGCTAGAGACAGGGCAGCTAAAGATATAACCCGAGCCATAATGGTGAAGGATAGCAAATAGGGCCTGTATAAATAGGATGCAAGTAGCCGAAATGTGCATGCAGCCGAAATGTGCATGCTGCGGTACATGAGTGGGGTGTCGAAAGCTGATAGCCTTAGGAATGAGTATATTAGAGGTGGCCTATGGGGGGCATCGGGGGAAAATGAGGGAGAGTAGATTGATATGGTATAGTTGCGTAATGAGAAGATGGTAGGAGGAGCTCGTTAGGTTCATTATAGGAATGCAGGTGGTTGGGAGCCTGTACCCCTCATAACGGGCCCTCGATCTATCCACCTTCCACCTTGTTTCTTGCAAAAAAAAAGCTATACTAATGGTCCTTTGCTTCGGAATACTAAATAATTCCCCTGTTCCCCACATTCCATGTTCCTAATCTAAGATTAGTGGGATGCTAAGGGCACCCCAGTCAGGCACCTGAAACCCGCAGGAATATTTGGGGATGCCGACGCACCCAACAGAAGACACTCGATGCATTGTCTGTTACGGGAGCCGAGTTGTTTGTTGGTATTTAAGGTCCCGTCAACTACAAGGTCATTAGAGACCCGTCCACTGCATAGTTCTTATGCATAGACTGCACAGACACTACACTAATGCGACGATTATTGGGTATTAGCAGTACCCAGCTTTCCCGAGCGACCATCTATGTCAGTACTAACTGGGCTTGCGTTGCTTAACTTCAGTGATCAGACGAGAACTGGTGTGTCCAACGCAACCCGCCGCTCCCGGGAGCCGAGGTCTGCATCCCCGTGATACAATGATAACGATGGCCCGGGGCCCGCTCGCTCACCCCTGATGGCCGCCTAAACTGGAGTTTAATCCCCTGCACCGTAGGTTGGAAGTGTTTTGAATTTTTTAAATAGCATCCCCACCAATAGATGAAATTCGTGTTAAGTTTAGATATCTATTAGAAATACCTATTTTTTTCAGATTGTGATTAAGTATGTCAGACTAATTTGTTGTCAGATTGTTAATGTCGAAGTGTTTTTGAAGTTTAAGAACTGGTGTGACATGTCTGACGGACGTAGGGTAGGTATTAGTGCAATTGCTTTCTAAGGGAATAAATATCCAAGGGAATTTACCTATAATATACCAACCTCATTTTTATTTTTTTTTTTTAGAATTTTTATAGTTATTACATTTTGTACCTTTTCTTAGAGTGTATTTTTTAAAATTCATGGGAAGTCAGTTCGGATTCATACGAGGTAGGTCCACAATAGAACCAATCTTCATTTTGAGGCGGATGATAGAAATGCGTAGGGCAACAAATAAAGATCTCTATGCTAAAGCAACTCCTAACCCTTTTCCCCTATGGTTGGGTCGGGTACCCATCTTGCCCCACTGAATGGGCACAAGGGCGATATATTGGACAGTGTTTTTCCACAGCCGGTTACCGACCAAAGCTCCAACCCCTATGCTTATTTATTGTCGGTCTACTGTTAGTTGGGGAGGTCCACCGACGCCAGGAGGCGCGCTCCTGCACCTGGAAATGTTGTCGCATCTACCCGCTGCATAGTAGAGAGGGTTCCTTTATGTGAAAACGCCATCGTGCACTACGTAGGACTTTGGTTTTATTTCTTATCCGAAAGAAGGCACACTCTGGGCGTCTCTCGCCTGAAAGTAGGCACACTCGGAGCCTGTCTTTCGCCCGAAAGAAGCCAACCAACCTCGGTCCAGTGCCGAACCTAGAACTACTGCCCCACCGATGCGGGTGCAAAGAAAGATCTCTATGCCATCTTCATTTATTTGGAGAAGGCGTATGACAGTGTTCCACGACGGGTAGTTTTGGATGTACAGTAGGTGCCGCTTATTGTGATCGCTACGGGACCAGTACGTAATTTTTGATAACTGGCTGATGACATTATCCGTGATTACACTATCCGACTTCCAAGGTTCAGCACTAAATCTATACCGTTTCATTCTGGTTATGGACGAGCTGCTGGACATATAATGAGAAGAGGGGGAGGAGGTCGTTAGGTCCATTACGGGAATGCAGGTTGTTGGAAACACCCCGGGGCAAGGGAAGACCAAAGCAGACATGGGAGCAGGTTGTACGTAAGGATATGAAAGTGTGTGGGGTGGATGAGGACCTGGTGGGCGATAGATGGGAGTGGAGGGTTAAAACCGGCTGCCCTGACCTTGCCACAGGCGGGATAAATTCCGAATTGGATCATATATTATGAAAAGATCAATAAAATCGCGCACTTATCCTAACTGGTGACTATTTAGTATTGCATAACAATTACTACCAGATTAGGGGTGTTCCCGAATTTACTAAGTTTTGATCCATGAAGCATTCATGTCTCTCACATGTATGCCCATTAGTTGATGGAATTTTTTGAATGAAAATCCATAGTTTTACGATTCTGTTGTAAAACTTAAAATGTGAATAGTAATTGTTAACAGCACTTATTTGAAAAGAAACCATATCAAATGGTCACCTATTTTAGCCCTTTTAAACCTGGTACAATGACGCAAATGTTTTTTTTACCTTGCCCATCGACACGGCCCTGGACTTACTAATAATATATGAACTACCTGCATGACTGAATGGTTCATTCATCATCCTCATGGCTCTCCATCCCCTTCTGTTTTTCACCTAGGTTACCGGGTCTATATTTCTAACTCTGGCTGCCCATTCATCATCATTCATGTCCACTATTTCATACCACATGACTTTCAACTTTATGATTTAAATTACTAAACCAAAATGGGACAATGAACTTAAATTCATATTTGGACATTGGGTAGGCCAGGGATTATCCCCAGGCTGACACGTAGTTCAAGTATTTACTATCGCTAACTATCCAGTGCCAGTTTTTGTTAGTGTGAGGCATTGTAGATACAAGAATTTATTGGGCAAAATGATAAAACAAGCATTAATATAAGTCAGTTTAAATAGCCCTTGTAAGACGATTTACTGTATGGCGATTCTCCGAATGTATCGCTCCACTAACTATTACCCCTTGTCCATTTATGTTTATAACTTAGTTGTACATGTCTTCCATTACAGGACTTGGTGGAATGTTGATTTCTTTTTTTTTTTTTTTGGACTAACTCCCCTAACAATTAATTACCAATATAAATTTAATGATAACTTGAAAATCGTGACTACATACAAAAACATTCTTCAAAATATGTCATCGTTGGGTAGGTTACATTTTCCACGCCTTTCTTTAATTCATAAAGTAATCTTAAAGCTTCAGGTCTTGAAGTGTGACTTAAATGTATTTTTTTATTTTAATCAAGATGTTAATTTTTTGTCATTAACCTGCCACGGTGGCACTGTGGGTAGCGCGCTCGGAAACTGCGTTAGTAGCTCTAGATTCGATACTGGATCTCGGCTTCTTTCGGGCGAGAGAGAGAGGCCCCGAGTGCGCCTTCTTTCGGATGAGAAGTAAAACCGAGGTCCCGCGTGATGTACGATGGCATGCAACAGGTAGATGAAGCAAAATTTCTAGGGGCAGGAGCTTGCCCCCTGGCGTCGGTGGAATGCCCCAACGAACAGTAGACGAACGATAAATAAGCATAGGGGTTGTAGCTTTGATCGGCAACTGGCTGTGGAAATACATTGTCCAATAGATCGTCCTTGTGTTCAATTAGAGGGGGAAGATGGGTACCGGACCCCGCCATAGGCGAGAAAGGGTTAGGAGTTGCTTTTTACGTGCATAGCTTTTCAAGAGAATTCCAGTCTCTTGAAAGAAAACTTTCATCTCCGTTAAAAAAAAGTATGATATTTTTTCTCTCTATTATTATTATTATTATTCAAGCAAATACCTGTCCTAAGTTTCTCCCTACAGGACAGACACCCTTCTGTCAACAGCTTTCCAGCTTCCCCCAATAAATTAGTTGCACTATGTGGCTCATAGTTTCCGTGTATGTTGGATGATTTTATTTGGCCTGCACTGCAGGACGGGATTGGGGAAAGGCCATTCAGCCTTAACGGGACGAACCCAGCTGAGGCTGATCGCGGGAAAGGGAAAGGGTTAGTGAATTGGAAGGGGAACGAAGTGCTATTATACCAGTGTTGGACAATGTAAAAAAGCCTGAAAATATAAAGAAAATGGCTAAAAATTTACGTGTCTCGGTACATGAACTGTAATGGGGTGTCAAGATAAATACTATAATTAAAATTAGCGGAGGAACAGCACTAGGATAGGTTTATCACAAAGGTGAAGGGGTGGAGGCAGATCAAAGCAATTTCTTCGTTGTTCTGTCTACACATTTCTAGTGGTCCCAGTCTTATGTTGCAGGGGTCTGAGGTTGGGGTCATGAGAACATTTTATGAAGGCTGTAATAATTAAAAAAGTTATATAAATTCAGGTGTATTTAGGCCAGGGAACTGAGCATATTATTAATTTCATCACTTTGGGCCATATATGTTTTATGTATCATTGTTTCGTAATAAATGTTGAATTCCATAGAAAATAACTTTTATGCACAAGCAACTCCTAACCCTTACCCTGACTATGGAACCATTATACATATCTTGAACTATTTGAATAAACCCTTTATTTCTACCACCCAAACTACCTGTCTTGGAACACTGTCATAAGCCTGCTCCAAGTCCATAAAGATGGCTTTGCTGCCCTATACTTTTCTATCATCTTGACATGAACCCAAACTGATTTCTACGGACACTAGTTCTATCCCGGAAGCGACATTCTAATGAGGGGGAGAGGGGCTACTCTCTCCCAGAGCTTCATAGAATGGCTCATAAACTTAATATCTCTATACTGTTGTTACCACAATCTTGGACATCATCTTTTCCTTTGAAGAGCGGAACTATCCAACACTCACGCTATGCAGAAGGTGTGTGAGTCACGTGGAATACACGATCACAGACACGCGTGAGTTCGGTTTCCGCGGATGTACCAGATCCCTGAGGAAATGCGTGAAGCACACTACTAACTCACTGTATGCTGTCAAAATTTTTATCACCAACATTGATGAGGATCGAGTCCACGTCCTTGGCATCGACGTGGTTTTATCCATTACGAAATGCATAATGCTAACTAGCAAAACTATAATGACTCAGATAATTAATAGGACTATAACAATCTACATTTTAAAAAAGCGAGCGTTTAACCAAATTTTGGTGGAGTTGAGTTGTAGCCTCACGTTTTGATTAAATCTTGAGATAATTATAATGCTAACGTTTAACATTTCCTTGTGCAGCCGTAGTATAAAAGTAAAGCAAAAACAGAATTGCATTTTGAAAAAAAATAGTGTTTCCACATTTCCTTGAAGACTTGTTTGGCCATGCGTAGAATACGCACCAGCGGACTGCTTCATAAAAAACGACCACTGACATTGGACTTAATACTTGTCATGGAAGGCCAATGTAATGTGCTTTGGAAACAATTAACATGAGTAATTTGGGTAAATTTCTTACTGTTGAACTTGATTTAATAATTTCCGAAAAGGCATGTATGGCAATGCTCATAATTAAAACAACACTCCAATAATGAATTACACCTTATGGCACTTAGAAGTAGTTTTTCAAACATCCTGGTTATGACAAGTTGCATGATCGGAAGTGCTCATTAGTAACGAGCACTCGGTAGGGGCACCATAATTGATGACAAACCTTTTAAATAGGGCGTTTTGACACAATCTTCTCCCCCAAACTACAAATAAATTTGATCATTTCTACTATTTATTCCAGGGATTCCCAACCCTGCTGGCGGGCGCATATGCGCCACAGGTGGGGATCACCAAGATGGGCGATAGTGGGTGAAGATTCAGCTTAGCCACAAATTCTAGACGAACCTTAATCTGGAGAGAACCTGAGACCCGCTTTCACTCTTTCAACATCAGGGAACGGAACCATTATAGCGGTGGTGTCGTGGTGTGGGCAGGCACCACGATGAATGGCCGCACACCACTCCACGTGTGCAACACTGACTCCCTGGCTGTTTAGAGGTACAGAGAAATCTTAGAACCTGTTGTGCAACGTTTCAGAGATGCTGTAGACTTTCAGTTCCTCTATGGATGGCAATGCTCGTCCAAATAGGGCCCAAGTGGTGGATGAATATCTTCAAAGTGAGGGTATCCTATTGAACATGTCTGGGATACACTTCGGAGGGCATTGCAATTTGCCAATAACCTCCCAGAACCATTCAGGAACATCGCTTGTATATTATTGGCAAAACTGTTCTTTTAAAAAAATTGTGCTCGCGACCTTATCAGAATTTTACAATGTACTCTGGGGCTCCACAAGATTAGGAACCTCTGATTTATTCGATAAAGGTGATGGGTGATTTCGTGGGTCCATGGTTGAAAGGTCATTCCTCGTTGACGTTGATGGGTGAGAGAATCTCTATATGGAGTGAAATATTTCCAGGTATAAGCACTCAAATGGTTGAAGAATTCGGTCGACTCCAGCCACCCCTGCCCAATTTTTGGAAATACCATCCAATAGTTCTACCGTGCCCCTTCAGCGTGAGAAAAGGACACCCGATCCTACCATAAACAGGAAAAGAGTTGGAAAGATGAAGATGAACAAGTTCCCTTTGTAGTGTGATTAGTTAACAGGATATTGGACCAAACGAAATGGGGCTGAAGAACACATATTTAGAGTTAAAAATGATGTTTGTATGTTGTTTGTTGTTGTTTTAGGGCCCTTCAACTACAAGGTCATTAGATCCTAGCCCACTGCGTAGTTGTAATGCATAGACTGCACACACACACTACACCAATGCGACGATTTTTGGGTATCAGCAGTACCTAGTTTTCCCAGTACCTTCTGGGATTGCGTTGCTTAACTTCTTTGATCAGACGAGAACTGGTGTGTCCAACCAAGGAGGTCTTGGTCCAACGCAATCCACCACCCTGTTAAGTGGTTTTATCAATATTTGAAAATGAGTAGTGTTGACGAGGTGTACAACTTGCACCTTTAGTGCAATGCATCGATGGAGACATATAAATGCCCAGTTTTAAGTTTTTATAAGTTGTTATTTGATGTTATCATTTCTCTCACCTTGCTGTGCTGCTTACTAATTTGATTATGAAGTCACGCTAGCGTTGTTAAAAAAAATTGGAAATCGTAGATTTTTTTTCAAGTTACATATTAATCGAAATGCAAAGCAAGGTTGTTTTAGGTTGCTTGTAATAGTTGGCCATGAATCGTATTTAAAAGCCACTTCATGAATTTCTTTAAAAAAGTTGAAAGATGACAACTTGTGAGTTTGTTTTCTGCAAGAGGTCTTTGCAGAAAAAAAACTGTTACTTTTCTTGAAATTACAGTCTCAAATATCGCTTTTAACATCATGTGATAACCCTGCAGATTTCCTAAAAATAAACTTCACTTCGGTGCATAACTTGAAAATCTGACGTGAAGAGTGCCGCAAAAAAAAAACTCTTGAACAGGATAAGTGCTTGTCATTTCAAGGTGATGTTGACCGAAAAACGCCTTACCAATTTATCAACGATATCAATTGAAACTTAGGAGGGCTAACAATATATACCTCTGAAGGTTGAATCCCGATCGAGACAGATGACTTGTTTTGGGCGAGAGAGAAGCCCGAAGGGGTAAGAAAACGTGATGCGACCCTTCGTGGTATGTACCATAAAACATAACAGTCTAAAAAGACCCTTTTAACAAGGGGGCAAGATCTTTTACTTGTTGGCAACGTCATAAACACCATAAGATGCACTTTACGCTTTCTGTTCACCCGAAACAAGTCATCTATCTCGACCAGTATGGAACTTGCGACCATGGATTCACGAGTTAAGCATGTAACGATTGACCGAGCTAGATGGTGTTATAAAATTCTACATTTAATTTTATTATGAGCATATAATAAATATGAGGCTTCTTCATGCACTTTCTTTATGGCAGAGAGAGCGGCTGTTTTGAGTTGGACACCCCAGTTCTCGTCTGATCACTGGAGTTAAGCAACGCAATCCCAGACTCACTGACAACTCTAAGAAGCTTAGTCTCTCCTGTAACGGTGTGGAGAAGGCATTGATTAACCTCAGGACAGTAACAATAGGCTATAACTAAGTAAGGAGAAAATGAAGCGGATCATTTATCAGTAAAATGGAGAATTAAATTCAGATTTGACCTATAGGCCAGTTATGTGACCCACAGGCACGTGGAGTTTAGGGTGATAGGAGGGTTCCAGTAAAGCTTATGGGGAAGTTCTACAAGGACTGTGGTTAGATCAGTCATGCTGTAGGAATCAGAGTACAGGATAGTGCGGAAGAGCCATAAAAATACGGCATGCTTCGATACATTTGTGGAGTGTGGACAGAATTAGGAAGTAATATACAGTATTAGGAATAGTTTGAGGTGTGAGATGTGACTCCCAGGAAGAAAATAGGGTCGGTGGCAGCCATCTTTGTATTGTATCATGTAATGTGTATGAGCATGCCAACTTTTCTACTGTCCTCCATCATCCATAGCTTATTAAGAGGTAGGCAACATCAGAACTGTCCCTTACAAGACCTCCGTCTGCCATTTTTAACACTGCTTTCCTTTCTTGTTCCGTCACTGATAAAATAAGGCTGACGTTATGCAGCATATTTGGATTTCGGCACCGTGATGCATTGCGTGGCAGTAAAGTTGTTAGGTTTGACCCCTGTGGGCGGAAAGGTATAACATAAATAAGAAGTGCACGTCACTGAAGATTTCTTGACAACGTCCTTAGAGGTTTTGCTTCGTGGTCTATGCAGAAGGTGAGCAAACTGATCAATGGAATGTCTACCTGTTGATGCTGGAGGCTTGAGGAGGAGGCACTCCATGGGTAACTGTATTAAGATGTTTATCCCATGATGTAGCCTACTATTCATTTTTTGGAAGAATTAATATGATGCAATCATTTACTGCATCCTTTTACTAGAGATTTTTTTTTACTTCTGATTATAAAAATCATTCTGCTGACTGTTAACGGAACTGAGGGGTTAGGGCCTGCCTTACGTAATGGGCCTTGGTGACGATTTCGAATTTCCTATCTCAGCTGACTATACCAACTCTGAATTCTGTCTAATTTAGCAAAAGCAACTGCTACCCTTTTCCTACTAGCCCTTTCCCGCCTAGCCTTTTCCCGCCTGGACGATCTATTGGGTGGTATTTTTGCGCAATCAATTGCCGACTTATTTTTCTCCAACTCCTTCACCGACGCCAGGGGACGCGCTCCTAAACTTAGGAATTTGCCCATCTACACGTTACATCTAGTAAGGGTTCTTTTACGTGAAAGTGACAAGCAGCCATATGCCTCCCCGAGTATGTGGCTTCTTTCGACTTACAGGGAATCCTTAAGTGCGCCTTCCATTGGATGAAATGTAAAGTTGCGGGAAGAATGTCTAGCAATTTCTTGACGAGAGGAAACTCATCGGCCGGAAAGTGAAATTGTAAATTTAGCTATTCAGCCATGAAAACAGATTGCAAGTAGCTGAAATGCGAACCCTGCAGTACATGGGTGGGGTATCGACAGCAGATAGAATTAGAAATGAGTGTATTACAGGTAGTTTGTGGGTTGGGGAACATCGCGGAAAAGATGAGAGAAAACAGATTGAGGTGGTATGGTCATGGATGAGAAGAAGGGGAGAGGAGCTAGTTAGGTCCATTACAGGGATGCGGGTTATTGGAAGCACCCGTAGCAGGAGTAGACCGAAGAAAACGTGGGATCGAATTGTATGAAATATGGTAGTGTATGGGATAGGTGGGGACCTGGTGGCAGATAAGTGGGAGTGGACGGCCAGAAACCGCAAATCCAACCCTGTCATAAGCATGATAAGGGGTTGATAATGATTTCTAATTGCAAGCACTGCAAGCAGCCCTCTTAGGCCAAATTGGCAATAGAAAGAATAACTCTTATTCCCAAGTATTAACTCATTGAAAACCGCAAGGAACCTGGAACCTAGCATCATATTCTGAAATCCATTTCGTGCCTGCTATAATGGCACCTCCTTTCAGAAAACTCTCCACGTTATCCTCCTCAAGATCATTCCAGTACCGAATGATCGGGAGCGGCGAATTGCGTTGGACACACCAGTTCTCTCGTCTGATCACTGAAGTTAAGCAGCGCAACCTCAGCTAGTACTGACATGGGTGGCCGCTTGGGAAAACTGGGTACTGCTAATACCCAAATTAGTGTAGTGTCTGTGCAGCCTCTGCATAAGAACTATGCTGTGGACGGGGCTCTAATGACCTTGTAGTTGAAGGGCCCTAAAACACCAACAAACAAGTCGAATGGTCCTTGGGAAAGGATTTCAATATTAAGGAAACTGCAGAAAATGTTCTTAACAGTAATATGGTAACCCCTTAGAACGGGCAGCACAGGGATGAATTGTTAGACGATATTTTTATACAGCAGGTTGCCAACCTAAAGCGTATTTTTCCTCCCGGGAACAACTTCGTTCTACGACTCCAAAGACGAGCTTCTGTGGTTGGAAGTTTTCCCGGTCTACAGTTATATTTTACTCCACATAGATAGGGCTTTTTACTTGCAGGTGCTATCGTATACACCACACGGAACGGGGCGCACCTGGAGTTTCCTTCGCCCCTCATCCACTTTGCATCAGGATTGAATTGCTTCTTGGAGAAGGTGTACTTGTGACTTCCGGGATTTGTGATTATGTGTGCAGGATATATGTCATGCATATATATTTACTATCATATATAACGTAGGGTTAAGATTGAATTGTTTTTTATAATTAAATATTAAAGCTTGTTAAGCTTACAGTGACTTGGTTTTCTCAACAACCGTTAAAGGCAAAAAAAGGACTTCTGTAATTTCCGCATAGTTGCCAAGTGCCATTACACATGCCAAAGCAGTCAGAAGAAAGTTCATAAATTCCAGCTGCCGCAATAACTTATTGTCTTTTAAAGTTCGCGTATGTTTTCAAAGTTACTTTTATAACGCCAAGTAGCACATATCAGTAGAAATTTGTGGGAATCCATATCAGGGAAGAGTATATCAGAAAGTTTTAAAGTTGTGGTTGCTACACCTGAATCACGAAAGGTTTTTAATGAATCACCCTAATTAAAGATGAGGATCATTGATGGGATCGCTCGATATATCGACCTCTCTCATATGGTTCAGTTCAGAAGATTCAGGCTGAGCAGTTACGATTAGGCAAACTTCCCACCCATTGGGTACCAAAAGCATTCGTGTTCGCTGCATAACTGGATTTACTTTTCACCCAAAGCTTGCTAATTTGGAATTTTTTTCTGAAAGTCACCACTGGTGCATAGCCATGACATCTTTCAGACGAGAACCAAACCTCAGTTCCACTTTCCGTTGGATGGGAACAAAGGTCTTAGCCCTATTTGAAATGTACCATGTCTTACATCTGCATTTGCTGGATTAGTTTAATGGGTTGGGGAGTAAGCCAAGCAGCCATAACAGGACGAACCCTTAGGAGGCTGCTCGCGGGAGGCAGAGAGAGGAAATTTGTAGCACCCATCGTTCTTTACTAACCACCCATGTTGGTGCTAACGTGGTCTTGCGCTGCTTAACTTCAGTTGTTTGTTTGTTGGTGTTTTAGGGCCCTTCAACTACAAGGTCATTAGAGCCCCGTCCACTGTGTGGTTCTGATGCAGAAACTGCACAGACACTACACTAATACGACGATTTTTGGATACTAGCGGTACCCAGTTTTCCCAAGCGGCCACCCATGTCAGTACTAGCTGGGGTTGCGCTGCTTAACTTCAGTGATCAGGCGAGAACTGGTGTGTCCAACGCAACTTGGCTGCACAAAAGATCTCTTTCCACACGGAGTGCTTAAGTGTAGATTGACAGATTTTCCTGGTGTAGGAAATCGTGTTCCTAGACTCCGTAAGTGATTTTCACAAGCCTGTGGGCCCACCTGGGTTGGCTGATGTTCAATACCCAACACATCCAAATCAAAGATTCGCCTGAGAGATAGAGAGGGAGGGGAAGAGAGCGAATTGTAATGAGTAATATCGATACTCGGATATTAAACCGCCTGTTGACTGCTCTTAAGGACGAACACAATGAAATTGTGCATGAATCCAGGATCACTTATCTCACTCATCATCTAAGGTCAGGGTCATAGAATGTTATCTTTATGGTAAGCGATGCATGATGGGAATTTATAGATTGTCTGGCGCCAAACGCAGTTGCAAATGATTTCATTCCCTTGCATTGCTTCCATGATGACGACTATATCTTTATATTCGGAGGTGCCACAAATGATATGAAAGAGGCCACTGAAAAGGGTTACGCGTCGCCAACTAGTCACGTAAAAGCGCTGCATGGCATCTCGTCAGAGGGCCTCCTGAACATTTAGTTCCCGGCCCAGCCCCGGGTGGAACATGGATTCAACAAATACAAGAAGTTCCGAAAGAGCTCTACAACCTCGTCCGTGTTGTGGCTGATCATTATCATCATATCCTTATCCCGTCTGTGGCAGGGCCGTCCACCCCGCACACTACATGTCCTCATGCCAGCAGTAAAAACAAACGACTTATGACTTCGATTAAAGTTGATTGCTTAAATTTCATTTCAGTCGAAAACCATTTTTTACAAGAGAATGAGAATGGATTTTTTTAATTCATCAGTTATCCGAAGCAGTGGAATATATAGGGCCTAGGGGTATGCAAGGTATGCAGGCTATGTCGTTGCAGGATCGGGCGGAACCCTTAGATGTTCTGCTTAAGACATTTAGATTGTATACTGTAGTTTGAGGACCCAGACAACTATCCAAATGGACCCAAGAGGTATGGTTACCGTACTGACCCGAAGCATTCGGATGTGACCTGTAAACTCAACGTAGAATGACTGAAGTACAAATTGGGCACTTTGTTATCAGAGGAGCCCAATGAGACTCAAGGGGAAGTTCTGCAGGACAGTAATTAGACCAGCAATTCTGTATGGGTCATTGTTTTCGGACAGTGCATAGCAACCTTGAAAATTAAATACGAATGGCAGTATATGAAAACCTTGTGAAATAAAATATGCAAACAAGAAAAATGCGACATCGTGGCATGAAACGTTGGCACTTAGTCGTTCAGGACAATTGTCCCAATTGTACCCAGCTTTTCAAGACCGTTCCTATGGATTTGCGCCGTCCAGGTGAAAATTATTTGTGCCGCCCTTCAGTAAAGTAAAAGTTGTTGTTCTCTTTGTTATCCGTCAAAACCCATACTTTTATTTGTGTTTTACCGAGCTCTTTGCTCTGGAAATTTTACCGATTAGCACCCTTGTAGATAGATTTTATTTAGGTGTAGGGGACATCTTATTCTCCAAGAGGAACCATGATTTTACTCTTGAAGGCTTGTGTCACTCAAAAGAGGCGATTTGTCTCGTCCTGGGTCGAATCTGCAGAGATGGATTCATGAGTCAAGCTCGCAGCCTGCAAAAGAGACACTTGCAGGAATGCAGTGAGCTTTCCATACTCAACCTCGGAACTTATCTAGGGGCTTGGTGGGTAATAGGTTGAACACGTCCCAGTTAAACGTTTGTTTAAAGAATTTCAACTTGCGGGATGTTCTCCTTGCTGACAATACCTTTACGTTGAGTATGAACAATACACCAAAATGTAAATAGCAACTTGGCAACTAGAGCGAGGCGAATCTGATGCTCTCGTTACCTTATTTATTTTGTTTTCCTGGTGCAGGACTGTTTTATGAGTGGTTTGGAATTTAATGCTGATTTTTATATAAATACAAAAGATGGGCACACATTTAACTGCAAGGTCGTCGTTACTTCTCATTTCTTTCTGACTCGACTGCTACTTACCCGAATTACGAGGTGACGTTAAATAATAATACGATTTTAATACCGCGTTCCTGTGGTGCAGCCACATTCAGATTTCCTAAAGCAACTCCAAACCCATTTTCCACCTATGACAGAGTTGGATACCCATCTTATCCCTCTGAATGGGCACAAGGGTGGTAAAGTATTGGACAATGTTTTTCCGCAGCTGGTTGCTGACCAAAGCTGCAACCCCTATGATTATTTATCGTCGGGCTGCTTGTCGATGGAGAATTCGACCGACCCCAGGGGGGGGCGAGCTCCTACGCCTGGAAATGCTACTTCATCTACCCGTTGCATAGTAGAGAGGGTTCTTTTACATGCAAATGCCATTTTACACCACACGGGACCTCGGTTTTACTTTTCATTCGAAAGAAAGCGCACTCGGGGCCTCTCGCCCAAAAGAAGCCAACCCATCTCAATCCAGTATCGCAGCTGAAACCATTGACGCAGTTACTGAGCGTGCTAGGGAACGGCTTATTGCGTTGAACACACCAATTCACGTCTGATCACTGAAGTTAAGCAACACACCCCAGTTAGTACTGACATGGGTGGCCGCTTGGAAATGCTGGGTACTGCTAATAACTTACTCAAAAATCATCGCATTAGTTTAGTGTCTGTGCAGTCTCTGCATTAGAACTACGTAGTGGACGGGGCTCTAATGACCTTGTAGTTGAAGGGCCCTAAAACACCAGCAAACCAACCAACCGAGCGTACTGCCCACTGCGCCACCGAGACGGGCCCACATTAAGATGTCCTCTCATCTAAAAAACTGCCACCACTATTTATCAGGATCGAATCTCCTTGATCGCGATAAACACCAGGTCAGAAATTAATATGAAGTTATTTGGCAAATTACCTGTTTTAGTTCAGGTTCGCAATATCAATTTTTGACCGCTAGTCCATTATTGTTCGACTTCGAATATAAAGCTGTCATTAACATGTTGGCTTGTTTTGACTCCAAGGCGTAAGTTTTGTTGAAGTTAACATTTCTGACTTTAAAATGGCGTCTAAACCTAATAAACATGACTGATTAATTATTTAAACTATAAAAAAAAAATCTAAAATCAATCTGAAAGCCTTGACATAGTGAATTAACAAGTTCGGAGTCAAAACACTTGTCAAATTATTTTAATAGGACACTACTAGACACTCATTAAGGATAACGAAATATGATTTTTTCATAAGTTAAACGACTTTAGATGAAAGATAAGAGTGTAAATTTTGTCAAAAAAAGTTATCACTACTAAAATAAAATTGTTTGGAATTTCCGATTCAAACCAACAAAACTGCTATTATTTCACTAATCAGTCTGTCAATCCGGTGGTCTGTGTTCGAATCCAATTCTTGAGTGTCTTCAGCTGGTACTCAGTGGTAACATTGGGTCCCCACTTGAAGATGAGAGCGTCAAATTGCGTTGGGCGCACCAGTTCTCGTCTGATCCCTGAAATTAAGCAACTTAAACCCAGCTAGTACTGAGATGGGTGGCCGGTTGGGAAAACTGGGTACCACTGATATCCAAAAATCGTCGCATTAGTGCAGTGTCAGTCCAGTCTCTACACTAGAATTACACAGTGGACGGGGCTCTAATGACCCTGTAGTTGAAGGGCCCTAAAACACCAACGAACAACAACACTTGAAGACTTGATGCTCGTCAAGTAGAGGACGTAGATTTTTTAGAGTAAAGGGTAAGCCGAATTTTGTTGAATAGGAATTTTGTTGAATAGGAATTTGTGCAGTGACGCCTGGACGTCAAAGTACTCTTTCTACATCTTCAAGATCCGAGGGCGGACTGGCTATGTGAACAATACTGAGGGTTCCACATGGACCACTAATTTTTCCATCCGTTGTTGTTTATCGTATAGCTATTTTTGACCGGTGCAGGTGAGTACTCCTAAGAAAAGTGAAGGAAGGTCGAAGTTGCTGACGATGTGAAGCAAAATTTATCCCTAAGCAGACTTGCTAGGGTGTAGCACTCCCAAAATGCTGACCAAGGAATGAAAAATAAACCGATTTGCCTTGATAACGACTTAATATTCAATTGTCAAGACACTTTTCAGCCTCTCATACTCTTTGAGGTTGGGGTAGTTAAGTACCTATAGGATCACTTTTCCAGAACAGTGAGGAAATAATTTAGATGTGACCCATAGCATCAGTGTAGGGCGGATGAAATGGAGAAAGGGACATGGAGTCGTGTGTGATCGCCGGAGTTTCGCACGAAAGTTGCAGGGGGGTTTCTACAAAGCAGTGGCTAGGCCGGCTATGCAATATGGGTCAGAATATTAGGCAATGCGACAAATCCACAGAAAAAGAATGAGACTAACTGAAATTTGCATGGTGCGGTTCATGGTGTAGTGCCGAGAGCAGAAAGAACTTGAGATAAATATATTAGAGGTGGTATGGAGCGTTCTTTAATCCGCCTCGGTGGCCATCAGTGGCGATCACTGGCCTCAATGGTGTGCGATGGCATTTGCTTGTAAAAAGAACCCGCTCTACTATGCAACGGGTAGATGAGGCACAATTTCCAGGTGCAGGCGCTCGTCCCTGGCGTCGGTGGATTGCCCCAACGAACTGTAGACCGGCGATAAATAAGCATAAGGGTTGCAGCTTTGGTCGGCAATCGCTGCAAAAAACGATGTCCAATACTGTCATATATTACCATACATTACCCTTGTGTCCATTCAGAGGGACAAGATGGATAACCGACCCTGCCATAGCGAGAAAAGGGGTAGGGGGTTGCTGTATATCAGAGATGGTATGTGATGAGAGGATGGGAGGTTATTGGAAGCACACGGGTTGTTGTTGTTTGTTGGTGTTTTAGGGCCCTTCAACTACAAGGTCATTAGAGCCCCGTCCACAGCATAGTTCTTATGCAGAGACTGCACAGACACTACATTAATGCGACGATTTTTGGGTATTAGCAGTACCCAGTTTTCCCAAGCGGCCACCCATGTCAGTACTAGCTGGGATTGCGCTGCTTAACTTCAGTGATCAGACGAGAACTGGTGTGTCCAACGCAATTCGCCGCTCTCGAAGCACACGGGGGAGAGGAAGATGTAAGCAGACGGTAAGCAGGTTGAAATAGGGTGTGTTAATAGGGTGGGATAAGGGCATGATGATGGTGATGTCTGGGGCTCTCACAAAAAAACGTGTTCATCCGGGATTGACTAAGGAAGGGGAAGGATCTGGACTTGCAAGCCTCTCTCTCTCTCTGGAAATCAAATTTTTCCTTCGTGATTAATCTGCATTTGAATTTTTTACGATTCCGGAGTTGATTTCTAGGTAATAGCTACTAGTCATCAACCTACTCCCGGATCAGCCACATGACATCATAAATGGCTGCTGGCACTAACAAAATAATTCTTTTCGTAGCTAAGCTTTAAGAAAAGGGGAAAAAAATTACACGATCTACAGCAAATTAAAAAAAAAAAATACATTTTTTCTCATAAAAAAAGCTTTGTGTGACATAGTAGCTATTTTTAACTCGTAGAATGCATCTACAAAATATGCGGTTAGGAGCGTCATTAGTCTTCTAAACGAAAAATAAATAGACTGTGTTGTCAAAATACAATTTATTTCTTGTAGTTGTTTTCCCTTATCCGACCGATGTGATGTGCTGCAAAACGTCATTATGACGTTGTGACCTCCACCTACTTCAACAGTAAGACTTGAAAGCCTGACAATTGAGGCATTAGCAAGAATATTAAGAAATTTCTAAAGAATTTTTGGTGATTGAATGTGTAGATTTAGGTAATCAACTCAAGTAGAAGAAAAAAATGGAAGAGCTTAAAGGTCGAAGGACAAAATCGTGTAAAAGTCATATGAGTCATTTGATGTCGTAACATTTACTTAGCTTCTTTATTTTGATAAACATCATAAAACAGAAAACGTGATAAAATGTGAAAATAAAGTGATAAGCCCAAATAATTTCAAACTGTCCTATCGAACACAACTTGAGTCAGCACAGACCGATTTCCCGGATTTGTGTATGCCTCGGTGACGCTCTATTGACTGCGCCAATGGTTCCAGGTTCGATACTGGATCGAGGTGGGTTGACTTCTTTCTTTCGGGGGAGCGACGAATTGCGTTGGACACACCAGTTCTCGTCTGATCACTGAAGTTAAGCAACGCAACCCCAGCTAGTATTGACATACAGTAGGTGGTCGCTCGGGTTGATGTTGTTTGTTTGTTGGAGTTTAAGGTCCCGTCAACTACGAGGTTATTAGAGACCCGTCCACTGTATAGTTCTAATGCATATACTGCACAGACACTATACTAATGCGACGATTGTTGGGTATTAGCAGTGCCCAGCTTTCCCGAGCGACCACCCATGTCAGTACTAACTGGGCGTGCATTGCTTAACTTCAGTGATCAGACGAGAACTGGTGTGTCCAATGCAACTCGCCGCTTCCGGTCGCTCGGGAAAACTGGGTACCGAAAAATCGTCGCATTAGTGTAGTGTCTGTGCAGTCTATGCATTAGAAATATGCAGTGGACGGGTCTCCAATGACCTTGTAGTTGACGGGACCTAAAACACCAACAAACAAACTGGGTTGATTTCTTTCGGGCAAGAGAGAAACCCCAAGTCCACCTTCATTTGGAAATAAAATCGAGGTCCCGTGTGGTGTACGATCGTATTTGTACGTAAAAGAACCCTCTCTGCTATGCAATGGGTAGATGAAGCAGCATTTCAATATTTAGGAGCTCGCCCCCCTTGCTTCGAGTGCCCCAACGAACAGTAGACCTTCGATAAATAAGCATAGGGATTGCAGCTTTGGTCGGCAGCCGGCTGTGGAAAACGCCGTCCAATAGATCACCCTTGTGTCTATTCAGAGAGAGAGAGAGAAAGAGTTGCTTGCTTTCGGTGGCTGACTAATATTGCAATTAATTCCTGACTCCTTCGTAACCATGGCTTGATAACTAGGTCGATCCGGGTCAAAGGAAGTACCTTCTTTCGGTGGAGAGAGGCCAGAAACAAATTCAAGTTATGGATTCAATAACTTCCTTATATCAATAATTCTTTTCTTACTTTGTGGTCCTTTGTCCATTGTTTCCCGTTTCTCTGGGTCCTTTTTTTCTGCAAATGTATGATTTCCAACAAAGTATTCAGGGTCGAACTAAATAATTCTAACGCCTCAGGTGAACTACTTGTAGGCGCCCCTAATGTCAAGCTTAATACCCTCCTGACAAGTTCTTGGTCAACCAGCGCCTTAGTACGGCACTGAAAGTATCCTTTCGGGTTTCAATGTATTGCAAAAATCGAAGATTTGAATACCGGAGGTAGAATCCACTAGGGCAGAAAGAGAGCGATAGAGGGCAAACAGTAAAATAGAAAAGTACTAGATTGGACTGCCCACTCAGGACACCAGGCTTTACCCGGTGAGTGGTCACTGTCTAAGGTTCATTGCACTATCATTAGATATATTAATGCATGATAACAATATAACCATAAAATCACTAGTTTATTTTAAAAAAAATGATACCGCATTTCTCACATGATTGCGGCTGCTTTCTTTAGTGGCTGTGAGAGATTTTTTTGTATGTTTTTTGCTGGAAGGAAATTCAAATGCAAGCTACTGGACAATGGTCTCTCATGAATAGCTCCAAAGCGAATGCTAATCAGTTAACGTCGGGAGCAAGTGTATTGCGTTGGCCACACCAGTTCTCGTCTGATTAATGAAGTTAAGTAACGCAACCCTCAGCTAGCACTAACATAGGTGGCCGCTTGGAAAACTTGTAGTTGACAGGCCCTAAAATACCAACAAAACAAATCTTTTGAAGCCGCCTAGAGTATTGCAATTTACGAGAATGCGGCGGACCTTGTGTTCTACTCTGGTACCCACACGAAAGGAGTGACCTGCTCGGTATAATTTTTTTGCATTCTAAATATAAAAAGGGTTTTAAAAGGATTGCGGCAGTCGATTGGCCATAAAGTGTTCATGAGTTCGCTTGGATTTTTAGCTCTGTCCATTTTCTGTCCCGAGAACTGTCTTCATAACTAGTCCCGACTTCGGCAAATTGCGTGATAGCATGATTGGTTGGATCCTGATCCAGAAGAGTGTAGCTTCCTTGAAACGACCTTTTAGTCAGAAATGAAGTAAAGTCGCAGCTGTGACCATCATCATCATCATAATAATAATACCGTTATTCCCACTGGGGCAGGGTCGGGGATGCGAATTCTAGCCCTCCACTCAATCCTATCACCCACCATGTCCCTGTCCACGCCTCACCCTAGGTGTAGATCGGCAAAATTCCCCACGTGGGAGTTCCATGTGTAGGTCTACGGTGTCACCTGCACCTCTTCATAACTTGAGTATCCACATTTGATAGAATCAGGACATAAAGATGAATACAATAGTGCTGTCCTGAGGAAGCGTTCTTGCAGGCAGCCAAAAGCTCGGATAAGCCAATATCGCATTTTTCAAACTAAGCAACGTCTCTCAGACATAATAACTGAGTGTCGAACTCCCGTCATCGGGCTAACGACTAAACACCTGCCATACTCTCCTAGGTCCTAGCCCGGAATCGGTTAACACGTTACTTCAGGTTAAGCCCTCTCAACTTCACCAGGTATTAACGTGAGCCTCGATCGCTCCCCGCTCTCTCACTTTTTCATGTAGCATGCTCTCCACATAGTGGAAAATCATGTCCCAGGCGTCCCTTCTATCACTATAATGTTGATTTTGGTGTCACTGGCCAGGTGACCTGCCTCCGACGTTGTGTGTACGATGGCCCACCTGCTACATCGTCGGTGTGCTTCCCTGGGCAACACTGGCACTCTGTTAAGTTCGTTTTTCCCACCTTGGGCAGGTAGGCGGGAGAGTACCCGTGTCCGCTCAGGAACTGGGTGACATTGCACCTATTTTCCTCATGCCTCCTGTCGCCCCACGAACTCCTGTGATGAGCCTTAGAAAGTCCGGAGGCCCCAGGAACCCGGGGTAGGGGGAGATCAAAGCAGACGTGGGAGCAGGTTGTCCCTAAAACTATGGTATTGTGCGGGGTGAACGAGCACTTGGTGGGAGATACTGTAGGTAGGAGTGGAGGGCTAGGAAAGGGATTCATCGGCGGGAAAAGGGTTAGGAGTTGCTTTCTTTGCTTTTTTTCCATTTGGTAAAATACTACATTTTATTCATTGTTTACTAAACTGTTCCTCGACAGTTTTCACAGAGTTAATTTAGAGCATTTGATTTGAGATTATTAAAAGTTCTGCAATAATTTACCGCGCATTATCAAAACGTTACGAAAAAAATTATTGTGGGCATATGTGCGTCCTTCACAAGGTCGTTGAAGGACTCGTGAGTTCGTAAGGATGAAGGAAGTTGTCATGTGGCGCATGCGTAGAACGTATTTCCTACATGTGGTTGAATAGTGTCGTTCGAGTTCGTTAAGCCTAACGTAAATTTTCACTAATAATTTAATATTCCGAACAATGTTAAGTCATTCATCTGATGGGATTTTGGTTAGCTTACATGGTAGGCTTTCAGGTAAGCAACTCGATACAAGTCAGAACGCTTTATTTTATTTATTTCTTTATTGGGTTACCAGACAAATGCGTCGTTGTGAATTTCGTTATTGTCGGCAGCGGTAATGCAGTACTAATGACAATGTTGCCATCATCTCCGTTATTGGCGTTAGAAGATATGTATTTCAGCATTGTGGTCTCGGATAAGTGATTTGAAATAATAATTTTTAACTACGAGTTTGTCGAAGTTGAAATTTCCGTCTGCTCGTCTCATAATGGACGTTGTATCAATGAGGTCAATCACGTACTGCATGTGCTTGTGAAGTAGCGCTTATTTTAGAAATGAGAGCTGTTTGAAAATGCAATGTAGGTTGCTAAGATAGTGGTATATTAGCTCTTGATGCGGATAAGTAGTATCAATAAATTTAACATTGCTTTCAAGAAACTATACTTTATATTGCAGTATCGAAATTAGTGATCACGCTGCTGGTACTTTGATGAAACTGTTCCTTTTACAGACTGACAGGTGTAGCTTTGTCTCCATTGTCCTTGTCTTTACCCCGTTAATGACAACTTGCTTCAATAAACGCATGGTATGCAACTGTGACATAAATTCATGAATTATATAATTAGGTATCACCATAGGAGATTCTGCAAACCAAATTAATTGTGAAACAAAAAATTAAGTTCCCCCCCCCCCCCCTTTGAGAATTTATTTTCAATTAATGACCAAGGCATGTGAGTTACCTTGTTGGGTAGAAAACTTGGATGTTGGTCTGGTTTTTATTTTACTTTTGCGTTGAACTATTTTAATACTTTGATGTGCTTAGCGTGGTACTTTGTAGCGAAGTGATACTGTTGTAGTCGTAACCTAGTATTTCAATTATATTCTGAAATTTAAAAACCTTTTTGTATATTTGCTTTTTTTGTGTAGAATACACATTGTTAAAATTTGAACCGGTAGGCACAGCATATCGTGACCTATGCCTTAAGAAGTATGAGTGCTCTTCCCAGTTCTCTGAAAATTCAATTGGTCAGAGTAGCGAAGAGTCAGATGAAGATTCTAATGACATAGAAATTGAAGATGACATTGCGTTTCTACGTAGTCTTGACCCAAAAGAATGGAAGGTAATTCAATTTTTACACTTTTAACAATTCTATGATTACATCTCTATGTACAGTACATAGTAGCGTTAAAGTTTTTATTTCTCCAGATATTGAGTGGCTTTTTTGTGACCAATGTGTACTGATTTTGTTCACGTAAGCTGAAAGTAGTACTGCAATAATATACCACTAACTTCTTTTACCCTATATGCCATATAGTTAATGCTCGAAGACATCAGACTTGAAATCGAAATTACATGCTTTCATGTGGTCAATATCTGACGGCAGTATCAACAAGTCTGTTTTTTATGCTATTGTAACGATCCCAGAATGTGTGACCTAAAAAACCCACTTCATACTATGCTGTTTTGAATGTCCCTACAGGTTACTGGTGTGTATTAGAATTAATCAGATTATATTTGGGTGCTTGTTTTTTAAAATCAAAGACAGTTCTGAAAACCCCATTCCTACATTTTAATTTCTTTGAAAGGCTACTGAAAATAGCAGATATGCTCTCCTTTTCTTCCGTCTCGGTTATTAAGGTGTACTTGGCTTTTACTCGCCTTAAAGGGATGACATAGTGCTTTATGGCACTAAAACAGGACATAATATATTCGCACAGGCGATGACCTTAGTGCAGTAGGAACAGTACTGTGAAGTTGTAAATTGCAGAGTAGCAAACATTTCGGTACAAGATGTTCCAACTATTTCAATTATGTTCTAAGAAGAAGGAACATTTAACATATTTTAGCAATTGGGTGATCATATTGTAAATCCCAGATACTATGGTGTGACAAGGGTAGAGAAAGTTAAAATTCCAATTTTAGGAATAAAAAGTATACGAATGAATGGACTGAGATAGGCATATCATAAACAGAGGAGAGGAACAGTAGTAAGATGCGGTGCATGACCTGCTTGTGTCCATTACAGAAGGACAAATTATAGGTATCCAGGCGAGGTAAATGGCCACTAAAGCAAAGGTGGAAGCAGATTGTACGACTGGACATGACACTATGTGAGGTGAACAGGAATTAGGACGAAATAATGTGCCAGAACTTGCAGACCTAACCCTGCCAACGGTGGGATAATGAGATGATGGATGCATAGGTACCAAGCGAGCATGTAATCTTGATTATTATCGAAATTGTTGATCGAAATTTTACGTAACCGTATGTAGTAAAATACTTTTAGATTGTTTTTATTCCCAGTTGATAAGTTATAAATCGTAAAGACGTAAACTGTTTATTGATAGATCTATAGCTCATTATGCAAGATACTAAATTACGGTAACAGACGTGGGAGCAGGTTGTTCGTAAGGATGTGGTAGTGTGTGGTGTACCTGGGTGGGAGATAGGGGTATGATGATGATGATGACGACGACGACGACCAAATTATGGTAACAGTACCCATACATTCTCATCACAGTCGTTGGCTTTTCTCCATCCCTGGAGTCAGTCATATTCAACAACACGTCCGTCAAGCACTCCACTGCAAGCCGTATCATTAAGCAACTCTATCTTAAAATAACCCCCGTTATTTCTATTTGTTCTGGACTTGCATGTCGCAAGTAGACTAGTAAACTAGACTAACTTATCCGATTCCAAGATGTTCTTAGCTTTTGGAACAAAGGTAACAATGGTTTTTAAGAATATTACACTAGCCAGACCAGAACGTCTCTTATGACTCATAGAATATTCACTTGTCCAATGCCCTAAGCCTGAATGCTGTTTTTGAAATGAAACTTGAACCTCAAAGCTCTTGTGTTAGTGCACATGCTTTGAGATATGAAAAGTTCGCCCTGGGTAAGTGCTTACTGAAAGCTAAGCTCTCTCTTTAATCATATTAATTTTGGTTGGCAACGTCACCTGTCTCCCACGGCACCTTAGCATCCTTGCTTGTTTTAATCCAGGGCTAAGGATAAATTAAGAATGAAATGTGTGAATAGGGCCTATCGGATGCTTGCTGTTCTTTGTAGGTGATTTTTTTTAATAGAGTAGAGTTACCTTTCACCTGGAGTACACTTTCAAATCAATCATCGTTTATGGTTCTAATGCCATTGACGGATACCTTGTTACCAAAGATGGTTCTTCTGCATTTGGCGCAGCAGACTAACATCCGTCAAGGATCCAATGAGAAAGAGAAGTAACAAAAGGGTGATAACATGTAGCACCATCATGCCTCAACAGTTGGGAAATGAACTTGGTCCGCCTGCAAATCACACGTATACCGAGTTAATTTCTCCATTGCTGGGGATAAACTTGTAGTCTTTTAGAGCTCCCATATTGCTTATTAGACGATTGATATTACTGTTGCTAATAGCAGCATAATGACACAAGTTTATTAATATCAGAGCTACCTAGCACAGGTGAAGAAGGTCACATTCTTTGACATAATGTAGTTTTGAATACGGATATAAGAAACTGGTTTTCATTCGGATGACGAAGTGTAAGTTATGTATGCAATATCTTCTACATAGCCTCACCTTATTAATCTTAAGTTCTATCTTTACGCATCTATATTAAAGACGCCATGCTCTTCCGTGTACCTAGCTTCCATGTTGAATTTGACCCACTTCTACTCAATCTGGTTTTGACCACCTGCATCCCTGTGATGGTCCTAACCGGATCATCTCCCGCTATTATCGCATTTTATTCCTAGTTTAACCTCTTAATTTCTTTGCCATGTCTCACACTCCTAAACTACCTTTAATATACCGGTATTAATTCCTAACTGTATGTGCCTCAGTATACGTTTTTCTTTTCCCGCCCATGGCTTCGTCGGGCACCCAGGTTTGTCCCTCTGGATGGACGCATGGGCGATCTTTTGGACGGTATTGTTACGAAGCCGCTGCCGACCAAAGCTGCAACCCCTGTGCTTATTTATCGTCGGCGTACTGTTCATTGGAGCCCTCCACCCACGACCCCAGGAATGATAGCCTGCACCTGGGAATTTTGCCACTTCTACCCGTTGCATAGTAAAGAGGGTTCTTTTGCATCGTACACTACACAGAGTCACGAATTTACTTCCCATCGGACGGAAGGCGCCCTCGGAAACTCACCCGAAATAAGCCCAGTATCGAGCCACTGCACTATCGCAGTATTCGAACACGCCACATCCTGCGCGACCAAGCCGGATGCGTATCTGTATTCCAACAAATTTGTACGGGCAATCCGGCATAGGATATTTGACGACATTGTCGATCAAAAGAACTGAAATCATCGTAAGAATTGTAACCCCATTTCTTCACCTATGGTAGGCGCGAATACCCATTTATTCCGCTCCAACCAGGAGCATAGGTGATGAACTGCTGCGATTCCATGCTTATAAACATTGCCCTATTGTCTTCGTTACGGCACTTTTCCTCTACCGACGTCAAGAAATTACCGTCAGTAGTAGAAAAACTGGGAAGTGAATGACGCTAACAACTACCCTGAACCCGCGAACCAGGTATTTCATACTTGTTACCCCCATCAGGGGTGAGCGAGCGGGCCCCGGGCCATCGTTATCATTGTATCACGGGGATGCAGACCTCGGTTCCCGGGAGCGGCGGGTTGCGTTGGACACACCAGTTCTCGTCTGATCACTGAAGTTAAGCAGCGCAACCCCAGCTAGTACTGACATGGGTGGCCGCTTGGGAAAACTGGGTACTGCTAATACCAAAAATCGTCGCATTAGTATAGTGTCTGTGCAGTCTCTGCATAAGAACTATGCTGTGGACAGGGCTCTAATGACCTTTGTAGCTGAAGGGCCCTAAAACACCAACAAACAACAAAACAACAATCCACAAGTCAACTGTTTGCTGAAGTTTCTGAACTTTATATTCAAAATCGTGTTGTTAAATAACCAGTCGGGTCAAATTGATTTCTAGTTCTAGTTGAATACACTGCAAGCAGCCGTGATAGGCCAAATTGGCAGTGGAGAGAATATCTCTCATTCCTAAAAATTCATTCATTTTAAAACCCCAAGGAACCTGAAGCATAGCATCTATTCTGCCATACATCGCCTGCCTTCTATAATGGCGCCTTCTTCCAGAAAGTTCTTCACCTTATCCTCATCAAGAGCATTCCATTGCCGAATGACCCTTGGAAAAAAGGACCAGTAATGAGTCTGTTCGGGCCCTGATCTCCTTCAGTATGAACAGATGAACAGATTTGAAGTAAATAATCGTGTTAAACTTCTATTTAATGTTAATCTACTTTATCACTTTATCTACTTTACTGTCGAAATTACTGTTACCTTACTGATCAAATTCATATATACCGTAGATCCGCTAGAAATGATTTAAAATTTGAGGAATATGAGGATTTTTAATATGTGTATATATATAATCAGGTGTTTTACTCGCTTTACAGCATTTTCAGAATTGATTTTAATGAATAGCTTGTCTGAAATGTATCGCGCTATGTCAAGTGGTTTTCATTGTTCAGGTGTCTTTGGATGGCTTTGAAAGTAAATTGCTACATATGAATTAGCAACCTTATTTGATTGAATTCATTTCAAAAATTTTCCAGGAAACTAGGGCTTGCAGTCCAGGTGACTCTAGCACTGAAAGCAGCCAATTCAAAATAATTGCTAGTAGTCCGTGTTGTGAGTTTTCTGGGTGTACATTCTCCCAAGGGAAAAATGGTGATGTTCGGAGAGCTCTTCACCCATTTTAACTCGACGCACTTCAAACTGTTTGAGGTTCAATCTTTAAATGTGTAATAACTCTTTAAATAACTTTTGCCTATATTTCATCTTTTGTGTTCCCCTCATTTTGTTTTCAATTCTGTGTGATCGCCCCAGAAAAATTAGACCACTAGTAATTGTCTTCTATAGTCCTTAACTGCTTAAGTATCCACTTTATAAGAAGTGAAACCTCAATGTTATACCAGGAATATGAAGTTTGAAAGTTCATATTGTTACGAAAAGTGGCAGGGGGAACGCTACTTTTCCACCACTAGATGGTTGGAGATGGACATGCGTCATCACTGCTCCAAATACGGCCCTTTAGAACTTGGAATATTCGCATAAAATACTCCTTTCACTCCTAATATAGACTTTGTTATGAAATGCCGTTGCAGACGTGTTCTGGGGCGTTCTGTGTAGGGTATGACAAATGCAAAGGATCTCGGTGCGGGTGGTTTTAAATTATATGAGGAACAGCACTCGGACAGGTAGTCCACAGAGATATTAAGAATAAAGGTGTACGTAGATGATGAGACCTAAAGCCGGAATTAGAGCCGCATTGGGAAGTATTACAGGCTTCCAGGTGAAGACCGGGGTGCACCAAGGTTCATCACGTTTTGATCACAAATGAGCTGCTGACTGGTGTAGAAAATGAGCAGCTCAATGCATATTACTTGCGGGTAGCATTAAGAAGCCATGATTCCAGGGAGGATGTAGAAAAATGGCTGAATGACCTCAGTCTGTCTTCCATTCTGTGACGGTGTAATAGGTGTGGGGTTTAAATCCTGCAGTCGTTCATTCAGAGTGATGGGAAATAATGTTCCAGTGAAACTCAAGGAGTTCTACAATGCTGTGGTTAGGTCGAATATGCTTTGTAGATCAGAATATTGTCAGTACGGAAGAGCCATAGAATCACGGCAGTTGGTTGCGGAATCGAGTACCCGTTTTCCCCACCCCTGGCAGGATTGGGTACCAATCTTGGGCGTCGAGTGAATTCAGCCCTGAATCCAACTCGTGGCTTTGTAATATTGGTGCTAACCTTAACCCGTGTACCGCCTAAAGACTTCAGTCAAATGACCGCAGTCTTCTTTTTTTCTTGTGGTCTGCCTGCGTTGTTTTGTCCGCTGCGGTCATTTGACTGAAGCCTTTTATCGCGCGGTCTTTTGTCATGAAACCGGTGTTAACCATTGCTGTTAACATTTTCGGCGCTAAAGCGATACCTCGCCGGGTATTCAGAAGTTAAGTACTAGTGTGTTTTTCTGTTTTGTAGCAACAAGACCATTATGCTGTGTTGGGTTTGAAAAATCTCAGAATCAATGCTAGTGAGGAAGTCATTAAGAAAGCATGTGAGTTTCTTTTTTTTTACCTCGCGTCATTTAAATAATACCGGTTTTAAATATTGTACTGGAAGAGTATTTATGTTCTAAATTGATGTTTGTTATTTTTGTGATGTAGACCGGAAAAAAGTTTTATTACATCACCCTGATAAGCGGCGAAGTCGAGGAGAAAAGATTCGGGATGCTGATAATGATTATTTTACCTGTATTACAAAAGGTATATACTGTATTTACATATCATCTCTTGACGGCTTTATTTCTGTTATCTCTTTTGTAGTACTAAGCGTTGTTGATGAGGATTGTCAAAATATAAAATTTAAGTATCGAATTATTAGATTTCTTAGGGGTTTAAAAACGCCAAATAGGTGATTAAATTGTGTGGATGAAGTGGAAACATGCGTGTTGAGTACATGTGTTGACCTGGTCCTTGTGTAGTTCATCGAGCTGTGGTTAGACCAGCTATGCTTTGCATGCTAAGGGTGACAAGCAGAAAAAAATAGAAATGGGAAACTAGGTATTTGAGGAGTGGGAGACGTGGAAAAGGTGAGATTTGATTGAGGTGGAATTGCATGTTTTGAGAAAAGGAGCGGTCGAGCCGGTTTGGTCCATCCCAGGCATGGAGGTTATAAGGACTAAACGGGGTATACATGGATCAAACCAAGCCTGGGAACAGATTTTACCATACATCAGGGCGCTGTATTGGGACCCGGTGGGAATGTAGAGCCGCACCTCTCCGCCTCGACCCTACGTTAGGCGGGATGAGAGTAAATGTTATGGTGAATATGGAGTGACGTTAATTCATTTGGTTGCACTTCTAATGTCTTGCCCATTGCCAGAATTCTTTTTTTATATTACAGCGTAGGTGAGCTATTTTTTTGTGCATTCAAAAAAGTTGAAAATGTAATTGTCTACTTTATTTAGCTTATGAAATTTTGGGAAATCCATCGAAGCGTTGTTCGTATGACAGTGTGGATCCTGATTTTGATGATTCAGTTCCTCCCGTCAATGCACATTCCAAGGATAATTTTTACTCAGTTTTTACTGACGTTTTCAAATTAAACGCAAGGTAATAGCATATTGCTTACTTCTTTTTTTACTAACATATTTATAGACGATTATGCAATTGGACCTTCTTGAAAAAATGTCAGAGGGTTGAGGGATGTTAATTTGTATTCAACTTCGTAAAACAAATACAGTGAAAGTCACTTACTAATATGGTCGTTCTAATAATGACTTTATGAATTTTGGGTACGACCTGACTTTACACTAATTACTCTGGAATTTTCTACATTATATTGTAACCTCTTGATGGCACAGTAGGTAACGTGCTTGGAGGATCGCTCCACTCCGACACAGATGAATTTTAAGTAGGGTAACTCTTAAGTGAGCCTTGCATCGAATGACCCCTTGTGGTGTGTGTCATGTCACCTGAATTTAATCCTCTACATGGAGTGAAATAATTTATACAGGTGGATTTCCAGGTGTTAGAAGCACGTCACATGAAGGAAATAGTCCGACGTTAGACAAGTATGGGATTTCAGCATTAAATCAGCAGTCGACTGCATGGAAGTCTCGTCAAATAGATCAGTGGTCTTCAACCTGTGGTCGGTGCTGGTCAGCAAGAAATCCTTACCAGTCCGCGACATGCTTTCACCCGAATATACTACTAAACCACATATGGCCGATCCCAAGCCTTCAACTTGCGTAGATCTGGGCCCCTGATCTGCTACATTCAGTGATCGGAGCGAAGCCACTACCCTACTATTGAATCACTATTGTGAAAAACCATTCCGTAGTTGCCCCTTCACCCAGAGCCACCCGCGATGACCGTCGAACTAGGAAACGTTGTCTATGCCTGCGCGATGTGATGCCGGTCCGCGAAATATTTCTCCTATTTTTTGCCGAGCCGTTAGTGCAAAAAGGTTTTGCAACACTGAAATAGATCACTTGTGTATCCCCAGTTTAATGGGACAAATGAGTATCTGACCTTGCCATAGGAAGAAAAGGGTGTGGAACAGAGCCGAGACCTGGTGTACACAGCTGTTGAATCAAATTCCGGTTAGGACGTTTTTGGTAGTATGGACACGTCATGAGAAGAGGAACGCGTTAGGTCCCTCACAGGAATGCAGGTGGTTGGCAGTACCCGGGGCAGGGGGAGACTGAAGCAGACGTGGGAGCAGGTTGTTTGTAAGGATATGGCAGTGCTGGGGTGGACGGGGATCTGGTGGGAGATAGACGGGAGTAGAGGGCTAGAACCCGCAGACCCGACCCCGCCACAGGCGGGGCATGATGATGGTGGTTTTATTTTTGATTTTTAGCAAGACATGGGTCATGAAGGGCCATATGCAGCAGCGTCGTTTGCACAACTCTCGGGCTGACTGAGCAGGAATAGTGAGATGTTGATGTTGTTGGCATTGTCAGGCTCTGATAACTACGGGTGTTCACCATTTGTGAACAGGCGATTGCCATCGCTCTCTCTCTATCTCATTGACTGAATATCCGGCTTAAAATCAGAATTGGGTGTAAGAAACGTTTCCCGTTTAATTGGTAGATGTAGTACTGTATATTTTTATAATTTGGGTTCTTTTTCATTGACCGGTGAATTGCAATTGAAAAACTGAAGTCGTCTTCCAAAAGTCCTATAGATAATGCATTGTAGCGATCGTGCTGCCCCTTTTGCGTTAAATAGAACTAAATGCATTCAGCATCTATCCCCTTAGTAGTTTCTGAAAGGTAAAAACTGCCGTTAATACTGTGTAAATAATCTCTGTTAATACTACTCAACTTGAAAGATTATGCAATGTTGATGTTGTATAATCGTTGGACTAAATCAGTAGGTGTAATTGGCGTATTAGCCATGAGTAGTGAAAATGGATAATCGATTAGTAAACGATACATTACAGATATATTATGAAAGTCAAGTTGCATGTTTGAAAATATTTCAATAACCCTTATGGATTTTAAGAATTTATTCTGTTTTCACATTGAGCTGTCATTGAATTGTGTGCACTTCGAAAGCAGAAGTAGTTCATTTATCCCAGTTTTTTTTGTCGTTGATTTTAGTAAATTTGCTTAGTCATAAGTTTGATTTTAGTCTAAAATCTGTTTGTACAAATGCTGATCTTTTAACATATAAAAATTGTTAACTTCTTTCATTCCCGTCATTTTTTTTTGCATATAAATGATAGCATCACGAAAATGGCTGCACTTCACTTTTTTTTGTTGCACTCCGCCAATTTCTGATTACCATTGATTGTTGTGATCCATTATTTTTTTTTGTTAAATATTTTTCTAGACCGAGACGAAAAAAAAATATTTTTCGTCGTATACCTATACCTACTTATTGAATTTGTTGGATTATATATAATAATCGCATTTCTTCGTAATACGGTAGATTCCGAGTTGAAAGCAAAAGATGCTAATAACATTGAAAGTCATAGATTTGAATGTTGTAATTTTTGACACACTTTTTATTATATAGCGTACACGCACCTGTTTTTCTGATCTCTCAATAGTCAATTCGCATGGATGTCTTAATCTTTCAATTTAGGTTTACCACTCTTCAGTAATTCAGGACTGTTTTTTTTACTATTCAATTACAGTCCCGTCGAAAAGTTTCTGCGAATGTCTCATTCAGAGTTGGTACCTAAAAGTAAAAAGAAATTCATTATACTGTTTTGATTTAAGGGAAAAATACTTTTCATTTAATACTGAAAGGTTGCTAAATGCTTTTCAGTCGTTCATCACTGTGAAATAGTCGTCAAAATTCTTGTGTTTTGCTTTTTTTTGTAATTTCAACTTTCGTGCCCCGAATCTCTGTAACGTTGAGGGCTCCTTGAACCTCCATTTATCTTCATTTCACTCAATAAGGCCGGCACAGTGACACTTTTGGACGACGACTTTCGTTTTCAAACTGATAAGTTTTTAAATTAATAATTAAATTGAATGTTGAATATTTTAAGGAATTCTTACCGTTTGATAGGCCAACAACATTTTCAGATCGCCAATTTGTAAACTTAATTAATATGAGGGCTATTGTTTTTTCAAGGTCCGTTCGGCTGCAAAATGGAAACAATAGTGAAAATCCAAAGTGTTTTATTTGGAACATGTAGGTACACATTCCAGCTATTTCTCTAGATAGTCTTCTCGCCGACTGAGACATTTGTCCTAGCGTGGTAGCAACTTTCCTATACCCTCGTCATTGAAGGTAGCCGCCAGTCCTTTCAGGGAGTGGCGAGTTGCGTTGGACACACCAGTTCTCGTCTGATCACTGAAGCTAAGCAACGCAAGCCCAGTTAGTACTGACATGGGTGGTCGCTCGGGAAAGCTGGGTACTGCTAATACCCAATAATCGTCGCATTGGTGTAGTGTCTGTGCAGTCTATGCATTAGAACTATGCAGTGGACGGGTCTCTAATGACCTTGTAGTTGACGGGACCTTAAACACCAACAAACAAACGAGCCAGTCCTTTCAGCCAACTCTGTACACTGGTCTGCAGCTTGTCTGAGTCAAACTTCTGTCCTGCTAGCCAGCGTTTCATGTTTGCAAACTTTTGTCCTCCTAGCTAGTGTTTCAGCACCCACCATACAGTCTGGACTTTGCTCCCTCCGACTTCCATCTCTTTGCTATCATGAAACGCTGGCTAGGAGGACAAAGTCCGGGGTTACCTTCAATGACGAGGGTATGGAAAAGTTGCTACCACGCTAGGACAAATGTCTCAGTCGGAGAGGTGACTATCTAGAGCAGTGTTTTTCAACCAGGGTTCCGCGTAACATAAAGGTTCCGTGAGGTTCGCCCAAGGGTTCCGCCATGGCAAGGTAAAATATAAAAATAACAATGAAAACTCGAGAAACGAGAACGACTTTTGTCTGTCGAAGATCAACTTCGAGTGTCCCTCTCAAACATTAGGTCATGAATTCAACTCTTTATGCTAACACACACCTGTATCAATTAATGTTCTTTTCTGTAAATTTGTGGGGTTCCGCGAGAGGTTTAAATGTTCCAAAGGGTTCCATTCCAATAAAAAGATTGAAAAACACTGATCTAGAGAAATAGCTGGAATGTGTACCTACATGTTCCAAATAAAACACTGGATTTTCACTGGGGTTTTCATTTTGCAACCGATCGGACCTTGAAAAAAATAGCCCTCGTAGTACTCGAAAACAATGCTACTTGATAACGCCATATCTTGAAGGAAGTTTGGGAGTGGGAGCCCCTGCAGAAGTGATGAAGATGAGTTCACAGTGAGTGGTATGGGCATGTTATATGAGACGGCCATCACCACGGGGATGCAGGTTATTTGGAGCAGGCGGGTTAGAGGTAGGCAGACCAAACGTGGGAGTAGGTTGTCGGCAGGACATGGCATGATGAGGAACCGTGGTTGAGGGGGTAGTGAAAAATAAAGGGAAAGGAGGGCCGGAACTCGCCTTAAACAGAATAAAAATTTGTGATGAGTAGGAACATGAGTTAGTCACCTCCTTACGGTTTGGAGGGACACTGCGTCCCCATACGGGGAACGGCGATTACCTGAACGAACAAAGAAATAATTTTTTGTCGCGTCATCGACCATTGAATTAGTTGATGTATTTTGTCATTGCAATTACCACCAGTGGGATAGCGTTTTTCTGCAGATATTTTTATTGTATAGACAGCCTGGCATGGGAAAAGTTTTATTTTTAATTAATTGTTTGACGACTTGTTTTTTAGAAATGAGAAATCATTGAAAATCATTTTTAAAATCAGCGTTTGCTCTATAACCTATCCAGCATCCTGCAGCGCATGTTGTCGTTTCTAAAAACGAATTCCTAAGATCTTAAATTAAAAACTGTCTGTCGATTGAATTAATTTTACTAGAACCCATTGTAGGGTGATAGACAAAATGTACAATGGGCGTACAGTAAACGGTCCACCCAATGTTTAATCGAATGATTTACCTTTGATGACCCTTGACAATAAAATGTATAAGGAAATTCAATCTTTCAACCCTTCATTTAGATCTGCTTTTGACCAAATTATAACCTATATCCACCTAGGCGTGTGGTGCAAACGAGAGGGATTACCAGGAAGTCCACAGAAGTTATAGTTCACAGCCCTTCTTACCAAAAATCGGTCTACTCTTACAAGGAATTATGAGAGTCCTTGTGATTGGGGTGGTACTAGAAATAGCTAGAAATGTCTACATTATGGGAAGCATCGCGGAAAAGATGTAGATTGAGAGTAGGTCCATAATAGGGTTAAAGGTTGTTGGAGACATACAAGGTAAACGAAGGTTTATAGTGAAACAACCGCTGGTGGATTAGGACCAAGTAGCATAAATGCACTTACTATTGGTCCTTTATCTTTCCTCTGAAATGACTAATAGTAAGTGCATTCCTCCATACCCTGCCACTACAGTTAGGGCTTCTCTTTCCAGAAGCGATTCTGCAATCATGGACTCACGGTATCAAGCACGCTGTTAACCTCAGAACCATAGAGACTGGTTCATAGTAGGTGATGAATAAAAAGTACTTCTTCCTCTGTGGTGGACCCTGAATTAAATAGTCATCTCTAACTGACTGTTAAGATGTTACTATAGAATTAACGCATGTTGCTTAAAACTGACTGCTAACAGCTGTTGTTCGTGGTAATCTTGAAAGGAATGAAGGAATGCTAACCACAATCGTTTAGTGTGACGGTACGTTTGTATATTAATTTTTCGCGTGAAACGGTAGATGACCTCAATTCCGGAATCTTGCAGCCTAGGATTTAAATTGTGTTTCTGGTTCTAGGCCTGAAATTATGAAACAAGGTCGGGCATGCATTTATGCGTGGTAATCCGTAAACCAGTGAATTTTACACAAATATTTCTGGAAGCGAATATTTCAGTAGCTGGGCAATTGTTTGCATCATTTGTCATAAACTTAGAAAACAGTGAGGCCTTGCAAATGTTGATAAGTTTATTACAATGCATGACTAACAAAGTTACTATCAGAGATACGTAATGACTATTGGGTTGTCGGAGAAGAAAAACATAGAATAATACGTCGTGACTTCTTCGTCAACTCGATGCTGTATGCCAGTGTCAAAAAAAGGTAAACATATTGAAAATTTCGCATATCGGTAGTCCCAGTGTGTCAAATCATACAACTCATTTGTGTTTATGCTTCTTTTATCGCCAAACTCGGTAGCAGTTTCGGTAGTTTCAGGAGAATTCAAACTTCATGTTTGAATGACACCAACAGACCACTAATATTGAATTTATAGGACATGTTTGATCTGTTTATTTGTAAGATCACTTTTGGAGACCTAAGTGAGCAAGGGATCAACTGAACCGCTTCTTGTAAACGGTTGTCGTGATGAGTCAAGTTTACGTGTGATTGTTTTTTTTTTTTTTTTTGCTTATTTTTAAGCAAACTACTGCCATGTGGCCTTCTGCTGACTTCACTTCATGGTTAATGTTGTATAGATCATTACACCCCCAGACGGAATGGCGTAATGAAAAGTGTCACTGTGGTTTGACTTGAACCTTAAGTTAGTATATATATAAAGATGATTCGAGTGTCCTTAACATTTTATGTCCAAGGTTGTTATGGTGTTGGCTGTTATTTTGTTGTGCGCTCGCTATTTGTCGTCAGTGGTAGAGAAAGCTGACCAATGACTATTTAAGTTCTACAACATCGTTAACCTTTTACACCTATTAGGCCAGACGGTACCAGGGAACACGCAGGGCACGCGGGTTTGTTGAAGAAATTGCATAAAACGTAACACCAACATTTTTTTAAAAAGATGTTAGAAATTAACAATGTCATTGGGAACCATACATTCCAATTTAGTTCTTCAGTTTTTTTTTTTTACACCATTTGGTTAAATTATGACCAAAAGTCGGTCCAAAAGCTGCTGAATTTTTGAAATATAAGCTTTCCAGAACAATTACGTTGAAACGTATCCGCCCATAAAAGTTTTGAGTATCATCATTTGAGTATCAACCGTTTTCTGGTGCAGATTCGTTCCTGGCCGAAGTTGCCATCTTTTTTATTCATGAAGCACCTTCCAAGTGTACCTTGAGCGGCGAGTTGCGTTGGACACACCAGTTCTCGTCTGATCACTGAAGTTAAGCAACGCAAGCCCAGTTAGTACTGACATGGGTGGTCGCTCGGGAAAGCTGGGTACTGCTAATACCTAATAATCGTCACATTAGTGTAGAGTCTGTGCAGTATATGCATTAGAACTATACAGTGGACGGATCTCTAATGACCTTGTAGTTGACGGGACCTTAAAGTCCAACAAACAACAACAATCTAAGTGTACCTTCTGTCGGATTGCAAGATCGGATTCGCCATTAGGAAGAAGATGCACCGACGTGAATTGAAACAGGACTGGTGGCCTTAGCTTGGCTTCAGACCATATAAAATCATTGTCCAACTGTTCAACAATGTGTCCCAGGGACCAGCGGAACAAATGGTTATCCGTACCTGTCCTAAACAGAAAGAGAGTTAGAATGATGAAAGTGAATCGTTGTCATTAATGCAATTGTTTACAGGTACAGTGACTCGGTTCTAGTCGTAGTTGGTGTCAACGTTTGAGCCGATGGATCCACCAGTTGTTTCTTCCATTCCCTTCCTATCAGTTTATTTTATAAAATACCACGACAATTGTCTCTTTTATTATCATCACTTGCAAGTGTGGTACACTGAATGTGACTTCAAAGTACTGTGTAGGGTTCATTCCAAAACGTCCAATAACTTAAAGTGCTAAACGCATGTGAAGTTCAATGTTTCTTTCCATATAACGCCGACCACCACTAAAAGTTATTAATCATTTGTTAATAACGAACAATGGCACGCTTTCAAATAAATAAATACTAATAGCGGCAAATTTTTTTACCATAACGAAATAAATCAGCAAAAGTAACTCGAATGAAGTTTGAAGGTTTCTCATTTTTTTCTGATAAGATTTATCTTACTTGCTCCGCCCCTTTTTCCTCGCCATAATGCATAATTCCCGACCCTTTTACCGCCTATGACAGGATCGGGCACCCATTTATCTATCCCAGAACCGGATACCACGGTCTGTCTGCTAGATTGTAGTTGACACTGTGCGGCCAAGTTGCATTGGACACACCAGTTCTCGTGAGATCACTGAAGTTTAGCAATGCAAACCCAAGTTAGTTCCAACACGGGTGGTTGGTAGTGAACGTTGGGTGCTGCAAAGTTCCCCTCTCTTACATCCTCTACACCTACCACCTCCTCACCCGCAAGCAGCCTCCTAAGGGTTCGGCCTGTTATGGCTGCTTGGCTTACTCCCGTCCCGTTAGCGTAACATAGTAACAGTTGTAAGGATTACCGTCCAAATGATAAAACCAGGGGCGGATCTACATAGAGACTAATAGGTCTTAAGTTCTGAGCCCACAAAAATTGAATTATCGTAAATTTTTAATACTTTTTCGTTAACAATGAACACTTATCATATAGTAAAAAAATAGTTGATATTAATTTAATAATAATGATAATTTATAATATTATTTGTTTTATCATAATCATTGTAGCATTATTGAACTTCAATAAGCCCTAGGTCTCGAAAAATTGAAATCCTTCCCCTTTACTTATTTAGCATCGGCCTGTTTTCTTCAATGAGGCACTTATCTCCATTGACGTAAAGGGGCAAGTTTCTACACCTGGAAAATTTTGCTGATCTACACGTGTATTTCACTCCTTATTCGGGTGACGTCGTACACACACCCGTCGCACCCCATCCGACGGAAGGTGGACTTTGAGCTTCCCTGTCACACGAAAAAAGCCATTTGACTCTGCCATGATGGGCTCACGAACTAATACGTTGAGGCAGACTGCCATTTTCCCTGATTCATAAATCTGTGGTATTGCATGGATGTGGGGGTGTCTCCTCTCTGTCCATGAGCTCTTAACAATTCGAAAGATCGGAATCTGAAGATGACGTAATTATGCGCTGACCCTTTTGCAACCATAATATTATTTCCTGCAAATGTGTTTATTATTATTATTTTTTTAAATGAGCGGTTACTTGCGAGCGTTTCACACTCGACGTGCAAATATTAGGTGCAGATTACATTCTTTTTTTAATGTGTTTATTGTTTTTAGTTAATAGGATGCTTATAATCACCTGATGTTGTAAAGCACAATAGGTTGTAGGTGGTTCAAGGTCCTCGAAGTAGTTAACAATAGTTCCGTACCTGACTCTTGACGAGTAGTTATTGCCATGCTGCATTTCATACTCACTTTTTTGAATTCTCGGTTATTTAACTATGTTCTCGTCATCATTTTTGAGGGTTGTCTTAATTGCTTTTGTTTTATTATTCAGGTGGTCAAACAAAACGCCTGTACCAGGCCTTGGAAATGAAAACTCAACCTTCGAAGAAGTTGATAGATTTTACTCTTTTTGGTATATAATTTAAATCTTTATTTCTTTGTTATTTTCTTTTTTTTCTTTCAGAAAGGCTATAAAGTATTTAATATACACTTTATGGAGAGTGAGCGAACAAACCTCTAGTATGTAAATTTGTTTGCCCTTATCCCGCTTAGTGTTGGCTATTCGACTTTTGACCCTTCATTATCGTCTATTCATTGCTTAGCATAGAGGTTCCCAAACTTTTCTCATAGGCGGGGCCCTTTCTGAATGTTAGCTTGGTCATGGCACCCTGTTGACCTTATTTTTGTAAATTGTCACTAAGGTCCCATACGGACCTTGTCGCTATGGTACCATTATATTTGAAATATTTTACGGTACCCCTGTGAGTAAGCCGTGGCAGCGCACACTTTGGGAACCCCTGCTTAGCAGTTCGTCCTGCACAGTACCATGTCTCGCCGTCTAAGGTGTTCTTACAAAGCCAAGTACGCTGATCGCCGAGCCATCGACAGACTTCGCAAGCCTAACCACTGCCCTGTAAAATTTCTGCGTACTGGTTAGTATACGGTGAACTGAAAGGGCTTGGTTCCAAACCAGCCATCACTCATGTTTTTATGAGTACTTCTTTTCCCACATTTCTTTTTTTTTTCGCTCTCTTTCTCTTATTTTGGTTTACAGTATATATCTTAATGGATATCTAGAACTCATGGGTAACCAACTCTGCTTCGTTGCCGAAACATCAGACTGATGTTTTATGTCACATTGGATTTATTTTCACAACCTGAATATTTTGCCAGGAAAAAAAGACCCAAATAGGTGTTCAGAAAAAATTTAATTGGGGTAATGCGTCTACAGTGAGTGCGTTATGATAGATTTGCTAGGATTTTTATTTTTCTTCAGAAGAAAAATAAGATTTTAATGTAGAGTAGCACACAAATACTTGTTTGGATGCTTATACGTCTTCTGTGAGACATGTGTTCACAAAGTGTGGTCCTATGCAAGTAAATATGCCATAGATAGAAAAAGTAACTTTTAATTATTACTCTAATAATTAAACACTTAAAAAGTTCAGGTTATGAGCCTTCCTTTGCTTGTTTTTCTCTTTGTTTCTGTCTACCTCCTACTGTTATGTTTCTCTTTCCAAATACCTGGCTGCCATAGGCGAGGAAAACACATTCATCGCGTTCTCAACTGTTTTTCTACTGCAGGGTTTTTATTAACATTTTCTGAAATGTTGTTATTTTTGAAGTTAACATCATTTTATGTATTTCAGGTATTCTTTTGATTCCTGGAGAGAGTTTTCTTATCTGGATGAGGAGGAAAAAGAAAAAGGAGAAAGGTACAATAATTTTGAAGCATGAATGTCACAAACATTGAAATATCCATCGACAGAATTACACAATGAGTCTTCGATATACGAAACTAATTGAGGCATTTTGTAAAGAGAAAATTCGTTAATTGAATTACAGAATTGTTAGTATGTTAGCCAACAGGTTGGGGAGTCGGCCAAGCAGCCATAACGGGCCGGGCCCTGTGGAGGCTGCTCGCGGGTGAAGATGAGGTAGGAGTGGGGGATGTAGGAGAGGGGAAATTAGCAGCACCCAATGTTCCCAACCAGCCACCCTTCTCAGAGTTTAATGGTGTTTAATTTTTTATTCCGTTCCAGGCCCTCAAAGTTGAAATTATCAAACCTTTTTTGGGAGCTGTTTTTCTTAGTATTTTTATAATTTTATTTAAATGTATACTTGCACTATAAAATATTGCGGTAAAGGGGGTGATAAATGAAGGACACCATAATTTGAAAGGAGAATCTTCTTTTATTATGAAGTTCAAGCAACTCTGGGATTTGCTTAAGAAGTTCTGAGACATTGTCTTGAATTCATGAGGCTTGAGGGGCCTGTCTCCAGCTATTCAGGGTTTAAATCGGGAGCTGAAATTATGGGGATTTGTATAAAGGATAGAATTCATATACCGAGGACCCATTGTATAAAGTTACATCTATGCGTATGAATTTCCTAATGATTATTCGTGTGAATTATTTAGTCGTGAGGAAAGAAGGTGGATCGAGAAGCAAAACAAGGCAGTCAGGCAGAAGAGAAGGAAAGAAGAAAATTCAAGGATTAGACAACTTGTTGGTAAGTTAAATATCAATGTTAATTTCAACAGCGCCGTCTCGTTGTTTTGTCCAGGGTTTGCCCCCACATAAAGATGCTTGATCAGGAGAGGCACAATTTCAAGATGACAATTTTCTAATAACCCCTTACCGATATTCATCAAATAGAAATGATATTCTGTTTCATGGGGGTACTGGTGAATAACTTTGAACAACTGAGCCTCTTATTCCCGGGAGGTGCCGAGGTGGTACTGCATTTTTAGAATACGGGCATGCAACGACTCTCATGTTGATAGGGTGCTCACGTTCCCAACGATACACCATCTGATGTTTTTGCCATATTTGTAGGAAAAACATGTTACATTTTCATAAGGAACGAGCTCGGGGCCGGGTTCCACGAAGATCAGCTTATAACGCGATGGTCTGGAGATCATGAGTATGACAGATTGCGGTTATAATTTGTGTAAACTAATGAGGTTTTTCGTCACGAAAAATTTTAGAATCAGTAGACGGATAGTTGTCTTCCACCTACACGGGACATATTTCCCAACAGCAATTAGTTTTTGCCGAGGTATTAGGTGGCAGCATGACCTTAACTATCCATAGACCATAAATATGTATTCAACATGCGTGATGTACAGCTAGAAACGGTATGAGTATAATTTTTACAAGGCCATTGCCATTTGACCATTTTTCTTCATCTTTTTATGCCGGTGGGTACATCAATTGTGAAGGCCGAAGTAGCTGGAGTCCTTTAAAAGGCGCATTCGGCCGTGGGTGGTTACGTGATTTATATAATGTGGCTGTGATCGATTGCAAGTTTGTCGTGGTGACTCACGAGGTAGCGTACTTCCAGAGTCCATGACTAACGGTGTGTTTCGGGCGAGAAGGAAACTCCAGTAAGCCTTCCATCAGATTGGGAGTAAAGCCGTTACCCCGTGTAGTATGTACGATATCACCTGGGCATAAGAGAACTCTTTCTAAATGGATTTAAATATACCTGTGGATCGGCAACATTCCCAGGTTTTGGTCTATTGCCCCCACAAAGAGATTAGACTAACATTAAATAAGGAATGGATTGTGGCATTAGGTCAACAGCTGTCTGCGCAATAATACTGTCCAGTAGCTTGTCTGTGTTCCGGCATCTAACTGGGCAGATTGGTGCCTACCATGCCATAGAGGGGAAAAGGTTTTGCATGATTAATGCTTTGGAAAAATCATTTTTCATCTATAATTAATTTCTCGGAGCTGTTATTATAAGGGTTTATTTTAGCTTTATTATAAGGTCATGAATGACAAGGTTATTAACTGAATTTTAACAAATTAGAAGTATTCTCTAATTAATTTCGCATTTGACGAATTTGTGTATTGAAAGCAGTCATGTGAATGATGTGGCTGGTTTTAAACGAAGATACTCTTCAGAATAACGTGGTTTAAAACTTTAAAAAGGTTATCAAGGAATGTGTGTTTTTTTAGGACACTATTATCTTGGATTATTTAAATAATGGCTTGTGGCATTCAACTTACCTTTCATTATCTCGGTTTCTTTCACAGATGTTAACATGATATTGAATCTATCAATATCTGGCTAACTGTTTAGTGATACTTAGTGATAATTTCAAAGTCACGACAGAAGCGGCGATTGATGCTTTAAAATTTTACTTCTTTTGTTAGAAATTGATGCATGCTGCGAACTTAGACTCTTGACATGAGATCTGTTTAACAGGTTCTTCATTCAGAAGGTCGATATTCGTGATCGCCAGAGGCCGAATAAAGTAGCATCATTATAACTACTGTGCCTTAATCTACCATCAACGACATGATTTAAGCATAGTTGGTGATCATATTCGATATTCATTTGGATGTCAGCTTTTTTGGCTTCCGGGATAGAATATTTCTGAACTACTGAATCGGCATGCCAGCCTCGGGCAGAGTGCACGCATTGTGTACAGCGTTAAGCAGGTTCGCCTCTACCGAGTTGGAATACTTTATTTGACTGTGTAACGTCTACTTCCTACTGTGGAAGATAATTTACGTCTTGAATTTTTGCCAATCTACACGTACATTTCGCTCCAATGGAAGGCACACTTCGATCTCTCCTTTTCCTCAAAACTGCCAGGGGCGGCTTATAGCGTTGGACACACCAGTTCTCATCTGATCACTGAAGTTAAGCAATTCATCCCCAGTTAGAACAGACATGGGTGGCTGCTTGGAAAACCGGCGTACTGCTAATACTCCAAAATCGTCGCATTGGTGTAGTGTCTGTGCAGTCTCTGCATCAGAACTATGCAGTGGATGGAGCTCTAATGACCTTGTAGTTGAAGGGCCCTCAAACACCAACGAACCAAAATCAAAACGGCCAGGATGAAACCTTTAGCCAAGGGCGCCACCCAAATATGTTGGATGGAGTCAATGATTTACTCTCTAATATGGACGAGAAAAGGCCCTCTCAATGGTTAGGCTACTTGACGTTACGAGTCTGGTTGAAGATTCGATCTCGGTCTAGGCATATGGCATATTTCGGGAGAAAATGATGACCAAATTGTACATTCCGTTTGAATAGTGGCATTGAAGGGGATGCCCCCCCGCCCCACAATAAAAATGTCCTGACATTAAATAAACAAGGGATTGCGGTTTAAGGGTGGCACTCTGCAGCCTAAAAAAATCCCGTTTAGCAATTCGCGCATTTGTTGCCGGTTCCAACGGGACAAGTGGGTATGTGACCCTACCGTAGGTAGGGGTCATCCGAAGGAAAAGGTTTCGCTAAAGATGATAGAAAAATTTACTTAACAGATGCGATAGGGTAATTGTACACGCCACCTGTATTCGTGGAGTGTATTGCGATGTTTAATTTTATTTTGAACTATTAAAAACAAATGAGGAATATGCTGCACTCTGCTATTCCTGGTAACAGCGTCATATCGTGGTTCCCAATTTCGAAATGTTGACCTCTGACTGAGGAGAGATCATAATGACTTCATTGCTTCAAAGTCAAAAGGAAATTGAGTGAAATTTTAAATATCCGTTCACGATCCTCTACAACTGAAAAACAAAGCTATCGGAGGATGTATTCTTCTTTATTTCAAGTAGGTCATTCGCCAGCAGGTGAAGATGGACAACTGAAATAAGTTGAAATTTCAACACCGTTTTGCCATCATTAAATCTAAAATAACTTGTAGAAAAACATCAGCATACATCCTAATGTTCAAGATGACGAAAGCTTCAATAACCTCGTCACGACCTTTAGAGCTACTATTCATCTGCTTTCAGAAATCGCACAGAAATTTTTTTTTCATAAAAGTGACCCAATAGAATAAAAGTTGGCATCATAATGATATATCTCAATGGCATTACTAGTAAAAATTTTCTTTTTACTAAAGTTGCTAACAAATATTAAATCTAAAAAAAAAGATTGGCACATTACGCCATATAAGACAGCTGTCTCGGTCACTCAGCGATTAAACTACAGTACTTGATTTTGTGATTGCCGTAGTTGCAGGATCGATTCTGATCGAGGCAGATGGCTTCTTCCGTCAGAGGGAAATAAAGCCGTGTCCCTTTGTTGTGTGTTTGTTCACTTCTTTAGAGTGAAATATGTGTAGTTGGCGAAATTTCCAGGTGTGGCATCGGTCAGCAAAATTTCCCCACGTTGAAAATGGGTCCACTTTAAAAAATCAGAGGTTGAAGCATCGGGACAGCAGCCGGCAGTTTAAAATCTCCGTCCAACGTAAACATTCTTAATTCAGATGAGAGTAGGGTGACCATCTCTACCATAGATGGGATAGGTGATTTTGTCGTGATTTAGGGTGCTGTATATCAGTCATTAGCAAGTCCAAAGAGATCATCATCCCCATTCTGAAGCCCTTTTCTCACCAATGGCAGGGTTAGGCAGCCCTGAGCGCACCAGTATCCCACCGTCATTGTCGGTCTTCTGTCTGTGGATAATTTGTTACCGAGCTCCTACACCCGGTCTACATGCTTGTTTTATTCGGAATAGAAAAGTCTGTTATGTGCATGTGACAACGTAAATGGACGGTGCATTTGAAGCTTCCCTCTCAGCTGAAACAAACCATCCTTCTCGACAGGAGAAACTTTAAGCAGTCAAATAAGTTAAAAACCAAAACATTTGTTTGCGAAACCCACCTTTTACCGCATGTACAACATTGTTGATTGTGGCTGCTATGTTTTGCCATGTGGTTGCGATGGTTGCTGTTTTTGACGGGGGAATCACATGAGCAGGAATGAAAAGCGTTGGAATAGTTTTTTTCAGTATTGGAATGCTGTGAGAACATCAATTAATTCTTGCGGTTTTAAAGATTTTAACGCGTTGGGTGGAGACTGGTTACAACCCAAAGGCAATATTTCTATCCATGTAGCAGGATGTAATGTGTTGATTGAAAACACTGAAGACGAACAACATGTTTTCTTTTTGATGGACACTAGGCTTAAAGACATTTTGTCTTCAAACGTATTTCAGACAACGCCTATACATGTGATCCTAGAGTTGCGAAGTTTAAAGAAGAAGAAAAGCAACGTAAATTAGCTGAAAAACGAGCCAAACAAGAAGCAATTCGAGCAAAAGCTGAAGAAGAAGAAAGGGTGAGTTAAATTAATGGGAGAGGTACTGTAGTCAGTGTTTTGAGTTCCTAAAATTTATGTTGTCCTTATAAATTAATGATAGCCTCAGTAATTCTTTTTGCACTATTTCGACTATGATTGTGTGCTTGTATTTTAAGTTCCTTGGTTCAATGTCGAGGTACAGGCGCCGTTTTGAGTCAATCGCAGCTTGTGTCTTTTGACATATTCAAGCCGGATGAATGATCTAGGCCTATCATCTGTGAGATGCGCTCGGCCTTACTCAAAGAGTCCGCACCATACTATTCAAAAAAAGACCTGGCTTGTTTACTTGCAGTGTGGTATTGCTTCGTGACATTGCCTGGTCGTGCACTGTTGTCAAGCTCCAGATCTCATCAACACATTTGATTGGGAACAAATTTTGGCCTTTATCAGTGGGCTAGCGCTAGTGCGACCTCAAACATACAGGGTATTCGTAGTGGACGAAGTAGAGCTAGGCCAATGAAATCATGCAAGTAGGTTGTAGTCCCAGGCATGGCGCTATGTGACGGGAGTCCTGGTTGGAGATAGAAGGGACTGGAGAACTCGAACTCGTAGACTCAATACTGCTATGAACATAAGGATGTGATGAATATGATGACGGCGATCCGTACTATACAAAGGATTTTTTTCGATTTATTTTGTCTTGTCGTGTTAGATGTCACCGGCGAGTAGAGGAGTAGAATATGGCTGCCTAGGATGCAATCAGGTCGAGGTGGGGAACGGCTTATTGCGTTGGACCAGTTCTCGTCTGATCACTGAAGTTAAGCAACGCAACGCCATTGAGTACTGACATGGGTGGCTGCTTGGGAAAACTGGGTACTGGTAATGCCCAGAAATCGTCGCATTAGTGTAGTGTCTGTGTAGTCTCTGCATTAGAGCTATACAGTGGACGGGGCTGTAATGACCTTGTAGTTGAAGGGCCCTAAAACACCAGCACATCAAACCAAAAGGTCGAGGTCACTTCCTAGCCATTCCTAGGTGGTGGCGTGATTGGTTGGACATTCGCTTGGCATATGGGTGTCCCCGATTCAAACTTCCAGTTGTGGAGATTTACATGGGCTCCTTGGAGTACGCATGTGTGTTGTGTCCCAAGTGAAAATGCGTCATAATGATGATATTAATATGTAGTAATAATAACCTTTTCATTTTTTCTGGTTCATTGGCGCCCTAAAGGACGTTAGTCTATTGCGCCCAATGTAAAAATAATACTGCTATAAATTTATATCTTTAGAAGTTTTTAAAGGACAACCTCCACTAATAAATTCAACTGTTTGAAGTTCGAACCCCCTCTCCTTTCCCTTATCCTTAGTTGTATTTTCTCTGCTAAGAATAAATAAATTACACCATTAATATAAGAATATGCTCATTTTGTGTTAAACAGTTGGAGGTCATACTGTCATCCTTTCTTAAGACGTTTCTGAATAAGACATAAATGTTTTGTCTGCTTTTCTTTTTGGAAAAAAAAATGGTAAATTGTCACTGTCCCACAAAACTACTGCTAGGAATACGATTTTCAATGTGATACACACAGGTGGTTTACTTCAGTTAAACAGGTGCATCGATGAATTAAGCCAAACTGAATCCTAGTTGAATGTTTCTTATTGATGTGAAAAATTCTGCCACTGTTTTAATCTGCAGTATGATGGATGAATGAGGTCAGATGCCAAACTTTTCATTTTGAATGTTGCATCTGTGTTATTTTTCACCAATTCTGACGAGCTACACTAGAATAAGTTCTTGTTCTATATAAATCATAAACTCTAGACGTCGAGCTCTGTAATTACTTATCAAAATGCTTTTTTTTGTAATATTTGCGTTAAATCATTTCTCAGTTTGGTCTCATGTTTTGTAAATATTTATATTTTTTTAAGGTTATACATATAATTACCTCAAGTATCTGGTTATTGCAATTGGTCATAAAGACTTAACTAGTGGTTGAGCAGTTGAATTTGCCAATGATTTTCTAGACTTCATCAAACCTGTTATTAAATAGGGGTAAAAAGGCTTGCCTAGACTTTCAATTGATTGTTGAAGCATTTTCCCCTGTTCTTGATAGATCACTTGTAATTAAATATCCACATATATTGTTGCGTATAAACATGTTATTATAACCTGTTAAAATAACCACACTTCAGGCTCCCTCACCTGTGTACAATCAAACAGTAGTTGACAAAGAGCGGTTTATCTTCTTTGTTTAACTTTTACGCCATCCACACAGGACCATAATGGCTGAATGTCGATATAGCGAAAAGAAATGGTGCTCATTAGTTTTGTGTTTCACCTACTGAATTTCTTTCTTGAAAAGTTCTTTTGACATCAGAATATTTTTTGTAACCTCATTAACAGGTCCGTGTGAAGGCCAGGATTGTATTTTTTTATCCTGAGATTTACAAAAAAAGATTTGTGTGGATTGATTTGAATATTTATCCAGGTCAAGATTGTGTTTTGGTTTTCGCCATTTTGACCCCTTAAACCGGATATCCATTGGTCTGTCGTGTTAATTCAGTGGTAAACTACTTTGGTTGCGTCTGATACAGTTACACTAGAAAGGTAGAAACTCAATTAACCGAAATGATCGAGGGAGCGCTAAATTTTCAGGAAAAGATAAGGCTCTTCATAAAACAAAGCTTTTCAGTGTATGAAAATTGATTACAATGGTTTGATAGGTAAGAGCATTGCGTATTTTTTAAATCCTCAGTGGGTCGCAAAAAATTTGGCATTAGTTGATATCGATATTTAAATACCGGTAAATTAAGTAGTCAATCTAATGGGGGTAATGGCGACGTAAAAAAATAATTGAAAGAGGCAGAGTTGATAATGTTAAGACCTTAATTTTTGATATATTTATTTGAAATGGAGTATTTTTGCAGATTGTATTTATTTTGTTACTTTATGCTTTGACTATATCTTTTCAGAAACGTTTAGCTGCACTGGAGTACGAAAGAAAACTAAAAGAAAAAGAGGAACAGGAGGCCAGACTTCGGGTATTTTATTAAAAATTAATTTAGTGAACGTTAGGTTCTGTGGCGAGCCCCGTGTTCATCTGCATGGACAGCGTATTAAATCCAATCTTAGTCTATCATACGAGTCGCCTCAACTACAGTAAAACCTCTCTATGGGTACACCCCTCATATCGGCACAGATTTTTCAGGCACCGATTTTTCGCCCATAAGCTTTATGATATTACTACCCCTTTTAACGGTACACCTCTATAATGGGTACACCCCTCTATTGGTACACCTAATACATGTCACCACTTTTCAGAAAACCACCTCTGTAATGGGTACATCCCACCTCGATGACGTAGTGGGTAGCGTGCTTGGTGACTGCAGCAGTAGTTCTAGGTTCGGTACTGGACCGAGGTGGGTTGCCTTCTTTTCTCCTAGAAGCCCCGAGTGCGCCTTCCTTTGGATGAGAAGTAAAACCGCCGTCCCATATGAACTCTTACTATGCAAATGATAAATGAGGCAGAATTTCCAGGTGTAGGAGCTTGCTTTCCCCCTCGGCATGGGTGGAGTACCCCAAAGAAAAGTAGACCGACAATAAATACGCATAGGGGTTACACCTTTGGTCTGCAACCGGCTGCGGAATAGCACTGTCCAAAAGATAACCTTTGCATGTATTCAGAGGGGCAAGATGGGTACCCGACCCTGCCATAGGCGGGAAATAAGGCGGTAGCTTGGTTCTAGACAAACGACACTTCATTGAGTTGTTTGTAAAAATTAAATTTGTGTACGTCAAGAATTTTGGGAAATAATATATATTATACAATGCATTTTTTTTTTTTCAGTTTAAAAAAAAACACAATATAAAACAATATATGTGCTATAACTGAATAAATTAAACAACATTACTGTATTATTAGTGTCCCATACCCCTCAGATGGGCAGGTCCCACAGGTGTACCAATTAGAGAGGTTTCACTGTAATAGGATTGTGACATTATCCTATCTCCAGCGAGGAGAGAAATTGACTGGGTATTTGCCTGGGGTATAAGCAGACTGAATTTATTTCCAAGTGTAGAAGTTTGCCTCTCCTGTCGTCAGTAAATTACGTATTACCAAATAAATCAACCCAGATTTCTTATATGAACGTTTTTACATGAACGATGTGCTTTAAAGTCACATGTATTTGCTTTTGGGCTTCTAGGCAGAAGCGGAAAAGAAAGTTAGAGATGCCATTTCCAAATCGTTTAGAAAAGAAAAGAAGGCTTTAAGAGCTTTATGCAAGGTACGTGTGCCTTTTACTTGTCATTTATGTCCACAACCAGAGTTAGGTCAAGACCTGGCTGTGGCTAGGAAAATTGTTAGCCAAAATGTAAGACTGGTCCTTCCAAATATGCCTTTCGCTTGTGTTTAGTCATCGTTGCATTATTTTTCTTCAGAATACGAAATCGTCATGGCTAATTTTAGTCTTTCATTAATTATTATCTTTCAGGAATTCAATTATTTTACCAATGAAGATTCTGAAACAGCTACCAACATGATGGAGCTAGATAGACTTTGCGAATTACTACCTCTTAACAGGTATGTGGTCAATTAACCCATCATTTTTTCTTTGTCTTGTCAATGTGCCAACCTCCCATTGCTTTTAAAATAATTGCTATCACGATGCACACAATGGGATAACGCTTTCCTTCAAGATGCTCCTAGAGACTCCAAAGATCGTCTTGACGTTGTCCGTTTGCCTTGCCTTTGCTATATCTGAAATGAAATTTTTTTTTTCAAGGCGTCACGGATCTTTGTTCTGAAACAATAATAAAATACTGCTGATCTCATCCTACTTCCGATGTTTGACAGAAAATTAGCTAAAACGTGTGAGGTTGTTGTCACATTGATGGTGATGGTTTTTTTTGCAAATAACCAGGATATTGATAGAAAAATATACCCTATTATGAATTTCTAGCCAATTCGCGTGGTGGAACAATGATTACCCAAACGAATTAAAATTTAGCTTGTTAAACTGTAGTTAGTATTGGTTGTAAATATTACACTTACAAGAGTTGGATGAGTTCTTATTGTCCGTTGTAACAAATTGAGCTTATTGAGGTCCCGCTGAGTGCATGGTCATTCATTGAAATATTAGAAAGTTGTCCTTGGCTCACCGAGTGACGTTAAAGAAGCCCAAATATAGGAACTAACTTCCTGGCCCCCTTGTCTTCGTAAAAATGCTGTACAATTCATTCCTGGTTCAAGTGAGACAAATGGGTACTTTTAGCCCTTCCATAGGCGTGAAAAGGGTTTAGAATGATAGTGTGCAGTGTTCCTTGAATCTGAAATGTGTCTATTTTAACTTGTGTAGCAATTAGGGAATATGAAATAAGAACGCTTTGATGTAATTAATAATTTAAACTGTAATTGCAGGATTGAAGAATTGAATAAGGACCTGGTGAATTGTAATGCTGTCACAGGACGGCAGATATTTTTAAAACAAGTTAGTATAAATCAATATTCATAGACTGGCTTTTCATGTCTCTTCTGCGAAATTCCAGTACTCTGACCAACACTGCATAACTGACTTATTCACTGCCCTGTAGAATTGCCCCTTAAACGTTATTGGGGCTCTTCAGTCATTCAGATTTCGTCTTGCTTGGCTCGTAAATTTGCGATTTAGATTTGTTGAGTGGATTTTTTCAGGTAAGAGGAAAATCCTTATTGTCTGATGGGGCCTCGTGTGAATTTTACGATGTTATCGCGTCAAAGAATATTTGTAAATTGGCAACATTCCGAGGTGTAGGAGTTTGCTCTTTGGCATTGGTGGATTGCTCACATCAGTAGATCCATTGCGAATTAATAAAATAAACCAAGCTGCTCATGTCGACGAAGTTTATTAAATACTTTGTAACGTATTCTATAAATCTTATGACTGAGATGAACTTTTATTTCTTAGGTGCATGAGTTAAATGCCCAATTGGAAAAAGAAAGACAAGAAATATATAATTTGAGTCATAGGACATCAACGTCGAGTAGTTCTTCAAATCAGAAGCGCTGGATGGATGAGGACATACAATTATTAATTAAAGCAGTCAATCTTTTTCCTGCAGGTACAAACCAAAGGTAAGTAAATGGATGTTATCGACAATTTTTCAACAATCAGCGTTTAATTGACAAACTGTTACTCATTGTAGATGGGAAGTGATAGCAAATTACGTTAATCAACATTCTACTTGCACTTCCGAATCGAAAAGAACTGCAAAGGAAGTCCTAACGAAAGCCAAAGATTTACAAAAATCAGGTTAGTACTGTGGTCATTTGTTTCCGTTATTGAAATTTTACTGCATTAAACAGTTATCATTATAGATTTTTGCCGAAAAGAAGAGGCCAATAAACAAGCTTATCATAAATTTGAAAGGACGCAGAAATCTGCAGCTGCGGCTGACGAAGCAACTCCGACAGAACGGTTTGACAGTAAGTTATCTAATTTTCATCAACTTACCGAATCATATATGTTTTACGTGCAGGTGACAACGTACACACCAAACGAGACTAATGTTTACATCCCATCTGACGGAATGCTCATTTTGAACTTTCCTCTCGCCGAAAAATGCCAACTGCTTTGGCTTTCATCCATCCTGTATCCAGTGAATCGCGTACAGAGCGTCACAATTGGATGGAAATGGAATTCGTGGCCTCGTATGTGGTGTATGCGATGTCGTCCTACGCGTTAAAGAGTTTCTTCATCGTCATAATCCTATCTGGTCTCGGGCAGGATCGAATCTGAGAGGTCCTAGAAAAAAAATATAAGTGTGAATAAACAGAATATTCCAGGTGAATTGATCACACCGATACGTTATTTTATTTCAGCACCAGCTGATTTACAGGGATTAAGTGATGCGCCTTGGACAGCAGAAGAACAACGGCTGTTGGAACAGGCATTGAAAACGTATTCAACCTCGACACCCAACCGCTGGGATTGCATTGCAGATTGTATCCCTGGGAGAACCAAAAAGGACTGTATCAAGCGTTATAAAGTAAGCACAGCTTCTTTTTACTATATACCGACAGGATGGTCAGAAAAATCCAATGCGGGATCAAAGTAGTGTTTAAATTTAATGAACTGTTGAGGTTAATTAGAATATGATGGAAAACTGTGACCAATCCAGGATTTGAGCTACTTACTATACCACTAATCAGGCTGAAGGCAGATATTGTCGGCAGTTTTTTTATGTAATATTAATATGTAAATTGGGGATGCCTGTAGGAGACCTTGTTATTCCCCTAAACTTGTGGTGGGCCTTTGGACGATCATTTTGCATGACTGGTTGCCTACACTCATTTGCCTCACGATATATGGCAAAATGGCTCTCACCACAACCCTTAAGTACTTTACTTCGGGGTAATATTGTTAACTGGCGACGGGAATGTTGCCCAAGTCTAAAATACACGAGACCACATCATTATTTTCCATCCTGCAGAAGGCGCACATGACTTACCTTTAACGGGAAAGATGCCATCCACCTCGACAAGAGTCGAACATGCAACCATGGAGCCACCTAGACAGACTGCTGTTTATATGGATTAGTAATTTATAAAGCAAACCTTTTGTGACTGTAGCAATATACCGTAAGGAAATTCAAGCTGAAAGACTTCAAATGTCTTTTACATCCAGAAAACGCCATCAAGCAATTATGTTGTGTCTTTACATCTTCTATCAGTACCCCCAATGCCGTGGTCTAGCAGGCAGTATTCTGTCTCAAGTATCAGTTGAGTACCAAAGTGGGGGTAGCCTGTTTTAGTAGCTCGGAGTACCTCGCTGTATTTTGATTATGTGAATCCATGTTTGCAAATTAATCCTTCAAAGGGGAAGTCTCAAGTGTACCTCCCGTCGAATGGGAAGTAAAACTGTGGTTGCGTGCGGTGTGTACGTTGTTACCTGCTCTTAATTCAACCCGTTCTACATGGAGTTAAATATACGTGTAGTCCGGCAAAAATCCCATGTATAGGAACTAGGTAAACTGAGTTACCGTCTGAACGAAGTTAATTAGACCGATGTCAAATTAGGGAAGGGTTGCAGCATTAGCTCGACAACCAGATTCTTAAATTTACCCTCCAACAAATGGCCCATATCGTTCCTAGTTCGACTGGGACTAACAGGTACTTGACCTTGTATTTGATGGGGAAAGGGCTTAGAATGATGATATAAAAGTATAACTGCAGTGCTAAAATTGTTGTTCTTTTATAATTTCAGGATCTCGTTGAAATGGTGAAAGCGAAGAAGGCAGCGCAAATGGCAGTTTCCAACAAGAAACAATCTTAACGTTAACTTTATTTATGAATTAAGTAAAAATGTTTTTCAATGGATACTGTAGACTAGACTACTATTATTTCAGTTCGATTTTCTTTTCTACTGTAAAACGTCATTAATTTTCAGTTTGCGTGAGGAGGATAGTTTATTCGCTTGAGGGACAACCAAACTGTAATGGTTACAATTTTTGACATTATTGTTCATAAAAGGAATCCGAATTTTGATGAATCTCCAGCTATTATCTAAGGTGTTCAGTCTTGCTGAAAAAAACAACAGAATTCACACCGACATCTTTTAGCATAAATATTACCAAGATTAAAAAATTGGTTTTAAAGATCACTGCAATGTCTCTTTGGATATGTGATACGAAGCAAAAACATAGGTTTGTAGAATTTTATATCATTAAACTCTCAAATCTGGCTTAGTAGCTAACATCCTTCATCAGTCAAAGGTTGCAGGACTTAACCTGAACGAGGGGAAAGGTCCAGTTCAGGTGGATGGGAAGTAAAGCTGTTGTCCTGTTTGGTGTCTACGATTTCACCTGCATGTAGAAGAACCCTTTCTACATGCAACATACGGTACGCCTATAGCTCGGGTAAGTTCCCAGGGTAGGAGCTGCCTCTGGAGTCGGGAGCAAGAACGAACGGTCGAGAACGGGTACAAGTTAAATAATCTTGGGTTTGCGATATTAAACCGGCAACCTACTGCTTAACCATAACCACTGGTTAGTCTGTGTTCGCGGTTCCAACTGAACAAATTAATATTCAACATCGCCACAGATAGGAAAAGAATGAGAATGATGAACTCTGTATGGGACACAAGGTAGGACTAATCAACCATTAAAAAGATGTACAAGAGACCAGTATGTCCAGACGGTCTACTGGGCTTCGGATTGCAACAGCTTACCATCGGAAACCCAGGTGGACAAGTCCATTCCTGATAATATAAAGGCTAAGTTGAATTAATCAGTTAATCCCACTACAATGGTCAAGCTCACCTCTATTGGTTCTCCGTCGCCTGCTCTAAGACCCAAGTAGTGCCTGGGCTTATACTGTAGCTAAATGTAGAAAGAAACTCAGAAATACTTATTGCCATTTGAGTCGACGGCAGCCTGCGAATAATGTGCAAGCATTATTTGCAAACTAAAAAAACACAGCCACTTAGCAGAGGCGTCGAAAAGGTTGTTGTCACCAGTGCGATGACGCCATGGTGTCACCCCCCCCCCTGCTGAAAAAAGCCGCTCTGTTCCTTATTCTGTTTTGCTTTCATCCCATTTGTCGTGGTGCCACCCGGTGCGGCCCGCACGCCCTAGTGAGGCCACTGCCACTTAGTTCCTTTAAAATGCAAATAAATATAATAAGCTACACCAGTGCTCCGCAACCTTTTCACACCAAAGTTCTTCCTAGAATTCCATGGCATATCAAACCCTAAAACATATTCAATAGCAATGGCATAGCTAGGGTGGGGTCCAGTCCCACTCCGAGCGCCAGCTACTTAGGGGCGACCAAACTACGGTAGTTTCCTTTTTTTTGCTCCTTGAGGAGGTGCAAAAAAAATTTCTTTCAGCTTTGGAGCATCAAATTTTTCACCGCCCTGGACAACATGATCTCCAGCTATGCCACTGATATATATATACGTAGATATTAATTTAATAAACAAATTTTACAATAAATTTTAGAAGGCTAAAACACGACTACTGTATTTCATTGCAAGTATTCTCGTCATTGTTGGATCTATCGAATCTACTGAAATATTATTTAGTTAGAAAATTATCTTATTTGACAGTGTCACATCTGTATCGGCTCAAGGCATACCGGTTCGGGGCACTGAGCTACACTACCATAGATCAGTAAAATCCTAGTGTCGAGGTTCGCTGCCACAAACCACGTGAAATTAATCTGATCTATTCATCAACATCAGCTTAATTTTAAAAATAGTACAGATACAATATAAACATTATCTCGCGAAATTCATTTAAACAACGTAAGACGAGTTCCCACTAATTAAATATCAGACGATGATCCTCTATTTAAATAATTAAAACTCGATGGAATTATGCAAATTTACCATTTCGCTTCAAGCAATATTCAATGATTGCTCGTGCATTGAATTTCGCAGCTCAAAATGCAGTTTCCGAAAAGAAGCAATCTTAACGCTAACTTTATGAATGAAGTAAAATGTTTCACAATGGATATTTTGGACTATCGAAAAAGTCACTAATTTGAAATTCTTGCTACGTAAATCACGTGATCCATAGAATAAGATACGTGCAATAAGAGTCTCCATTCAGAAAAAATACCATACAGTAGTTTATGACCCGCCCCCACATTGCCCATGACGTCATATAATTCAAGATACCTTGTCGTCTGCTTTTTACTAGAAACGGGAACATTAAGATAGACTTAAGAAGAAAGCAAAATCACTTGATTCTTCTAACCACCTTTTGAAGTACCTAGTAATATATTTGGGGAACATATGTTGTAATCTTTTTAAGTAGCTAATTATCTATTCAATGTTTTGGCGAGTGCCAGTCGAATAACTTTACGTCACTTCCGCTGTTTACTTAATAATTTCCCTTCCACGTGAGCGGAGCGCATATCTCTCTCAATTATAAATACCGGTAGATAGAAGAGAGACTTTCTCTTTTTCGGCACCTTTACACACTTTTAATTAATTTAATGATATTAAGAGTTGTTACTTTGCATTGTATATTTAATTTCTCTCCAAACGTCTAATGGTGTAGAGGTGCCGGAAAGAGCAGCAAAAGTAGTTTAGCTTTCGAATTCCAATTTGAAATACGTGTCTGATTATTAATTAATAACGATGCACCCGTTAATTTCAACTTCTTTACTCTTCGCTGGATGTTGTAGTGATGTAGTTTTTCTGGAATTACTAGTCACGTATGTATAATTTCATTTTTCATTTTATTCTTGGTGTGTTCTCGTTTTGGAATGCAACTACATAACTTGTAATCAACGTAACTGTAAGTCAATCGAGATATTGACGTTACATGCCAGTTTATGAAGTGGGTTTGGTTGTAACAAATTGCTGCTAGGTTAGAAAACTATTTTCATTAGAGTAGATTATCTACTAATACTTCTAAAGGTTTGGATAAAAGAACTAATGTTATAATGTGCCAATATCTGTTGGTTAGTAACTTGTTACTAAAACTTCCTGTCCTTGATATATTAATGTTCCGGGGTTTTTGACATTGAATTTACGGCTATAATTAAGACAATGCCTTCGACTTCAGTATTCGGATTTGGATGTGAAGAAAATCCTGTAACTGAATGTGGTGAGGGAAGTATGGTTGACAGAAATATTGCATATGAAATTAATTCTTACTGGAACTTCGTTGCCTGAATACTTAATGTTTTCCGAAATTGCCTCCCGTTAATGGGATGAAACCTCTGCGAGTAGTTCCCTTGATAATCGTTGCCTGCAGTGGTATAAAAAAAAAAAACAAACTGACTACCTTTTAAAGGCAACCCGATAAACTGTAGTTCATACTTATAAGATTCTAAGAAATGATCTTGAACGTTCCCATAAAAAGGAAAGATTTTGATTGAAAAGTGGCCCAGCCATCGTGCCACTTGTATAAAAGTAGAGCACTTGGACTACTTGGAACGGGGGCTTCTAGGTGGGTAGTGCCTTCTGGAGATCATTACTGTCGGAAAATCTTTCTGCAAATATAAATTTATAGTGACACTTTCGGTGTCTTAACAGAAAGCCTTGTTTTGTGTATTCCTGTTAGTGCAACAAACCCCTTCCATGCCCTACTTCTAAGGGAGGCAGTCAACGTTTTGAGGGGCTGTGCCAAATCATGATTAAAAGGCTGTGGTTCTTATCTTCCAACCCCGCGATGGGTACTGCAGCATCTGGGAGGGAATGGGGTGGAAAACGGTGGTAAAGCATTTGCTTGACTCGTTAAATAAAAAAGCTAAACGACGAAGTTGTTGAACTGTTTCAAGGAGGCGCAGTGGTAATTGGGTTAAACTTTAGTCTCTTGCTAAAATCGCTTGGAGAACGAAGCCAGTCGTAGGTGGTACTATAAATTTAAATTTTACTGTTATTGTACATTAACAATCCGTGCTGTAGTCTTTTTGTACAAAGTCCTTAAAGGTTCTTAAGTGTAAGTAATTCCGTTGCTAATTGTGCATCTTCAACGTTGGCTTCTGTAAATTTATTTTTCCTAAAAATTGCATTAATATTTCAGGGAGGATCCGGGAAGTGGTAATATCATAACATTCACGAGGTTTCTATTCATAGCACTAGAAGGATTAATATTTACTAATCAATTTGGACGGAGGAAGTCTGTAGTACCAATACGGTGAGAATTGATTAAATGAACTAAATCTATTAATCTACGGTTGTTGAAAACTAATCCCTCTTTACTTACTTTCAGGAAGTACGTGATGCTAGTCTTGTTTGTCTTCACGACGAGTGTATTGAACAACTTGGTTTTAAATTTTAATATATCGATGCCGCTGCACATGATATTTAGATCTGTAAGTATTTCCGTGTATTCCTGCAGCTTGGAGTGGGGGCACTGCTCTTCCTGAAAGCAGTTGATAGAAGGCAATGTTGCTGCAAGTAGTGTGGCCTTGATACTTTAAGTAGAGGCTGTTTACTTGAATTTCTATATAGAATAGCGCTTCTTAACGCTTTTGTGACTGCTGACTGTTAAAAGCTTGTAATTTTATTAGATACCAGTTAAAAGACTGAGATTCCCAGCTGCGAGTTCCTGATCCTAACATTAACAATGGTGCAATTACTTTCAGGGTTCTCTAATCACTAGTATGATTCTTGGCATACTGATTTTAAAAAGAAGGTATGAAAAACCACAGTTTAAAGTAGCAAAATTTTAACTGGGGAAAAAAAAACGTAATGCCACTCCATCGATTTCAGATACACCTCTTCTAAATACTTATCAGTGCTAATGATCACAACTGGGGTGGCTATGTGTACAATTGAATCCGGAAAATACATAGTAAGTATAAAAAGTATTGAACATCTTGAAGGATTCGACAAAGATCTAAAGCTTGAAATGAATGTTTAGAAGCAACCTAACAAAAATTTGGCCAAGGATGGCGGCGAGAGTGTTTATGACTTGGTGATATGGTGCATTGGTAAGAAAATGAGTTTAGTATTTGAAAATATTTCAAAGACTTAAAATCACGTTATGCTTGAAGGCGTTGTACTGATGACCCTGTCGCTGTTCATGTCGGCCAGAATGGGAATTTATCAAGAATCGCTGTCGTTAGAATATGGAAAGAATCCTCGAGAAGCCCTCTTTTACTCGGTGATTACTACAGGCTAGAACACATGTTGAAATGAGATAAGTATCTAATGAGAACTTTATTTCTAGCATGCGCTACCATTGCCTGGCTTCTTGATACTTGGAAAGGATATTTATAATCATGCATTGCTATTTAACAAATCGGGTATGATGGAGATGGCAGTCGTGTTGTTGATACTAGTTTTGTCGTAGTGCTGATAACTGCTAACTTTTGACTTTCAGAACCAATGCTCGTTCCAGGTTTTGGCGTTGTGATGCCAAAAATGTGGGTTTACTTAATAGTGAACGTTGTTACCAAATATCCTTTTTAACATGCTTGAAGTCTCCCAATATCCCTTTCTCCCCTTTAGTTCCAGGTGTGTTCCTTAACAGTCGTACTCATATTTGTTCAACATCTGCATTTATGCTGTCTGCGGAGTGTTCCTCATTAACAGTAACTCTGGCTGTAACTTTGCGAAAGTTTGTTAGCCTGATGTTATCAATAATTTACTTTAACAATCCTTTTACGACGTTCCACTGGATAGGAGCCTTCCTAGTTTTTCTGGGGACTATAGTTTTCACCGAAGTGTTTAGCATTCCATCCTTCACACAGACGAAGGGAAAGGCTTTAAAAACGGAGTAGCCGTTAAAGGGTTCTTTCTGGTGGAGCGATGTTCATTTACCTAAAGTGTTTAAATGAAAGCAAACGTTACGATAACGCGCAATGGGTACACTTCGTAAAACTAATGATGCATTCCAGTAGCGGTCGAATTAATGTTGGTTGAGGTGGAGGCTGTTTAGTACTTTGACAACGATCTGCAACTTTTAAGTGAGGCTGTGCCTTAGTCTTCTGCTTGGACACCACGCAAATGCAATTTCCTGAAAGGAGTTCTCGTTGTTTGGAAGTCTCGCCGCCGTGAACCAAGAATTGTATCGACATGTTTCATCGGGCTATTAGAGCTGTTCTCAAAGTCAGGGTTATACCTCTCTGAAAGATTCTAAGGCTAAACTTAAGGGTATCTGTGCATAAACCTTTTTTTTTTTTTTCCTAAAATAATGCAATTAGCTTAGTTCTCGTAATGTTGGAACATCCTTGTATAGCAACATTATTTAAATTGACTCTTACAGAGTCTTTATTTTTCTATGGAACTAACGGTTATGCGTGCATTTTTCTTTCTTGCAAGTTTTCACATATTTGTGAATCCTAAGTAATTTATAACACTGGAATTTATACAACGTGAGTGTAAATAAAATGTTAATTCACTGCAAGATGCCTTCTAGATGGTACAACCCAGAACTCCTGTTTATTTGTAAGTTCAAATTGTCTGGTGAACGTAAATCCTAATCATTAGGCAAGAACTCTTCCTAGAGTCTCTCAAATGGGCTAAACACTTGGATTTCTAGATTTGCTCAATGACATCGGGCTATGTTCGAAAGCAATGGCCAAGCAGTCTTCAATTCAGCACTGTTAAAGAAACCGGCTAACCTCTAAAAGCTAATGTAAGAATATCGCCCCGATCTCTGCAACTTAAAATGCGGAGGCTTGAATTTCGATCTTGCCATACTTCGAACTCTGTTAAGAGTCGATAGAAAAAGGAGTCGTAAAGATAAACCAGACGGAGTATTGAGCGTTTAACTGGGAAGGGCAGGAAAACAACTCTTAGGGCAAGTTGATGACAAAGGTGAAAGAGGCAAAGCACTTGGGATGTCTTCCAGCGCCATTAGGAGATACACGGATGCTACCCATAGAATCGATAGGGGATGGTTGGAGTGGATATAGGCAAGTGGAGTCCTGTGTGATGAGGGTCCCAATAAAGTTGAAAAGGAAGTTTTACAAGGAAGTGGTCAGGCCAGCTATGTTATATGGATCAGTGTTGGGCAGTGAGGAAGAGCCACGCACATAGAATGGAAGTAGCCGAAATGCGCATGCTGCGGCACAGGACTGGGGATGTGTTCATTAGAGGTAGCTTGGGGGTGGGGGACACCACGGAAAAATGAGGGAGTAGACTGAGGTGGTGTGGACATGTAATGAGGAGAGGGGAAGAGGAGCAGATCATTAGGTCCAATGCAGGTGGTTGGAAGTACCGGCGGCAGGGAGCAGGTTGAACGTGAGGATATGGTAGTGTGAGGTGGACGGGAACTTGTTGGGAGGTAGATAGGCGGGAGTGGAGGGCTAGAATCGGCAGACCCGGCCCTGCCACACGCGGGATAAAGCTAGGCCTATAGTGATGATGTGTTCATACAGTATGTATGAGTTGGGACACTATGATTTACAGCATATGACGGCAAAAGTACGGATCAAATGAACTCCAGTCTCAATCATGCCTTAACTGCCACCCATTATAAAGATACTACTATTGCATATGAATTTCACATCTGACATTCATGATGATGCAGTATCTAGGAACTACCGCATGTTTGTTGGTGACCGACATACGGCAACATATAACTTTTCTCATATGGACGATAGTCGTGCTGTAGGTATATCTCTGTAGCAGCGCTCCTAACGATTGTCAAGTTGTTGAATTGTTGTCGATGCCAAAAATGGAAGCGACCTGTTGGAGGTAAGTTCTTATTTTGAGGGGAAAAAATTATGGTGGAAGAAAAGTTTTTGTTTTACACTTAATATTGTTTTGCCTGGCGATATTTCAAAAACAGAGTGAACGATAAAATTTTATTCTTTTTTGAAATATGTTGAAATAAGTTATTTGTACACTGATAAGAATTCGTCATGTGTTTCGTATATATCTTTCATCTGATTATGTACTTCACTAGCAATAAACTTCAGAGAAGTTGCGTAAGGAATTGAACTGATATAAATATTATAGAACAATAGTACAGTTTTGAAGAATCTTTGATCAAGTTTAGTATTGTAAGTAAAGTTTATCTGAGTCGATGGCAAAGTTAAGCGAAACGTGGTTGGTATGTGCGCCTATGTACGTGGGCGGATCTATAAAGTTTTACATTGATTTTGTTCTCTTATTATTGCGTCCAATTCAGAAATTATTTTACGGAATTTATAGATTATTAGAGGCCTGTGACTTCTCACGAAATTTAGTATAGTTATAATCTACCACCTGTGTACTTTGGTCAAGAGTCACACTCCCCCCTCTATCTCTCCATTTAATGCCAGGAATACAATAAAATCAGTTTTTATCGTTTCCTAAATGGATTCTGCTTCTGTTGATTTCCGGCCCGCGCTCCATCTACACAAGGTAAGCTAATGACTAAAACTGACTGTGTACCCCTGCCCAGGTCAGAAAAACGCCATTGAATGAAGAATACTGTTATACAAATGTTTAAGAAATATAAAATTTCAGCTGCATATTGAGAACTTAATGTTAAGGTTGTGTAGGACATCTCGATTCCATTATCGAGTGCCGTATTTAAACATTATGCACACTATACAAATATTGACGTGCTCCCCTAGTAACATAACGTGATGACAGATATTCAACCAACGCAGTCGGATAGGATGCTTAAATTGTTAATTTTATGACTCTCTTGTCGTTAAGTTTAACACGGCACCCAAACACTTACGTACATGAGATTCAGAGTGCGAGTCTTGCGGGTAGTTTTACTGGGGTGTGAATTGTGTTAGTTGCAGCTTTGGCCGGCAACCGGCTGCAGAAAAAACTATGTCCAATATATATCACCCTGTGTCTATTCAGAGGGACAAATGGGTACCCGACCCTGCCATAGGCGGGAAAAGGATTAGGAGTTGCTTTTTGCAGAACATGTGAACTTGCGAGCTCTATCGTTTGTTAGGATTAAGAGCGTTATTTAGAAGATTAATGGTGCATTCTTCTGCAGAAAAGAGATGGCAACAACAGTCTTTCTAGTAAGAGTTTGTGCTGCCAGTAGACTTTGAAAGGGTGAGTCGTCGAAGGCATCCTCCAAGAAGATGGACGGATTCCATAATGCAAGGTTTGGCATTTGTGACCATGTTAAGGTCAGCGTCGAGTTTCTGCCATTGTGAGGAGGTGGTCTTTATATGAATATTTTATAACCGGAAGGCTGTGGCCCACAAATGTCCATTCCAAATAAAAACTTTCCACATTTCAACAAGCTGGAAAGTGATATGTTAATATTTGAAAAAACCAGGAACAAAGTATCTTTCATTGATCTAATGGTTGCTTATGACGGGATTCCCAGGCCTGATACCCTGGAAGTGCTAATAAAGAAAGTTACAGAACGGGATACATGTGGCTTGTAGTTAGTTGTTGACCTAAATAGCAAACCTCCAGAAAGCGCCTGAAATTCCAGTGTTATGACATTTCTTCTGTGTTCTGCTGACGGTCTTTATCGATTTATGCTGTTAATGATGAACGAGTTGATGACAAGGTATCACTGGGTGACCCTCACAGATCGTGCTGCAGGCGTAACATATTTCAGGAATATTTCGCTGAATATAATGAGGGAAAAGTGGGTGACAAGAAAAGTGTACACTGCTCTTAGGACTGAAAAATAAAGCTCGGCATTCTCGTATGACATAGGTCAGTAACTGTCGTCCACCAATGGCGTGTTTATCATGCACATATGCCTACATCCCTAAACGCATCTTGACAACTTATTTCCCACCAGCTCTTACCTGGTGACTTTGTGGCTGGCCTATTACCTTCCGTCGAATTGGATGTAAAGCCGTGACCATATCTTTTCCGTTCCAGCGTGGCTAGTGGGTACTTAACTCGGCCACGGGCAGGAATACGGTTAGTAATGGACATGAGTTATTTAGGGAAAAATATCAGTATTTGATAATCATGGTTTTCTAAGAGACTATCTTAACAGTGCAACTCATTCAAATTCATAAGATTTTATTCATCTGCTGAGAATTTTGCATTTTAGTCGCCACACCATTTATAAGTACGTGGGGTCCTCAGAAAGTAAGTTCTGTTCTCATGTGCTCCCACAACAGCACCATTTAACAACTGCATCTGAATTTGTTGACTCATCGACTCTGTAGTTTAACTTGTTCAGGCAAGTAGATCGGCCCGCCGCGCCGTTTTGTGAGAGGCGCTCTGTTATCCGTTGTTGAACGCCAGAAGTGGACATTAATTGTCAACTTTATCAGGTATGTGGTCAAGTCGCAGCCTCATGTTGATTCATGACAATACCACTACTGCACAAACTCGATACCTCGTCGCTCATTTCCATGGAAACATATTGAACATCACCTTTCCCCTCATAGGCTGGGGGAGGGGGGGGGGTTGGAGGGTTTGAAATGGTGATGTGATATATAAAGGCTATCGTAGTCATCGATTGATGAGTTGATGAAAAAGATGTACAGTATAATAAGTTCAGGTTAGTGTCTACTGTAGCATGATTTCATACTTGGCATGACTCGGTGTTAGTACAAAGATGTCGAAAACGAGAACAATAGGTGTATACCTTCAGGATGTTGAAGCAGCTTTTTTTTTGTCTCATTATTAGATTTCAAAACTATGGATGTTGGTAAAGCCCAGGGTTTTTTCTCAAAAAATGAGGCAATAATAAATTATTTTTTACTTCTGTTTAGTAAGAAATGTCTAATGCCCATTTAGGTATGGCTGCTTTCTACTCCTCGACGGTGTTCTAGTGGATTTTTAGTACAATTCCCCTTCAGGGATCCCAAAGGAAATAAACGGAAAAGCTAAAATGAAGTATCTCATGGCTTAACGTTTAGTAGGTATCACTACATGGCCCACTTTCACTGGAAATTTTTGAAAGGGAATGCATCTTATTATGTAAAAATCTTTGAAATCAGGTGAAATGAAAGTTCACTTTTTATGGGACAAATAACTCTCATGGTGCTTGACCGGTCTGTTTCCGTATGAGGGAGGTTCTGGGTGTTATGAGGAAGTTAAACATTTCCTGATCTTTATCTTTCGTTTTACACAGGATCCGTTTTAGACAAGGTTTTGATGATTGCTCCTTGGTCACTGGGAGAAGACCTATCAGGAAAGGCTCACTAATCCTAGTGGATTAGTGCAGCCAGTATAGTTGATGTCAGCCAGCAGCACCATAGTTTATACAATCAGCTGGTGAGCTTATTCATCGTCGGCCTAATTTCTTTCTGAGGATAATTTTTTTACTGACGCCATAGGGCGAGCCACAATTGTCCAAGTCTCTTGAAATTCAATTCATTATTACTTCGAATTTGATTTTCAATATTTCACACGTATTTTCATAATTCAACATGGCTTTTCTCAAATTTTGCATATTAGAAAAGACGCAATGTTGATGATCACTAAGGGGCACCCAACCCCACCTATGGCAGGGTTTGGTACACCTCCTTGTCCCTCTCGATGGTCACATTGACGATCTATTAGACGGTATTTTGACGCATCCTGCTGCCGACCTAAGCTGCAACTCCTATACATATAGTTCACTGGGGCACTCTACCGACACCGGGGTCCAGTTCCTGCACCTGGGAATTTTGCCTGGTCTATCCGTCGTTGCATTTTAGAGAGTTATTTTACGTGCAAATGACGTATGCCTGACGGGGCCACGGGGTTACTTCCCATCCGACGGAAGGTCACTCAGCCCCTCTCTCGCCCGAAAGAATCCAGCCCACCTCGATCCAGTATCGAACCTGGAAACACTGTGCGGTTTAGCACCACCTGGTGTCTTTCCATTCGGTTACTAAACTAACGCAGTGTTAGTGAAAAATGTCGCCTTCCTGTAAAAGGCTGTCAGCTTAGTAATTTCCGTCGATGTAACAGGACCTCACCCTCATTTAAATATATTAAATGTATAATTAATTGAGGGGTGTATAAGAAATTCGAAACATTTCTTTGACATGAGTATCTCATCGGTCACTTAACCGTCAACATAATTGAAATGAAGAAATACTTTCAGCAATGGCCTCTGCTTGAACTCTATCGTCCGTGAAAACTGCTGTTACTCAGCGTCGTTGAATGAGAAAGTGGTATCTTGTGACTTCCTATCTGGTCAGTCAGTGTGCGTCCCACCGTACCTTCTGTTATTATCATTGTATGGAAATCTACAGGCGGAACTACGTCGGGAAACAATGCCATCATTAGTTTAATTAAAAAGTTTTCCACACTTGGTGATGATGCGTGGTTCAGGTTGATGCCTGGAAACATTGACTGAAAGTAAAGCATACCACTGATGGAAACATTGACTGAAAGTAAAGCATACCACTGATGGAAAAATTGCTCTACGTCAATGCAACTATTGTAGCGATGACAGTTCTGTTCAGGTGTTTGAAACTACGGTTGTATTTGATCGATTTTGACAGTTTTAGTGATTAGCAAAGTACGAGGGTTGTTCCCCAAATGTTAAGTGCAGTGGGCAGGACTATTGAAAGCTCTCTCTTTTTTTTAACTAATATTACTGTTGATCAGTATTAAATTATAGCGAATGATAGCGTTATTTACATAAATGATTACTTTTTCTCATTATATCCAGACCCAGTAGCGCTGGTTCCAGGTTCGTCCTGGACCGAGGTGGGTTGGCTTCTTTCGGACGAGAGAGAGGCCCCGAGTGCGCTATCTTTCAGATCAGAAGTAAAACCGAGGTTCCGTGTGATGTACGATGGCCTTTGCACGTAAAATAACCCTCTCTACCATGCGACGGTTACATGAGGCGAAATTTCCAGGTGTAGGAGCTCGCCCCTGGCGTCGGTGGAATGCCCCAAACGAACAGTAGACGGACGATAAATAAGCATAGGGATTGCAGCTTTGGTGGGCAGCCGACTGCGAAAACACACCGTCCAATATATCTCCCTTGTGTCCGTTCAGAGGGACAGGATGGGTAACCGACCCTATGCTCACCACACGGAACTACGGCCTTACTTCTCATCCAGCCAACTATGGACTTTCCTCTCGCCCGATGGATACTATCTACTCAGTCTGGTCGATCTTGAAACCATGGACTCACGAAATGAAGTACGCTGGCTACTGAGCCATCCAGAGCTGCAACTTGCTTTGCTATGAATGCTGGCAGTTTCTTAAATCTGACGTCCATTTTCATCCGTTCAATTCTTAGGCAACTACGAACATACAGTAGATCACTGAAAAAGTATTAATGGTTTGATTCGTTGGTGTTGTAGGGCCCTTCAACTACAAGGTCATTAGAGCCCCGTCCACTGCGTAGTTCTAATGCAGAGACTGCACAGACACTACCCTAATGCAACAATTTATAGGTATTAGTGGTACCCAATTTTCCCAAGCGGCTACCCATGTCGGTACTAGCTGGGGTTGTGCTGCGTAACTTCAGTAATCAGACGAGAACTGGTGTGCTCGCACTGCATAGTGGCTGACATAGTCCTACTGTACTATACAGGTGAATACATGTATAATAAGATATGTTTAGATGCACAGTATTAATGAATACAAACCTCTTGCTCTTTGAATATAGCGTAATTGACGTTTTTTTTTAAAGAATGGTTGACGACCATGACAGTTGACCTTTAAAGTTACGTCATCATTTTTCCAGAAAACGTAGTGAAGAAAGTCAACTTCTTTCTGTCATTGAGGATTTCTTTATCTCTTGTTCGTACTCTTATGTCAAGAAGTGTCTTTAAAAGTGATTTTGCTGTGGTGATGTCGAACCCCTCTTAGGCCGTGTCCTAAGTGGCAGCGTTCAGCATGAGCGGGCGTGTGATCGAATGCACGTGCTGCCTTCAGGGCTGAATTTGCCAACTTCTTTAGCACATTTGCAACCTTAATGAAATTTGAATGATGAATGTTTAGTGTTATCCGCAATATGCGAGCAGCATCGATAGCTTGCACATCTTGCGTTACTAGATGTGCGGTAAAGATGTTATGTTATTAAAACTTATACCATGCGAATCACAACAGTCAATCTTTCATCGCATTTATATAAAGCATCACCTGTGCAGTTGCCAGGTGAAATTACCGTTTGGATTCTGTATGAAGTAGGCCAGTTTCATTGACGAAGTGTTTGACAGGGTCAATAAAAGATGTGGTTAAATCGCAAGGTGTGTTCGTAACAGAGATGATCACAACTCGAGAACCAAACCACAACCACGACTTACAAGTTTCATGAAGCCTAACGAAGTATATACCAACTGGAATAGGCCGAAAATGGAACCTATGTGGAAGCAAGTCCACAATATTAACGTTCAAGTTGCGATTTCGTTTCTAATACTGGATTAGTTTCGTGGGTTGGGGAGTAAGCCAGGCGGCCATAACAGGATGAACCCTTAGGAGGCTGCCCGCGGAAAAAGAGGAGGTAGGTGAAAAGACGAAGGCGAGGGTTAAGTTGCAGCACCCAACGTTCTTTACCAACCACCCATGTTGGTTTTCTTTTTGTTGGAGTTTAAGGTCCCGTCAACTACGAGGTCATTAGAGACCCGTCCACTGTATAGTTCTAATGCATATATTGCACAGACACTACACTAATGCGACGATTATTGGGTATTAGCAGTACCCAGCTTTCCCGAGCGACCACCCATGTCAGTACTAACTGGGCTTGCGTTGCTTAACTTCCGTGATCAGACGAGAACTGGTGTGTCCAACGCAACTCGCCGCTCCCGCCATGTTGGTATTGACGTGGGCTTGCGTTGCTTAACTTCAGTGATCTTACGGGAACTGGTATGTCCAACGCAACTTGGCTGCACATACTTTTCTCATACAAATACTTTTCTCAGCTTTGAGAGGTCAGGTTCAGTTCCGACAGACATAAGGGCTTCTTTCGGGCGAGAGGGAAGACCACAGTGCGTCTACCGCTGGGTGGGAAGTAAAATTGTGGTCCTATATGGAGTGTACGATATCATCCTTACGTAATAAAATGGCAAAAACATGTGTCGACGTCGGTGGAGGAAAGTGCCCCAACGAAGAAAATAGACGAACTTTAAATAAATAGAGGGTTCCAGCATTATGTCGGCAGCCGGCTACATAAAAATACAGTTTGCTCATAAAGTTTCAAACCAGTTCCAGTGGGGTAAATTTCTTTCTTAGAGAACGGGTTGGGGACTAAGTCAGGCATCCATAACAGGCCGATGTTTGTTGTTTGTTGGGGTTTTAGGGTCCTTCAACTACAATGTCATTAGAGCCCCGTTCACAGCATAGTTCTTATGCAGAGACTGCACAGACACTACACTAATGCGACGATTTTTGGGTATTAGCAGTACCCAGTTTCCCCAACCGGCCACCCATGTCAGTACTAGCTACGGTTGCGCTGCTTAACTTCAATGATCAGACGAGAACTGGTCTGTCCAACGCAATTTGCCGCTCTATAACAGGCAGAACCCTTAGGAGGCTGCTCGCGGGAGATGAGGAGGTAGGTATAAAGAATGTAGGAGAGGGGCTATTGCAGCACCCAACGTTCTTTACCAACTACCCATGTTGCTATTAACGTGGGCTTGCGCTGCTTAACTTCAGTGATCTCACGAGAACTGGCGTGTCCAAAGCAACTTGGCTGCACCTTTTTATTTATCCTGCAGTGTTTAATTTTTTTTCTTGCCATCGCGTCGGCGGGAAAAGGATAAACAGCAGGTGTGGCAATAGGCTGGTAGTGGCTACATGAAAAAAAAATTCTACTGAGAGTTCGATCGGAGAGTTGGAACAAGTGGTGCTGGATCTCACCTTGGGGGACGGGTGAGAATTGGTAGCTGACAGTAAGACAAATGACGGGATATTGTACAGTATGTTATGCACTTTTGTTTGGGTCTGTATATCGGTGATGTTCAATTTTGGTCGCGTTTGTGAAATTGTTTGCCACCAATAGACCTATCAAGAGGGGCTTTTCCTTGAGGAACATTAAAAAAACCCGAAGTGGGGAAAACGAAGGAACTTTCACTCCATCTGATTTACTACTGGTTGGCATTGCTGTCAATTAATGATCTCACGGGATATGAGTCACCCCTGACTGCTGCTACCGTTTTTGATCGATACACATGTACTATTATGGGGACTATTATGTGAATGAAAAATCCTTTTTTCCATTCCCTCTTTCGTGTCCCGTCCTCCCCGTTCACTCTGTCCCTTCTGATGATAGTTCCTCCATTGTGAAGGAAAATTATTATAACTATAGTTGAAAATGTAACTTTCAGTTGTTGTAGTAAATAGTAACAATTTTTTTTCATAATATTACAGAAAGAAATTCAAAGTCCTTCAGTGTTTGTGGCTAAATGAGGACCACGTGACAATGTGCAATATTATTTTTTTTGGTATGAATTAATCACCGATTAAGTTGGGCTTTATCTTCTTGGGTTGCTAGATGCCAGGAGTTTGTAGTCCACGGAAGAATCATTGAAAATGGTGGTATCAAATGAGATTTTGGGGAGTTGGCACTGGCAGCAGGGAATTGGTTGAATTTTTGTTTCCCCTCATCGACTCACCCCGTTGCTCGGGCAGGATTTCCTGGTTTTGGAGGGAAAGATAATGGTATCTACCTCATATCTGCCAAACTCGAGATATCAAATTGCAGACTTCTTTTTTTTTGGGTTTGAACGCACGCTACTTAAATATTACCTCTTGTAATTTCTTGCAGGAAAGTTGTGCTAATATGTCGAAATCAAAATTTATATTATGCCAGGTTTGTAAAGTAGTAGTTTGGATTCAGATTTATTAGTGAAAACTTGTATCTCATTTTTTTTACATTAAAAAAAAAGGAAAAGAGATACTTTGTTCAAGGTAAGCAGTATCATTGGTAGTGTTGACCACCATGGTTATTTGCATTTAATCGTCAGTTTCGGTTAAATTGGCGGTTTGCCTTCAGACTTGTCATTTTTCTGTCCCAGGCTAGAATTGTATACTCCAATTTGTTTATTTTTGAGCCAAAATCATAATCTTAAGATTTTCTGTTTTTTCATTTCAGGTGACCAGGCAGAGGATTCTTCCTTGAAGAATTTATTATTATTTTAGTTTTGTATTATTCCCCCACCTCCGTTTTATTTAGTTTGGTAATCTGAAATGAATTTTTGGTTAATAACAAGAAGCTAATTTAATAAAATAATCATCACACCGTTGCCTTTAGTGGAAAAGTCACTTGTCAGGCAGGCCCCAGCAGTATATTTTCGGTTCAGTTGTGCGGTAATAACAGAAGTGTGTTTCGGTTTGTGTATGTGTGTGTGCTCCTGAATTTCTGGAATATTTTGCTTCATCAGGCGTGGATATTGTGTGCCTCAGTTTCCAAAAGCAAGGAAAAAAAATTTTTTTAATGCTCAACGAAAACTCTTAATATAAGGAGTCGAGCAGGATGAAGAGTGTCAGGCGAAGATTGTCACACACCTTTAATAAACAAAGAAGTTATAATGGAAGTTGCATGGAATTGCCGGTGTCCATAGAAGAGCATGGCGAAAATTGTGATAATGGTAAGTTTACAGAATTTCATTTAGTGGCCTGTGTGGGTCTGGTAGTTGTACGGTTTTATTGGAATGTGGATGTTATGTTGAGTTTGGACGACATTTTCTTAGAATTGTACTACTGTAGGCCTAAAGGTTTCCCAGTAACCATTACCGAGAATTCTTGATAATTTTGGTAAACATTTATGTACAGATATAAAAATGTTAGGTACTGGTGGTGGTCACTGTAGGTAAATAAAACCGTTGCTTTTTTTCCCAGTGATAACTTATCTCTAGTTTTACGACGTAGTTCATAGTACATTGCTGAGCTTTTTAAATCTACTGAAGAAACTCGATTATTCACGTTAAATGGGACCGGGGTAATCCGAATACCACATTGATTGAAATTTGTTAGCTGCTTCTCAAATATAACCTAATACCTACAACAATTTATGACCTGTTCATCCGCCACAATAACAAAAAGTCACATTTGTTATGAAGTTCTGCGTATCGTGGCTACTATATCAAGGATGCTTTTGAAGCACAAAGATTCCCCTTTTGAATCACACTGCTGTCACCCAACGGTTTCTATCGTGTGTCATGGAATCAAGAAGTCTACTAATCATTAGACCATTCCATGACACCCAATATTTCAGTTTGAAATATTTCAGACATGTTGCAATTTGGATTTTCTGGTAAGAAATAAAACCGAGGTCCCGTGTAGTGTACGATGGCATTTGCAAGTAAAAGAACCCTCTCTATACGGGTAACAACATCTCCTAACCCTTTTTCCCGTCTATGGCAGAATCGGGAACCCATCATGTCCCTCTGAATGGACACAAGGGCGATATATTGGACAGTGTTTTTCCATCACCGGTTGCCAACGAAAGCTAGAACCCCTATGCTTATTTATCGTCGGTCTGTTGTTCGTTGGGGCATTCCATCGACGCCAGGGGGCATGCTCCTACACCTGAAAAGTTTGTCGCATCCACACATTGCATAGTAGGGAGGGTTTTTTTTACGTGCAAATCCCATCGTACACCGCACGGGACCTCGGTTTTACTTCTCACTCGGGGGGTCTCTAGGCAACTGGTGCACCCCAGGGAGGGCAAGGAGGGGGCAGTAACGCTGCAAAGACTCGTACAGGACAAAGTGAAGGAATGGGGGTTAGGGCAGTGGCGACAGAGTATGGAGGGAAGGGCTGCAAAGAAAACGCTGAGGGTGTATGGGAACAAGCTTAACATAGAGAGGGAGGTAATCTACGACAATACGTGGGAGAGCTCACTTCTGTTTCGGGCAAGAGCTGGGTCACTGGAGACGAAACAGAGGATGGCAAAGATCACAGGTGGAGAGGAGGGCTGTGGATTGTGCAGGGATCAGGTGGAGGACGTCAGGCATGTGATACTGGTCTGCCCAGCACTGGATCACTGCAGAAGGGGTTGGGGAACCCCCACATTGGAGGAGGTTCTGGGGGTGGTGGGTTCTGGGGTGGAGCGGCTGGAATGGGTGCGAAAGGCAAAGGTGTTGCTGGGGTGCTGGTGGAGATCTGGGCATATGGGTCTAGCATGAAAAGATCTCGCCAGCAAGGTATCCGTCACAAAGGATTACATATTCATATTCATAGATGAGGCAAAATGTCCAGGCGTCGGAGCATAGGGGTTGCAGTTTTGGTCGGCGCCGGCTGCAGAAAGAAAAGCATAGTCCACTGTATCACTCTTGTGTCCATTCAGAGGGACAAGATGGGTACGCGACCCTACCATAGGCGGTAAAAGGGTTATTAGTTGCTGGTTTCATTTTGAATTAATTCTTACTCTTTATGCCATTATATCCTCCACCGACAACTTACCAACTTAGCCAATATTCTTGCATGTCCAGTGGACCCGCAGACCCGACTCTGCCACAGGCGGGATAAGGGTATGATGATGAGGATGATGATGTCATTATATTAAGGGATTCATCTTTGAAATAATTTACCTTGGTATTAGGCAAATAGCAAGTGCTATTTTTGAATTGAAGTTTAATCCTCCAATCCCAAAGCTGCGTTCCTTCAGATAGTGGAGGTGCAAAAGTTCCAGAGTTGCTATGAAAATGGTCTGAAAGGAATTTATTGTCAAAATGTGTTGCATTACATTTCACGTTAAGAAAAATACCCAAAGAACTTCTGAACAATTCCCGTTTGCCTGAACTTTATTTGGAAGAAAATTTCCCTTCTAAGTTGTGATTTCCTTTATCCTTTGTCCACCCCTTCAACTCATCGTTCTGTAGCTCTTGAAAGTCATCATCGTTCTAAATCCTTTCCCCGCTTGTGGCAGGGTCGAGTACCCATTCTGTTCTGTTCGAACCCGAGCTCTTTTCGTTGTTGGCACACATCCTCCATCGACGCATCTGGGGGGGGGGCCCACTTTGCGAAATTTGTCGAAAAACTGGATAAGGCCTTCTGACGACCGGTGACTTTGGGCCCGGCTGAAAGAAGGTAGTAAAGGCAGATCGGGTTTGATCTTGCGATTATGGACTCACAAAGTTCGGTTACACTATCGCTGAGCTAGCCTACAAAAACAGACATTAGTTGTTGTAAGTTGAGGAATTATACATACAAGTTCATACATAGTTCCCGCCTATGGCAGGGTCGGGTACACGTCTTATCCCTCTGAATGGGCACGAGGGCGAAATATTGTTCATAGTTTTTCTGCAGCCGGTTGCCGGCCAAAGCTGCTACCCCTACGCTTATTTATCGCCGGCCTATTGTTCGTTGGGGAATGCTACCGACGCCAGGGGGGGCGAGCTCCTACACCTGGAAATTTTGCCTCATCTACCCTTTGCATAGTAGAGAGGGTTCGTTTACGTGCAAGTGACATCGTGCACCAACACGGGACGTCGGTTTTACTTCTCATCCGAAAGAAGGCACGCACACTCGCAGCCTCTCTCTCGCACGAAAGAAGCCAACCCACCTCGGTCCAGTATCGAACCTTGAACTACTGACGCAGTTGCCGAGCGTGCTAACCACAACGTCACATGCGTAAATAAAAACAAAATTATTTTTGATAGGAATCGTTCCCTCACCTGTATTTTGTTGGCGCCTGATTAGTTTTTTATTATCTGTTGTCAGATATACATTGTATTGTCGAAATAGAAATGGGCATGACGTTGTCATTCGATTAATGATTGCATGTGCTTGAAATTGATTTCCTAAGACCAGCGATTTATTATCATCGTAGAAGAGAAGGATATTGGCAAACGAACAGGGCACTTCGGAATTGCTGACCGACAGTAGGGACTTAAACATTTGCTCTCTGGAATTCCATTTCATTCATGAGTTTCATCAATCGATATCTTCATCGCCAATCACATAGTTATCTTCATGATAATACTGTAAAGAACATAGTTAATTCATTAGTTGGAACGTCCGAGATGGGTGGCTCCTTTCGGACGGGAAGAAAGTCCTCATGTCACTGTCCGTTATATGAATAATGTCACTTATGCGTAAAGATAGCCTTGCACGAACAGAGAAAGCATATCTCTTGATCGGCTAAACCGCTAAAGTACCAGGTGTAGCAGCCCAGAGAAACGGGCTTGTGGGTGCCCGAAGGTTTCTTGCGGAAGACAGAAGAAAGGCTTCCAGAGAAATTACAGAATTTAAAGCAGTTGCATGTGTCTCGTGCGTGGGCGCAGCAAACAAGCAACAGCGCGTTTTACCTGAAAGAATGTGCTACACTCATACGTGTGAGTGGCCGTAGGAACCAATCTTTTGGTAGTAAATAGCCTTTAGAAGCTGGGCACCAGGATCGGGCCAATGTAGTATCAGTTTGTAGAATGGCTTTGATTGCTAATGCTTTCGTGTATGGGGACACTCTGCTCTCAAGGCCAACCTGAAGGAAGAGGTGGTACTAGCAGTATTTGGGTGTGGCTACCCAAGAGTCCTGATGAGCCCTCGGTGGCTCAGGATTGTATACTATCTTCTCTTTAGTACTGGTAAACGGTTGCTAGGTTTCCATGCAGGTCGTTGATTGAGGTATCTGGCTATCATCATGATCATCTCACCCTTCTCTCGCCTGAGGCAGGGTCGGGTCTGCGGGTTCTAATCCTCCACTCCCGCCTATCCCCCACCAAGTACCTCTCCACCCCACATGCCTCCATGTCCTTTTGCACCACCTGCTCCCACGTCCGTTTTGGTCTTCCTCTACCTCTGGTGCCCCCAATTACCTTCAGTCCCACAATGGACCTAGTAAGCTCCTCCTCACCCCTCCTCATCACATGCCCATACCACCTCAACCTATTCTCTCTCATCTTTTCTGCAATATCTCCCACCCCCAAGCTACCTCTAATGTAATCGTTTCTAATTCTATCAGCTCGCGACACCCCACTCATGTAGCGTAGCATTCGCATCACAGCCACTTGCATTTGCTTTTCATGGTTCTTCCTAACTGCCCAACACTCTGATCCATACAGCATAGCTGGCCTAACAACGGTTTTGTAAACTTTGCCCTTTAGCTTTATTGGGACTCGGCGGTCACACAAGACCCCATTTGCCTGTCTCCACTTCAGCCATCCTGCAATAATCCTACGGGTCACATCGGAATCTAGAGTTCACGTAATTGCCTTCAGACAGAAGGCGCACTGGGGATTGCATACTGTAGGCGTTTGAGGATTTGCAGTTGATTTGTTTGGTCTTGGTGACTTAAAGTTTAACGCACTTCGAAAATACTTAGTTGCAGAATCGATCCCGGTGCGCCTTCCGTCGGATGGGAAGTAAAGCCGTGGCTCCATGCCGCGTGTAGTGTGCAAGATACCATCTGGGCAAGAAGAACCCCTTCTTTATAGAAAGAAGGTGAAAGAATGCGTGGATGTACTCTCCAACAGTTCGTCAGTATGTTCCCGATTCCTGGCCCGTGTTACTCGACCCTGATGTAGGCGGGATAGAGGTTTGAAATGATGATGGCTGGAGTGGAAAAAGGTTATTAAAATCGGCAACAAACGACACGAGGTGGAGTCTTATTTCACTTATAATCGTGTGGGTGTTTCGTGGACTACCAGATTACATAGTAGACGACCTGTGTTAGATCTTCCTTCTCTAAACCGTGGGTCTCGAACAGGGGCGAGACTAAGTATTTGGACTCTTTCTGTAGTAGCTAATATTCGAAAAAATTGAATTTCGACTTTATTCACGCATCGTTATATTTTGACAGCTGAGATTATGATGTTTGCCTAAATATTTGTTGGTTTAACTTTAAAGTTTGCGTTTATGGTGAAATCCACTGATAAGCTTATCAAAGAGATCTTATTAGTAAATAAATAATATTTCGGATGTGGGCGCAAATTATCGCTTGCATTCCACTGCTACCGTTTACAGGAGTAGGTTTTATCCTGTTGTCCGCTGACCCATAGGGGCTCTATGAAGAACTGCTAGTTTCCTTGGATATTTTCCTGTTTCTGATTCAAACGACCCGAATTAGGGATCCATTTTCAGTTAGTGCGTCTGAATTAGGCAACTGTAGAAGTATCCATTGATGACGCTGGGAAATTGCAATTTAAATAACAAACATTCACTTTCAAGCTTTTGGATTCAGTTATAAGTAGATTTTATGGAACAGTAGGCCCTATATCAGAAAGGACAACAGCAACCTTTTGTCAATTCTTGGGGGTTCGCGATATCCTAACAAATTTAAATAGCCATTCATTTATCACATCTGATACCCGCCTCTGTAGCGCAGGGGGTAGTGTGCTCTGTGGTTCCAGGTTCGATACTGGATCGTGATGGGTTGGTTTCTTTCGGGCGAGAGATAGACCCTGAGTGCGCCTTCCTTCGGGTGAGAAGGAAAGCCGAGATCTCGTGTGGTGTACGATGGCATTTGGACGTAAAAGAACCCTCTCTATAATGCAACGGGTAGATGAGGCAGCATTCCCAGGTGTACGAGCCCCCCCCCCCCCTGCCGCGTCGGCAGAGTACCTCAAAGAACAATAGACTGACGATAAATAAGCATAGAAATTGCAGCTTTGGTTGGCACCCGGCTGCGGAAAAATACCGTCCAATATTCTGATTCTAATTGAATACACTGCAAGCAGCCCTGATAGGCCAAATTTATAACAGAGAGAATGCCTTTCATTCCTCATTTATAACCCATTGAACCCCCAAGTCCGTGTCCCAGTGTCCCAGGTCCTGCCATAGGGGGAAAAAGGGTTAGAAGTTGCTTTGTTGTTTTTAATTCGTTTAACACATTATAGAGTCTGTCACATGAATTCATGAATGGTTCTGTAAAGTTGAAGTGGCAGCTGGCACATCCAGGGTGTAATGGTCAACAAATAAATAGCATTTCGGATTTCTGAATGGTTACTTTGGTGACCTTGACTTTTACTGTTGAGAATTGCTGACAGTATATTTTTCTTTTTTCGCCCTGCATTGCGACTCCTATGATCATGAGTCACTTCTTAATTAAACGTCTTGGAATTAAAAAGAAAAAAAGCATTACTTTAAACGGCTGTCATTAGACGGGCAGTCTTTTCAAAAATTTCTCTAGTGGTTGTTAGATGAGGCAACCAAAATCTCTTGAACAACCATTTCATTGTCTGTATGAAAGTGACGTGGTGCATGGGCTTGTGTCTTCGCTTAACCACGCTTATCAAATGTTTACATTTAGCATTTGGTAACACTGGAAGCTAAATAGATCCTTTGTTTTCTATGTCCAGTTATCAAGCAGCTGGTAGATAGAGAATCCATACGAAGTGTGCGGCGCACACAGGCGCCAGGAAAGTAAAGGGACCAACATGTGAGGCGAGACTAATGTATAGGGGCGCCAACTAATGTTCTGTACCCAAGCTCCGGGCATTACTGGCACGTCCGCGATGAGTGCCATGCCGACTTTGTGTATTATGCTGTGTCGTCTGTCCATCACCATACCATTTTTTCGCCTGTGACAGTGTCGGGTACCATTTGTCCCATTAGAACCGGCAGCACAAGACCAATTTGTTGGGCATCATTTTATGCAATGAGCTACCAGCGACGTAATGCTGCAGCCCTTTGCTTATTTAACGTCTACCTGCTTTTCATTCTTGGAGTACTTTTCCTCCAACGATCGCAGGGCAGCAAAGAAGGATCTCCATGCAATATTCATTGATTTGGAGAAGGCGTACGATAGTGTCCCGAGACACGTAGCATAGGAAGTATTGAGAAAAAAGAGAAGTGGAGGAAGGGTATGTTAGGATAGTATAAGACATGTACGACAGATCCATTGCAATGGTAAGGACCACATGGGGAATACCGGAAGATTTCAACAGAAGGCTGGGGTACATCAAGGTTCGGCTCTTAGTCCATAATTTTCATAGTAGTTATGGACGATTTGTTGACCGGAGTAGGGGAATGGGCGCCCCGACACATGGCATTTGCCGACGACGCGGATAGGCTTGAGGACTCTTAAGGAGGGGGTACAGCAGGACCTAAATGAAATTAGTGCAACGATAGAAAAAGGGGGACTGAATATGAAGAAGACTGAATAGCTTGGTTTCAACTGGTACCGAAAAAGACAAAATGGTATAGTGTAAACAGGATGTCAAAGAAGATAGGCATAACACTGCACCCCAGGGAGGGCAAGGAGGGGGCAGTAACGCTGCTGAGACTCGTACAGGACAAAGTGAAGGAATGGGGGTTAGGGCAGTGGCGACAGAGTATGGAGGGAAGGGCTGCAAAGAAAACGCTGAGGGTGTATGGGAACAAGCTTAACATAGAGAGGGAGGTAATCTACGACAATACCTGGGAGAGCTCACTTCTGTTTCGGGCAAGAGCTGGGTCACTGGAGACGAAACAGAGGATGGCAAAGATCACAGGTGGAGAGGAGGGCTGTGGATTGTGCAGGGATCAGGTGGAGGACGTCAGGCATGTGATACTGGTCTGCCCAGCACTGGATCACTGCAGAAGGGGTTGAGGAACCCCCACATTGGATGAGGTTCTGGGGTGGAGCGGCTGGAATGGGTGCAAAAGGCAAAGGTGTTGCTGGGGTGCTGGTGGAGATCTGGGCATATGGGTCCAGCATGAAAAGATCTCGCCAGCAAGGTATCCGTCACAAAGGATTACATATTCATATTCATGTATCGGGGGAGGTGGTGTCTAAAGTTTAGGAGGCTAAATATCTGGGATCACTACTCCAGAACAACGGGGCAATTGATTCAGATGTGACTCACAGGATCACTGCAGTGATGGTTAAAGTGGAGACAGGCAAGTAGCATCCTGTTTAACCGAAGGGTCCCTATAAAACCAAGTGGCTGAAATGCGAATGCTGCGGTACATGAACGGGATAACGAGAGCATATAAACTTAGCAACGAGTACATTAGAGGTAGCCTGGGGAGAGGAACGTCACGGAAAAGATGAGGGAATACAGACTAAGGTGGTTTGGGCATGTAGCTAGAAGAGCCCGCAAGTCCACTTTGCACCAGGTCCCGCTTTTGATGATTTCTGTCTTCGGCCTTTATAAAGGACTTTGAGCTGTCGTGCCTTAAATAAAACGTCTAATGTCGTCGTCGTCGTCTTCATCCATCGCCCTGTCAGCAACCATCCCATGACCTCTTTTTCGACAAATGTTCTGGGATTTCGCTTTGCTGGATATCTGGAATGTTTAGTACAGTAGTACAATAGTTCCATGATTACCAAATTTATAATTGGTAATGTCATTTGACCACAAATTTCTTTTTTTAATTGCAGGATTGAATCATAGTAATTTCTTAAACCAAAAAAATCATCAACAACATAGGTTTTCGAAAGGATTAAGCAAACGACTACGTAGACTTTCACTTTCCAATTCACGCATTTTTGATCGGGTTAAAGGTAAGTAAGCAATCGAAAACATACTTTCTTATAGTGTCGGGTAGCTTTTAAATATTTTCCTATTGATGTTTATTATTTGTGTGGATACTGGAGTCTACCTCGAGTCTAGCCCTAAGTGCTGTTTCCGACGCGTCGCGTCGTTTGGGAAGTTTAGCCATGGCCAAATGTGGTTGCTAGTGACGGAACTTTTTCTACGTGGAGTAAAATGTACATGTGGAAACTGACCACCTAATCCAAGCCGACGTTGAATACTTAAGAAGGGGTTTAGGAATTAGATGGGCAGTGAGCTTCGTAATGATACCGCCCAACAGTTCGTCTGTGTGTCCCCAGTTCGAGTAGGACTAAAGGATACCTGACTGCTTATAAGCAGGAAAAGGTTTAGAAATGATAATGATGGTAGTGAATAATGTAAGTGCTTCAATAATGATGACAGTATTGTGGTGATGGGGCAACTTAGTTAGCATGATGATTGTCTGCACTAAGTGTGGCCCTTTAAGCGTTACACTAACAAATTACCTTTTTTTCTGTTGTACTTTCTGAAAAAAAATACTGCCACAGTCTTGTAAGATGTAGAATATACCATAACCTTGACCTAAAATCACCACAAGACATCACTTTGAGCCTGACTTATGTTTTTTTTTGTCTATGAGAATTCACTTCAGGTAGCAATCAGATGCGTCAGGTGAGTCAACGTTTTTGTCTTGTGTCGAATGCGTGATGCGACCAATTTGAACGTCTTCGGAAATTAAAGTTTTAATTGCAAGAGTCATCTCGAGCACAAATTATCTAATTCTGAAACTTGGCAACCGGAACGAATTCCTAATGCTTGGTGAATATGTGCTGAGCTGTTGGTTATGCAACTGACACATTATAACAATTCTTTAAATTTCTTTTCTCTCCTGTTGTCAACGTGTTGGATTATATTAAATAGCACTTTAATTTTCGTTGGCTGCAGCAGACTGACGTCCTTCAAGGTGCCAATGAGGAAGAGAAGGAGGTGAAGAGCTGTGGTAGTTGCACCATCGTGACTACACTCCACACAAGGCGGGTAGCAAATAATTTCCTACTTTGGCCGAGATCAACAGAGAATTCGATATAGAATGTCCCATCATAGATCTCCGGCTCTCTTAGTAGTTTGTCATGTTCCCCCACAGGTGACGATGCACATATGATTAAAATTTGTCCATCTCTGTGGCACGACGTCAGGGTGAAGTATGGAGGTGCAGAGTATCGTATTTTTGTAATGAGGTAGACTAACTCCATCATGTTTTCACTCCATGTCCTACGCCTGGTTCTCAGGGTTGAAACAATAGACAACACAGCACCTTTACCTAGAAATTTTGTCGATATTTGATCTCGCATACAAAAGTGCAGGTTACAGGGTACGCACCACACGGTACCCCGACTTTTTCCATTTAGTGAAAATCGAGCTTGAGACTTTTCACTTTCCTTGACAAGTATTGGGCCTGCAATGGAATCTATTTGGATTGGATTAGTTTCACGGGTTGGAGATTAAGCCAAGCAGCCATAACAGGATGAACCCTTATGAGGCTGCTCACGGGAGATGAGGAGGGAGGTGTAAAGGAAGAAGGAGAGGGGAAATTTGCAGCACCCAACGCTCTTTACCAACCACCCAACTTGGTAGTAACGTGGGCTTGCGCTGCTTAACTTCAGCGCAAGCCCACGTTCTCGAAGTCTTCAACGTATTGCTTTTCTATATTTCGAATGCAGACCACGAGACAATTGTCGTGCCCTGGTAGGGACAGGGAAGTATTGTTCTCTAGTGCCCTGTCGTTTTGCGTGGATGTTCTCAGTGAAAGAGGTAGGAGAATTCCTTTTTCAAAATGGGTGGCAAGATCAAGAGGTAAAGTACTTAGGTTCAGTGTTCCAGAGCACTTCAGATGTTACCCATAGATTCACTGGGGGATGGTTAGAGTGGAGAGCGGAAAGTGGAATCCTGTGTGATAGGAGGGTCCCAATCAAGTTGAAAGGGAAGTTTTACAGGGCAGTGATTAGGCCAGCTATACTATATGGAGCAGTGTGTTGGGCAGTGAGAAAGAGTCACTTAAATTGAATGCAAGCAGCCGAAATGCGAATGCTACGGTACATGAGTGGGGTGTCGAGAACTGATAGAATTAGGAATGAGTAATTAGAGGTAGCCTGGGGGTGGTAGATATCGAAGATTTCAGAAATTCAGGTGGTTGGAAGCCCCCGATGCAGGGGGTGACCGACCCAGACGTGGGAGGAAGTTGCCCACAAGGATCCGGCAGTGTGTGTGGGAGATAGGCGGGAGTGGCGGACTAGAACCCGCATACCCGACCCTGCTACAGGCGGGATAAGGATCTAATGATAATGAAAATGGAAGACAAGTGCTGATGTTTAGATGTGTTCGTAAACGTAGACAAACATTTTTGATTTTGTTCGCGCACAACATGGCCTCCAAAATGTCAAATTTGCAAGATGTTTTTGCAAAGCTGGTAGGATCCGGGCTTTTTGAGCGTCTTGCAGAATCCACGTGAACTGAAGTAGTATTAATCCACGCAAAGGATTTTTGATTTATGTTGAATAATACACACGTCAACCGCTGATGAGCTTTTAAAATTAATTACTTTTATCTAACGACGCGTTTCTGTCATCTGTAATTTTATCGGTATTATTTTCCTCATGAATGTCAAAGTTTCTGCATGTGAAATGCACGCCATTTCTTCCAGCGTTTTTACAGTTTGAAAACCGACGTTGTTGCACCGTCATCAGTAATGACATAAATTCTCTCTGCCATAATTTGGACATCCAGTCATGGAACATATCTTTATTCAAGAAATAAAAAAGCCTTATCTGACAGTTAATTGTAGATTGTCCAATTTCGAGCCATTAATCAGTTTTTTATGGAGAACCAACCTGTAATTTATTTATTGCCTTTTGTTGCAACGGTGAAGGAGGAGGGGGCGGTTAAATACCCCCTGATAGAAGCTAATTTGTTCGCACCTGGAAATTTCACTATTGAGACCTTATCTTCCTTTTGAGAAACAGCTAAGGGGAAAAAAACCCAGCGATACAAAGCAGGATATTGTTTTCATCAACGTCACCATGCACGGTGTTCCAAACTGAAGGACATACTTTGGCCCTCCTTCTTATCATAGATAACTCCGTCCCTTAACATATAATCATCTTCTTCACCTGTGGTAGGAGTTCGTCCCTTGGTTTCGTTTTGGGACATTAAACAGGCATCCAGCTACGAAAACACACCGTTAAACATTTTCAGGACAAACGGCGAACCAGAATCTGCCATAGGCAGAAAAAAGTGTTGAGGAAAGATAATGAAAGGTGGAAGGCATTGATGAACCTGTCAACTGAAGTGATATGATCATAAAGTAATATAGGGCAAGAGTAACTGGGTGGGGCCATTATGGTGGTACTGTGTTGGTCTAGATCAGCCTGGTCTAGATGGAAGCCTTGCAGTGAACAGAATGAAATGGTAGGTGAGAACTCGCATACCCGATCCTACCGTAGGTGGGATAAAGCCTGATTATGACGATTTTTTGAAGAACTTCTCTGTCCGAAACGAGGAAACGCTCTTTTGCTGCACAAACAGTCATTGTAGTCCATGACGACGTACAACTCAAGCTGCTTAAGCTAAATGGAAATACCTTGTTTGAATTTCGGGATGTCATCCTCTTCTTAGCAACAATCAGTTTTTCTCTGGCAATGAACTTGATTTATGATATTAAAAACACTGTTTGTACTAAAACCCAGGAAACGCTATCTAAAACTTCCAGACCCTTTTCTCATCTATTACCTGGTCGCGTACTCGGTTGTCCCGCTGGAATTGAAACACAAGGACAGTATTTTTACACATCGGGCTGTCAACCTAATTTATCTACTCCATGCTTATTTAATTAACGTCGGCCTATCATTTTTCTTGGAATAGTTGTTTTTGTCAATGGTAACGCATGGGCTTTCTGACAATCCACACGAAAATTTGCACTCCATGTTGCAAGAGTTCTTTATCAATTAATTTCCTGTAGAACTCTGAATTGCGATGGACTAATACTATGGTAAGACCAAAGCAGACGTTGGAGCAGGTTGTCGGGAAGGATATGGCAATGTGAGTGCGGTGGATGGGGACCCGGTGGAAGATAGGCGGGAGTGGAGGGTTAGAGCCAGCAGACTCGACCCTGCCAAAGGCGGGATAAGGGTATGATGATGATCGACGTGTTGTGAGAAGGGAAGGGGGTAGAAACTGGGTTAGACTTCACAGAAAAAAAAGTTATCAAGAGCCAAGGGGGTAACGGTAGGTAAAAGCAAACATGGGAGCCGGTTGCGCGGCTGTTGTTTCTTCTTCGGGGAATGCAAGGATGCAATGTTAACCAATGGGGCCGTTTTTCTCTTGTCACTTTGTATGCAAGCACCTACAGTAATGGTAACAACGAAATGTATTGCAACATTTGATAAACAAATTATCTGCCTAATCTACACTTTCGTGTGCGATCGTCGTTCCCCAATATGTCATATCACTACCACTCATCCTCGATTATCCGCAAAAACCAATTTCCTGTTTTGTCATATCGACAACGAAGAAATCCATTAATTCTTGGAATCGAGAGTAGAAGGATCGCCTACGATAAATGAGGTAGGGTTTCAAAAAAGCGTGTAACGTGTCTCGAACGTGGGAATTCATTGTTTGTGGGACAGGCGATTTCTTTACAAGATTATAGGCGGCGTAGAATTACGTTTCTATTGATGCAAATCACTATCATCGTCATGCCCCTTTGTTCAGTGTGGTAGGGTCACTACTGTAAGGACACTCAGTCGTTCCTCATCAGGCTGCTGATAGCGCACCCCCATCGGTGGCTCAATAGTTGCATGGTTGATTCTTGATGACCGAGGTAGGTTACTTTCGAGCCAGAGCAAAACCTTTAAGTGACACGACCGTGCAGCCATTGTCCCTTCAGAACTGGGAACACGTTGGCCAACCATACTTTGCTTACTAAACCTGGGTTTACACTGCGCGCAACATACTCGCGCAACTGTTTCATGAGGAAAGACTCGTGCATTGTAAACGGGGACTCGTCCCGAAATTTGCTGCGCGAGGCAGCCTCGTAGTGAGCCACCGCACTGTCGGTTTTTGGACGTGCATCAAAGGGTTTCGCCACTCCCACTTCGTGTAGTGTTACTTAAGATACGTTTTGCATGCTTGCTTCGCGCAATGTTTCGCTCAGTGTAAACAGGGAGGGCGAGATTGCCGCGCGCCTGCCGAAACAGTTGCAGCGAGTATGTTGCGCGCCTGCCGAAACATACTCGCCGCAACTGTTTCCACAGGCTTGCGTGGTGAAAGCTCACCAGTGAGCTCCTATACCTGGGAGTTTTGCCTATCTACAAGCATATTTCATCCCATGTAGCAACCTGGTACTGCTAATTTCCAAAATCTTCTGTAGAAACACTACATTAGAACTATGCGGTGGACGGGGTTCTAATGACCATTGTAGTTGAAGGGCCCTAAAACACCAACGACAAGGGCATTCTAAAGGGACGTCGTATAACACTTCGAAATTGCCATCTCTTTGTTATAACGACCGTTATATGATTTCATTATTTATATTTGGGTGATATTATGCACTTAAAATTAACCAGGAGCTCGAGTGAACCACAGAATGGTATGTGTAGGACGCCATTTCATTATGTTAATAGCATGACTTGGTTATGCCATTAGCAGAATAAGGCATCTAAATGGCAAAGAGGTTGCCGTGTGGGATGATTAACATTCAATTACTGACAGATGAGTCAGACATAAGTTGCATGTAATGTCCCTGTGAAAGGGTGGATTGCATGTGACCGACTTTATAGCACGCAAATTAGGAAATGGCGGGACGGTTGAATGAAGTTTCATTGTTGGAGTAAAAGCTGCCAATACCATTTTTTTTTTTTTTGAAAAAGTGGGTGACATCCTGCATCGGAATCATTTATCATCTTTTCCCTTATCCCACCTATGGCAGGGTTAGGTAGGCCTAGAAATTCTGAGACTATCCATTGCCTTCTATATCCATTCAGAATTCAATACCCTCATGCAGGACAGTGTCGCCCCAACCACCTACCTACTTGACTCCCAAGAAGAAAATAGATACGCAAAGGGTTGAAGCATTAGGTCGGCTGCATAAATATCGTCCAACAGTTCGGTCATCTATTCTCGGTTCTAACGGGATAAATAAGTGCCCGACCCTGCCGTAGGTGGGAAAAGAGTTTGGAATAATCATATTTAGGTCATATGTTAACTCGTTAAATAATGTTATTGCAATGATACGAAAAAAACAGTTGTTGCTTGTGGGGCAGGAAGAGTTGTGATATGATGAAGAGGTGTCACACGTTGCAAAGGAAAGGGTGTTTTAAACATCCCTGCTGAGAATCGCTGTTCTAATATTGTAGCTGGCCCTCTGGCGTTGGCTAGCGTCTCATTGGGATTTTAACTCATTAGCTCGTGATTGCAGGTTCGAATTGGAAGCATGGACGTGGTCTAGTGTGATATGCAGGTTGTCGCCTGTGCTAGAACATCAACAAGCTCCCCTTCCCATCTACGCCAGGGTCAGATGATGTTGAATTTCAGGAGGACCAAACAGTCGGGGAGATGAACACTACATCTGCCGTCAGACAGAATGCAAAAATGATTGGTCACTACTTATGAGTGTGCAGTGTGGATACCCTTCCGTTATCACCTAAACATCCGCATCGGGCGTGGTCGCTATTCATTTCTGACAGAATTTAAGTTCTCTGTCTCACTCGTTTCACCCCTGTCAATTACTTTTTACTACGTTTTCATCCAGTAGTTCCTTTTGCTGTGTTCTCGCGGTGACTAAGTAATTGCGTGGTAGACAAGGGAACCCATACCTAGCTAATCGGTACTATAAATGCTGTGTGTTACACCTCTTGTAACATTTAAATAAAATAAATATTCACTAGCTATAATTGTTGGGGCTAGGCTCTAATTTGCCTCGTTTTTATTTGGTTTTTGGAAAAATCTACCAATTCTTTATTCATTTTTTTGTCGTTTTAGGAGACGATTCCCGGGACTATCATCGTAGGATTCATAAGGGTAAGTTTATATCTCAATTCCTACTATCCACAGTCCGGTTCCTTTCTCCTTTGTTCCGTTTCTGCTCATTCTTCTCGAACCCGTTGATACCTCTGCCTGCCATAGGCTTAAGTGAGTTTATAAAACAAGAAGGGTAACGTGATTATCTAGCCCTGCCATAGGAGGAAGGAAGGTAGGAATAATGATAATGGTTTGTCATGGAATCTCCGGACAAAGTATTACTAATGTAATGATGTAGTTAGAGGTATTCCAAGTATCAGGACCACCATTATCCGCACCACGGTAATTGAGGAAAAAACTGTACTGGTAAATTAGTTAGAAAATAATGCGATAAATATATTTGAGTGCTATTGAAGGTTAACGACCTCATTTTTAGCCCATGTTATCATTTAGATGTAGCTTGCTCCATTTCTTCTATCATCATGTAATAGGTCGCGTTGCGTTTGTTTATTAGCACCAGTAATAAACTACCGGCAAAGGTAGGTGTAATTGTTAATCGCAAATTGGACCACCAGCCATTAAGAGAAATTACTATGATTACCAAGGGGCTACTTTGAAGTACTTTTGTAATGCACAGAGCTGATTGGTCACTGTATGCATCAGTAATGTTTATCTTAGCCCTCCCTTCTGATGCCTTGCATTTCGGAGCCTTTAATCTCACACCTGAGATTACTTATCCAAAGGTGGTGAGACAAATTCAACTATTAGCTATTGGCTCATTTATTAGATAAAGTGAAGACAGGCAAGTCAAGGCTTTGGGCGATCGGAGGGTCCCGATGGAACTCAAGCCTTAGGGTGGCAATAATTAGGCCATCTAGTAATTCACCAGTGTGTTCCTTGTTCCAACAGAGCGGCTTATTGCGTTGGACACACCAATTCTCATCTGATCACTGAACTTAAGCGACGCAACCCCAATTAGTACTGACATGGGTGGGTGCTTGGGTACTGCTAATACGCAAAAATCGACGCATTAGTGTAGTGTCTGTGCAGTCTCTGCATTAGAACTACGCAGTGGACGGGGCTCTAATGACCTTGTAGTTGAAGGGCCCTAAAACACCAAAGAACCTTGTTCCAACAGGATAAGTGAGTACCCACCCTGCATTTGGCGGAAAAAGATTTGGAGTAATGATGATGCTCTCTCGAAAAGCAAAAGATCTTGTTTAAGACCGATGACGTTGCAACGACATAATGCAACAACAATACTAGTTACAAGACTGAAGCTTCCCTGGGAATGTTAAAATATCTCGGACATTAAAACTAACAATTAATCCAACTGACAAAAAAGAAGCTAGTTAAAAAAAGGGCGTCTTGAAGACAGCTGATGAACGTCTTCAGAAAAGACATACGGTCATAATAAACACCTCCTGATGGCGAGTGAACAGAAAATGACCTTCTTTGTAACTTCGAAAGGCGACTGTGATTTCAAAGTCAGTGCAGTAAATCATTTCATAGATGCTAGTGAGTTACATGAAACCAGATGGTCAGCAGATGGACTGACTCACCACTTATGATAAACCAAAGTCATAAAAGTACTCAACCCTTTGTTCTCAACAGCACACTCATTAATGACTTACAAAAGTTCTGACAAAAAAAGAACAAGGTAACAATAATTGATTTACAATTCCTAGTTCAACAGTCATGCTCAGGAACACAAAGGCTGTAGTATCACTTGAGACTATCACTCTTAGCAGTTGTTTGTTTCACCTTCAAACTTTCTTTAAAAAAATCCTGATTGATACCATCTGGTTTCAATGTCTTTGCCTAAAGATGAAATAACTGGCGTTTTAAACAACCTTAAGAAACACATGTTCAACATGTTGGCTACAACATCTGCCTCATTTCCAGTCTTTTACTTTGCTGCTATTGTTGCTCCTGTCTAGTCTGAAAAATTGTTCCCAAATAAGGATCATGTCTAGTTGACATGAACAAGATGCAGTGTTCCAACTGAATTTAGACAAGTTTCCAGTAGAAAATAACAGCTAGTGTAAACTTGGATTATTTGGCAGGTAATGCCATTAGCCTTGGCACACTTTTGCTGTCAGCTTCGTTTTAATTAAGAAAAATGAATATTGGGAGGTGTTCACTTTTTTGTGCGACATTGGAAGCTCAACCTATACCAACTACTGCTAACGATTAATAGGGGCGGCCATACACGAGCAAAGCATTCATAAAAGTCGCGGACTCCACAAAGCACATTATTAGGTTTGTCGTTTAGCCTTTCACCAGAATGGAACCCATGGACGTGTAAACGTCGCGCGTGAAGCACACTTCACTTGGAGAGCCTATCGAAGACGTGTTTCTTTATTTAACTGAGGACAGAGTTGTGCGAGGGGATTAGATGTATATACGAGGTTGAATTACCGCAATGGCGAAAAAGGATTTCGTCTGTGAACTGTCGTTGTCCCAGGGCCAAGGAACGATGATTTAAAAAAAAAAAAAAGCAGTAGCCACTTCTAACCCTTTTACCAGTCTATGGCAATGTTGGGTATCTATCGTGTCCCTCTGAGTGGACACACGGGTGATACATGGACGCTATTTTCCACAGCCGGCTGCCGAACAATGCTGTAACCTCTATGCTTATTTATCATCGGTCTACTTATTTGTTGGGGCACTCCACCGACGCCAGGGAACGCGCTCCTACACCTGGGAATTTTGCCTCATCTATACGTTGCATAGTAGAGAGGGTTCTTTTACGAGCAAATGACATCGTACACCACACGGGACCTCGGGGCCACACGGGAATTAAACAATTCAAATTTTTTTATGGATAATCTACCTTTCGCCTCTTGCCTTGTTTCGTTTCAAACGACTGGGGCACCTCTGTTGGAACTTTTCCTTGGGATCTGTTCAGTGACCCTGGATGTGGAACGAGAGATTACAAGGATTCAAGCTATTGAGAACTGATAGCCTCGAGTAGAGCAAGGCAAACGTGAGAGCAGGTTGTACTAGCAGAGGATATAACACTTTGCAATGTGGAGAGGGATCTGTTTGCGAATACTAGGAACCATCTTGAAACCACAAACTCACAAAGTCAAAATACGCTAAGCACTGAGCCACCTAGAACACAAAAATGGCCTTTTCTACTTCGTTTTTTATCTTTTCGTTTATAAATGGTTGATGAAATGGGTACCCCTTTCTTTATTATCCTTTCTATCACGGCTTCTTTATTCTTTCAATTTCAAATCCCTTTTAATACTCTTCATTTCAGTTTTCTGAAACGTTTCCAAGGCTGTCATCAAAATTGGAAGTGACGAGTAAGTTATAAAACGACAACTCGTATCTACACCAATTTTTCTGGCACTATCCCATCGCTTGATGTTGTACGTACAGTATATAAACACACATACCCCATTTAGAGAATGATTACAAACAAGGTTTCCAAGAAACTGCTTGTGATATGTCCCAGTGTAATTTCTTACCGAAATTATCACCAATCAAATCCACTTCCCACTCGGTTGATTGTTATTGTGGAAATGTTTGAGTTCAGCAGTTCAGGGCTGGTGGATGTGTGTCTAGAATGAAATTGGATTTTTCATTGACAGTGACAAGGGCTTTGACTCGGAATGAAAGACGACTGCGCCTTTATCATCGTTCCTCTCTTCCTCATCATCATCTTACTTCGCAGTTGTTTAACGATGTTGTTTTCGCCGAACTCCCGAAGTGACGAATATATCGCCATTGGCAGGGCCAAGTTTGCGAGTTCTGATCTGCTACTCCTAACTGGGTGCTCGTTCCGGCCACATTGTGCCCCATGTCCCGCTGTATAACCTCTACCTCGTTTGCTATTAGCAGAAGCTTGCGACCCTGTTATGGACCTAATCTACTCCTTGAACTCCTCCCTTTCTGTTTTTCATATGCCCTTACCACCTGAGAAATTCCCCCACCTTTTTTTTCTGTCCTTCTCCCCTCACAAATATACCACTTCTCGTTTCGTTGGTGTTTTAGGGCCTTTCAACTTCAATGGTCATTAGAGCCGCAATCCCTGCGTAGTTCTAATGCAGAGTCTGCACAGATACTACGCTGTTACGACGATTTTTTGGGGTATAGCGGTACCCAGTGTCCCCAAGCGGTCACCCATGCTAGTACTGGCTGGGGTTACCTTTCTTAACTTCAGTGACCAGACGAAAACTGGTGTGTGCAGCGCAATACCGCCGCTCAAATATACCACAACATTCGCTTTTCTTCTACCTGCATTCTACTGTTGCTTATCTATAACATTCTACCTCATAAAGCTCACCTGTTCTAGCCACTGCCCTGTAATATTCCTATTGGAATTTGACTGGGGACCCCTCCCGATCACACAGAATTCTTACTTGCCTGTCCCCCGTCTCACCCGATAGAAGCCATTTCCTTGTGTACCGTTGACAGGTAATCTCTAGTAGTCAATGAACCTGAGGTTATTTCCTGCAAATGGATTTTTGTCTTTGGTCAGATTACTAAGAAATCAGTGATGTTTAATGAAGACTTACTAATGCGTGTATTGTTCTGAGTGAAACTTTTCGCTTTGTATCCGAATAATTACTCGAGCAACTATCTTAAACTTGGTTTTGGTCTCACTTCCAATTAATACTTAATTCCAGCTTGTGAATCCACAATCGCTTTCCGCTGAAATACCATTCTGCGTATGTACAGAATTTTAGGTTAAGTTACTGGATTATCTGCAGGAAGTAAGGCACATACATTTTAATCATTACGATTGTGTCGGAATTAAAACCTAGTGCCTAATGCAGTACTCAGAAAAATTACAGGAAGTACATTGACCATTAGAGTCCTCGTGACGTTGGTGTAGTTGTTCCTGCAGAGAACGAGAAGAATCTTCCCAGTGACATTCGAGATTGCAAAGCAGAAATTTAGTAATGTAGTACAATATCTTTGCAAGGGAAGAATGGATTAAGTTTCAGATCCTCTTGCAACAAACACAGTTTAGTAGGCCATTGACTTGAAGATTAGTTCAGAAATGACTCGGGATTATTGTAATAAACCAAGTGGAAATTAACTTTGCAGCGAACAGTACTGAGAAGAAGTAAACGAAATAAAAGTACAGTGAGCACTATGATAGCTTTTCTGATTTAAACCTTATCAGAGATACTGTAACTGATAAAGACCTTAATAAGAATTTATTCGGCTTCTAGTTCAGTGTTGTGAGCTATTGGATTTTTCGCTCAATTCACGTTGACCACCACCTGCTTACTTTACCTACTTGACCACCAACCTCTTCTCCAATTTACGCGTTTTCTGTCATTTAGGAAGGGATCTTGTTTTTGTACAAATTATATCAATGTCACTATTCAGGATATGACTGTAACTCATCATTCCAAACCTTTCTCCCTCCTGTGACTGAGCCGGGCGCCCAGTTGGGTCATCCATTATAACATCCATTCTATTCGACTCACGCTTTGGACTTGTGCGAACGACTGTATTGTCTTGGACACACTGCATTTGAACTACGCAGTGGGCAGGGCTCTGATGGCCGTTGTAGTTGAAGGGCCCTAAAACACCAGCGAAACAAAAAAAAATGGACTTGTGCACTGGTCGCTTTGGGTGAAAACTGCACTGGCACCGTCCTAACCTTGGATTGAAAACAACTGGTCGCAAATCCGGTGTTTGGGGGATGGAAGTTAGTATTGTCAAAGACGTTAGTGTAAGTGTAGGTTGGAAACGTTTGGAAAAAAAACACTGACTGCAAAATTGGTAAAATTTTGAGGGATTTAATAAAGACCTGTCTGAAAAGGGCTTAAAGGTGACTCATCGAGGAACAATTAATCATTTGGAGGAAATGATAAAGGCATTAGTTGCGTAATGTCAGTATCCAAAAGACATTAATGACATCGTGTTGCGATGTTAGAGCGAGTCTTGACTTTGGTCTTCAAATTGAATGACTGCTACTTACACAGGAAATGTGGCGAGGTGTCATTTCCGAACTCTACCGTCACTTTGATTTTTTAGTCTGTCTTAGTTACATTATGATAGTTGTCCTTCTGGTACGGTAACTGAAGTACTTCCTGAATCTGTGGTCGTTAGTGTCAGAAAATTGTGCAGAAGCCTCGAAAACTTTTCGATGGCCTAGTTTACAATCCTCTCTTCCCGTTTCGTCCATTCTCATACATTCAACTTCACTTCCGACGATTAGTCCCCGAATAATTGTTATACACATATGTGAACAGGCATTCAGACCACATTAAAATTGATATCAAAGTCTGTCTCTGTGGTTGTCTTCAGTCTATGGTTGTAGGTTCAATTCCGGCTGAGACACATGGCTTGTTTCCAGCGAGATGAAAGACCGGGAAGTAAAACAGTGGTCCCATGTGATGTCACGATGTGACCTATGCGTAAAATCTTTCTGCATGGAACGAAATACATATGTGGATTAGCAACATTTCCAGGTGTGAAAGCTCGCCTCCTGACCCTACGAATTGAAAAATTAGGCCGACGTTAATATAATCAGTGATTCACCATTTGAACAATCAAATGTTTACAAAACTCTCACATTTCAAATGTGTGCGTGATTATATTTCGTTTTAAAGGGTTAAATGCTCACCCATTCAATGTTTTGATAAAGTTGTTCAAGTAATCAACTGCTAATTAATATTATATTGACTTAGTAGTCAAGGTGCCCTGTTTTTACCTTTGAAGGTTGGCTGGGATTGGCAGGTGTGTTTTTTTCGGTTGGTTTTCTTCTCGTTTATCATTTTAATAAGTATGCAATTTGCCAATTAAACTTAACAGCTAGGAAGTTTTTATTGCCTATCAGAGATGAATTGAGAATCTAGTTGGCTAGAGAAGGTGAGGGAGCGAGGTTCTCATAAAATACCTTTTTCTTTGCGCAAAGAGGAAGATTATATTATTTTCGTGATAATTTAATACATAATGTCAATTTCCAGAGGACGAGGTGCTAACCAGCAAATTTTGTTTATAAACTCATTCTCCATTGTGCTAAGGTGTACTCAGCACAGGGCCCCAAAACCAGGAGGCCGATCTTCTTGGGGGGAAAGAATTTTATGATGAATTTCTCTCTGGGCCTCATAACTAGCAAGGGCCACATTTGTCCTACATCTGGCATTGCTCAAGATGACGGGTTGGACTGTTCTTCTACAGAGCACCACGTTGATAGATGAGTGGTAGAGTGCCTATAATGAACTGTTGGTTGCAGGGTCTGTCTGGAGATGGCATGGAGAATACAGTAGTGTTCCCAGGGATTTACAAGGGATTGCAGTATTAAGTCGATTGCGTAAATAGTAGTCTAAAGGTGTGTTCTTGGTTCCAGCGGGAGAAATGCTAACCGACACTGCTATAGGCGAAAAAGGTGGTTAGAAATGAGGATGAATCCTCGTTCCCTGTTCCCATTTCGGATGGGTGCGGCTGTACTGCGTTGGGCACACCAGTTTTCGTCTGATCACTGAAGTTAAGCAACAAAACCCCAACTAGTACTCGCATGGGTGGATCCCTTGGGAACGCTGGGTACTCCTAATATCTAAATTATTCTAACAGCGTATTGTCTGTGCAGACTGCATGAATGCAGTCTCTGCAGACGCAGTGGATGGAGCTCTAATGACCACTGTAATTGAAGGGCCCTAAAACATCAACGCGACGAAACGAACCCATTTGTGATTACCTCCTCTTTTCTCGCCCGAAAGAAGCCATCTGTCCAACTCAGGATCGAATCCTCAACCTTAGATTCAGGAGGTGAGCCCATTAAACTAAAAATCTAGTAGGGTAGCTACAAGGGAAGTGAAAGTTGGCAGCAGTGCTAGTTTCTACTTAATTTAAGTGTGTAATAACCAGTGGGTCATGCTCTTCCTTTCTACACCACATTTACAGATTCCATACATTCCAGACGACTGATGATGACCTGGTTCACTGAGAAACCTATACAATTGCAAAACAAAATACTGTAATAAATTTCTCCGATGTTCAAGATGGGGCATTTCGGGGGGGGGGGGGAGGCAACCCTTGACCTTAAAAGGAAATTATACTAAATATAGAGATTGGCCTTGACCACGTTAAGGGATCACCCATCCATTAGGTCACGGCGAAAAGAATGTTGGATTTCAGTCTCGCTTGGCTCAATCGCATAGATTTCTCATCCGAAGTGCAATCAGGTCGTGGCGAATTTTGTCTTGGTGGTAGTGCCATCTTCACAGCATTATAGGCCCCTGGACAGATCAGCGTACTGGGGCCCCTACAACAATCACTTATAGGAATAAAATGCTAATAGTCGATTATGCAGAATTACTTTAAACGCTAAATACATTTACTGTGCAACAGTATTAATTTATGGCAAGTCACTTGACATGCACAGATTTTGGGACAAAATGAGGGTAGCTGAGATGCGTTTGCTGAGGTATATGTGTGGGGTCCCAAGAGTAGATCGGGTGAGAAACGAGTATATCAGGGGTAGTCTTGGGGACATAGCATAAAGAATGAGAGAGAATAAGCTGAGGTAGTGTGGGTATGCTTTGAGAAGGGAGACGAGGATTTAGATCGATACGGGAAATGCAGGTGGTGGGTCACAAACGGAGTAGAGGTGGACTTAAAACTACCTGAGAGCAAGTAATTAAACGGGATATGGAATCGTGCGGGCTGACGGGGATGGGTGGAATAAGGGTGAGAAGATGATGACTTGACATACATACACAAATTAGCAGGGGGCCCCGGGCTAGTACCCAACGGTTAGCGCATTTGACTTTGTGAGTCAATGGTTGCAGGATCGATCCTGTCCGAGACACATGACTTATTTCGAACGAGCAGGAAGCCCCATGGAGTTTTCAAGATGCTACCTGTAGGTAAAACAGCCACTTTTACATGGAGTGAAATAAACCCATGGGTTGTCAGATAATCCCCAGTTGAAGGAGTTCACTCTGGTATCGGTCAAAGAAATCATTCCCTTGAAGAAAGAAGATGGACCGATGTTAAATAAACATGGGTTGTGACATTAGATCGGTAGCGGGCTTCATGGAACTATCCACCAACAGTTCTCCGTTGTGCTCATTGTACCAACAGAACAAATGGTTGGTACCCGACCCTAGCGTAGATGAGAAGTTTGTTAGGAACCATAACTGTCTGTGATGGAAGCAAATGGAAGGAGGGGTGCAAAACGTGGTCTCCTTAAAGGCTTCATTGCTGGAGGTCGAAAATATTTTTTTTTAGCTTTTCTTATAGCTGGCAGCGAACAAATTGATTAAGAAACAACTACATGACATGAGTCATTTCCGTTTTGCTCTTTAGTTTTTTTTTTATGAATTGTATACGATTTAAAACATTTACAAAGCGAATTATAGATGAGAGATTATTTTTATTCGGCATCAGCAAACCGTGGTAATATAATAAAAAGTTGGCTTTGTTCGCATCTTCCAAGAAACAAGTTCATGTCCTTCTCAGTGGTAGGGTCGGTTACCCATCTTGTCCCTCTGATTGGAGTCACGGGTGATATGTTTTTGTACGGTATTTTTCCACAGCCGGCTGCCGACCAAAGCTGCAACCCCTATGCTTATTTGTCGTCGGTCTACTCTTCGTTGAGGCACGCCATCGACGCCAGGGGATACCTCCTATACCTGGGACGTTTCGGAATAGAGAAGGTTCCATTACGTGCAGTTGTCATTGTACACCACACGGGACGTCGGTTTTCCTTCTTATCCGAAGAAAGGCCCACTCGGGGCCTCTCTCGCCCGAAAGAAACCAACCCTCCTCGATCCAGTATCGAACCTAGAACCACTGAACACCCCACCGAGGCGTGGTTTTTGACATTCATCACTGGAAAACGGAAATAGGCCCCTTGTTATCAAGTTTTTATGTTATTTTATTGTTCGAAACTGACGACATTTGGCGACGTTTAGCTCTATTCTGGGTCGAAAGAAGCCCTTTTACGAACTATAAAAGGGTCTTTTGGTCGTTTTATTTCGACCTCATTTCTTCGTTGGAACACGTTGTATACCGACTCCAGGGAGTACACCAGGAAATTTTACTATGAATATGCAATCCTTCGTGACGGATACCTTTACTGGTGAGATTTTTCATGCTAGACCCTTATGCCTTGATCTCCACCAGCACCCTGGCAATACCTTTGCCTTTCACACCCATTCTAGCCGCTCCACCCCAACCACCCATGTAGAGGGGGTTCTTTTGCGTTCATCAACGGCCTGGAGCGATCATCTGTTCATGGACTCATTAAGTCAAGCACTCAAAGCACTGAGCCACACAATATTTTCATTAATTACACTGTATCTATCATTGAAGACCTTGTTTTTTTCGGACGTCCCATCACGTTAGACATTGCGTGCTGCACAAAAGTAGGTACCGCCCAAAAGTTCTCGAATTAATATTTGTCTCGTGTGTTGCATTAATTACTAACAACAAATGGAAAATCCATGGAATTTGTCAACCTGAACAAGGTATCGCAAGACTCGAATATTAACAATATGAAATATTGTATTGACGCCATTTTCGAGGGGTATTCGCAAAAATTTTTTGTCTCTTCTACCCCCCCTCATTTAAAAATGCATTAGGAGTGTTGTCAACTGCATTAAGATAATTCCAATAGACTTTTTTTGCCTCAGAAAAACTTACTGAATGCGGAAATGTCACATGGGGTAGATGGTGAGACCATTTCTATGAATTTTTTCCATTATTCATTAGCTTTATATGATGTCCCTTTATGAATGGTAATTTATTTCTATTCCACCGCACAGTGTTTACGAGTGTTCCCTGTGGGCTCCCGTGTGGACTGTTAGGTAGTCCATTGTGTCCGTGCAGTGTCTTAAAAGGCGACTGAGGGGGTTGTGGCATTCGGTCAGCATCCTGTCTCATGTACACTATCGTCCAACAGCTTCCCTGTGAATTTCATCTTTCCTTTTCCCTATTTGTCTTTCTACCCTACGTAAATATTTGTTGACCTCTAAAACTCGTGAGAGCGGCGAATTGCGTTGGACACACCAGTTCTCGTCTGATCACTGAAGTTAAGCAGCGTAACCCCAGCTAGTACTGACATGGGTGGCCGCTTGGGAAAACTGGGTACCGCTAGTATCCCAAAATCGTCGCATTAGTGTAGTGTCTGCGTCAGAACTACACAGTGGACGGGGCTCTAATGACCTTGTAGTTGAAGGGCCCTAAAACACCTATAAACGAACAATCTATAACTCGTGTGCCCAAAAAGGGTTATGGTAGCTTTGTTTGGTATCTCAGTACGCTGACCGTCGTACCATCGACCGACAAAGTTGCTGGCTTAGTAGTCCGGTGTTTAGGAAGTCGTCTGCTCTTAAAGAGCCCGTCCTTCAACCCTTTTCCGGTTTATGTTAATTTTGAAAGTAACAGTATTTCATAAGAATGTGCAAAATCCAATATTTTGTGTTCTTTAAAATTTGTCATATGATCCAGTCCACTCTCCGATTTCCACAACGTTTAGCCCCTTTCTCCGAACGATGTGCCTGTCCCTATTGAATGAAAATGAAAAGGGTGCAGCTCTTTTCTGCGAGCCTGTTGATTGTCATCTTTGGTTTATTACGAACATTGGCAGTTTCTTCCTATTTCTCTTATGGCAGGGGTTGTGGCATTTGGTGAGCTCCCGTCAACGTAGAAATAGCAGGACAAATAACAAACCCGACTCCTGGCATGGGGCGGAGGAAGAGTTTATGAATGATGAATACAGTAACTGCTCTGAAAGTACGATACTTCAAATAGATTATCTTACAACTCCTTATTACTCTTTAATGCCCACATACCCCTTAGAAGGAAGGCCTGAGACGATGTCTTTCTTAAAATTCCACCGTAGGAGAATTTCTGTATGTTTATATAATTTCTAATTCCCTAGTGTAGTAGGCTATGGTAATCATAATTTGGCTGAAGAAGAAGTTCATTTGTCATTCTTGTCACTTGACTCTCAGATGCTTCCAGTAGATTGACTTGTAATGTTTATCATGAAGTTGCCATGTGACGCACGACAAAGATGGATCACAGACATTCTTAGCGACATATGCCAAAAAAGATTTCGCCTGTGACACTAGATGACTAGCATAAGTTTTTCTGTCATAACAAAACCCCTCATTGCCAGTGTGTGCTCTGTACATGCAGCAGGTTGCCATTGATTTTTCTCGTTAGACAACAGTGGTCTCAGGATCTCTTGATTGTTGCATGGCTGATATGCTGGGGCGATGTCACTTCAATGCCTGAAAGTCGCTTCAGTGGTATCGTTTCTTGACTTGTAATTCCATGGTTGCAAGCGCTATCAAGTTCGAGGCTTTTCCAAAATTCGCAGAACCTGCCTCGGTGGCGCAATAGGTAGCGTGCTCGATTTACTGCACCAGTGGTGCCAGGTTCGATACTGAATCGAAATGGGTTGGCTTCTTTCGGGCTCGAGAGAGGCTCCGAGTGCGCCTTCCTTCGGATGAGATGTAAAGCCAAGGTCCCGTGTGGTGTACAATGGCATTTGCACATCAAAGAACTCTCTTTACTATGCAACGGGTAGATGAGCCAAAAATTTCCAGGTGTAGGAGCTCGCCCCAACGAACAGAAGACCGACGTCCAATAAGCATAGGGTTGCAGCTTTGGTCGTCATCTGGCTGCGGAAAAATACCGTCCAATCTATCACCCGTGTGACCATTAAGAGGGACAAGATCGGTACCCTATCTTGCCATACGCGGGAAAAGGGTTGGAAGTCGCTTTGCTTGCGGACAACCTTCACCACCTTAATTTTATTGAGACATAGATGTGTGTGTGTGCTACAGGTGAAGGCAAAGGAAAGCAAAAATGGGAGTTGGTTACGTAAAGGGACATAGCACTGTATGGAATGAATGGGAATCTGGTTAGGAATGAATTGCAATGGAAGGCCTGAACTGAAGACAAATATGTTGTCCATTTATTCAACTTAAGATTCCGATCTGAAGTTGGCAGCAAGTCGGTATCGCACACCCGGATTTAAGTATTTAGAGGCCCTAGGCTATTTCAATTTTGAGGCCCCTTTCAAGCCCTTTTGAGGCCCCTTTTCCTAATTTTCGAAGCCTACTAAATGTTGAGGTCCTAGGCTTCAGCCAACTTAGCCTAGTGGTAAATCCGGCACTGGTGGTTGGTAAGGAACGTTGGGTGCTGCAAATTTCCGCTCTCCTACATCCTGTACACCTACCTTCTCATCTCCCGCGAGCAGCCTCCTAAGGGTTCAGCCTGTTATGGCTGCTTGGCGTACTCCCCAAACCCGTTATAGTGTAACGTAACGTTTTCATTAGCTAGGGTGAACGACAGTATGTCAGAAACGGCGTTGTTCTGATTTAATGTTAACCTACAAAGAAATTTGTTGTTGTAAATTTTGAAGCACCCTGTACTCTGCTTGAATATGTACGGTGTGCGATTGCAGTTGCCTGGGCTTATGGGACTGTTCCATGTACAGTGACCGAATGGTGTGTGTGAGTGAACCGCGACGATGTACGAGTGGACTGCGAATAATTTACTGTGTGAACTTTTTCGAAGACATATTCTTCTATTCGTGACTAAATGATCAAAGTAAAACAATTGACAGTATGGGTACGGCTCTGAATTTAGTTGATTTCGAGACTCGCTTAATCCTCGTCGATTGGAATGTTAGTCGTCTTTAGAATACGCATTCGCATAGTTTAAGGACTTGGACGTCGGGTGCGCTGAATGCTTTTTCTATTGTAGTTGCTGTCCTTGCGTTGGCAACGCTCCCCGCTGCGGCTTAAGCTCATTCAGCTTTAGCTGCTGTCGCCGTGTAGGCGCATTGAGCGGCAGCGACTGGTTTTACGTTTTTTTTCTCCTTTCTCGACTGAAATTTTCCTATTTTTTCGCCTTCGGACGAGAATTGTGTCTTACGGAGTAGGAATATTGTATGTTTTTTTTGTTGGAGCCATTTAAGCAACACCAGTGATTCAGCTGGTAGAAGAGTGTACGGAATTTGCAATCCATACATTCTATTTGTTGTCGATCTCTAAAAACAAAAATGGACTTGAAAATAATTCATAAAAGTAGTACTTTTAGTTCATTCGGGAGTCATAAGATTGGTAGTTGGTTTACCAGTTTGGGAAATGGACGACGGAAAAGCTTTTTGAAGAGTTCTAAAAGCTTAGGTAAGACCAATAAATATTTCTGTCTCTCACCTGTTCTATTCGTTATGCATCATATTTATTCAAATGTCGTTTTGTTGACATGTTGTTAACGTTATGTGCTATGGTAATCGTGTGATGGATATAAACCACATTCCTATTTAGTGCAAAGAAATCAAGATTGCTTTTGAGACATTTCGTAGACATCGTTAGGTGTGTGTGGACGTGAAACCATGAATCAAAGACGTACTGATGTCATTCTCGCAAACAGGTGTACGGTGTTAGAAAAGTGTCTCACATTGGCTTCCATTTAATTTAAAATTAGTGACATTCATAATGCATTTCAGATGGAATAGTAAGTTACTCATAACGGGACTCCTTGAGAAGCTTAATGATTTTTTTTAGTACTGCTTCATTGGAAATAGCATGCAGACGGTAATGTTGCTTGAAATTCCTTTGCACATTGAAATACTTGGATACACTCATTTCAGTTCAATTTAGGAGGTTGATGCAACATTCTTTTTTAATGTTTGCGAGAGACGTATACATTAGCAGTGCGGTTGAAATCCATCGTTTCTGTTTAGCTGTCATCAATGAACCCAATTCGCATATACAAAGGTAGTATCGATTATAGTGTAGTGGTAGACATTAGCGGCAAACCTGAATAAAATTCTTCTCATAATTTATATCCAGAATGAAACATAATAAGCAGGCTACTTTCAACGTCAGTCGTGTGTGATCAACTTTAAGGTGCATTTAAAGCTTATTATTCATTTCTCCCAGTTGCGCCACGGAAGTCTGTTGGTACGAGACACGTGTTCAAATATGTTTTTTCATTAATTAATTAATTAACAGCGCTCACTTTGATTGAGTGTTGTTCTAGAGTTCACTTTTGAAGTGGGGAGGGAGGAGCAGTCTCCAAACACCATATTGCTTGTTTGTGATAGTAAACAAAAAAAAAATTCAAAATATAACATACTCTGTTATTACCGTTGTATGATTACAGTATTTGAGACAAAATTATCCACCGACGTGGTCATCTTCAATGCCAGGTGGACGAATGTCTTAGTTTAAATTAAGGTAGTACGCTGGTTATTTTGACCTTGTATAACTTGATGCTGTGCACATGTTTTGGTGACGTCTGCTCTGCTGAAGACTTTTCGCAAGGAGAAAGCAAGAATCGATCCCTTGGATGGGGTGGGTATCGAGGTATCTAGTGTTAGAAAAAGAAAATACTGTGCTTAGATTAGTCTAAAGTTTAGCAAAGGACAGCTGACGTGTGTCCGTCTGATCTCCAGGTGCTATCCTTATTTTGCTTATACAACAACATTCGTTTGTTTAATTTGTTTTGGTCATAGCCAGGTTACATAAATGTTTCTTGATGATTGCTATACGTTGTACTGTATAGTGTTAAAGCAGTTGCAGTTATTGGATGGGTTGTGATATGATTTTGTTGATAGTTTTAAATCTTAACTCTGCCTAGCGTTTCCTCCACACAGCAGATTTCTTGACTCTGTCAACTCGTTTATTCCTTTCATGTCGGTTATAGTCGTCGTTTACTTGCAAATCCCGTTCATACAACAATGGAATGTGTGATCCACATCCCATTTCACTTATTGCAAGACCTACTCGTCGTCTTCATTCATTGGCTCCCTAAGCGACTGTTACTGTAAAGTGCACCATATGAGGTGCACAAGGCGCCACGCTTTTTCGAATGCCGGACAATAGGTGTTTGTCACACACTACCTAAATCCAACTGTATAAGACCCCCTAACGTTCATCTTATCTTTAGTGTTTACTAGTCGCATACATTTACGCGGTATTCCAAATGGTTTCCTAAAATTCTGGTTATCTTGTCCAGCAGCATGTGTTAAGGACATACCTTACAGTAGCCAGAGTACCAATAAAGATGGTTTTGAGAAGAGCCAGTTCAGAATCGCGAGGTTAATAGGATTAGCTTGGGGTAGTTGGGCATTTTATTTAGCGGAGATTGTGCTTGTTTTGATATACGAGAGGAAGACCTGAGTAGCGCCATACAATGTGGTTGCTGTACATTCCATATAAATGTAGCAGAGGAGCAGTGAACGAGAGGGAAACTGGGAACATGGGGTCAGATTATGAGCAGGAATGGTGGGGAATAGTGGTTCATCCAATAGGGAAGTTTGCTGAATAGCGAAAGTTGTAAAACATTTCTTTCGCATTTTGTTTTATTTGGTTATCTGTGGATGAAGGTCAATCCGATATTTATTTATGGACTTCATGTACTTAAGATTTGACTTATGCATGTTGCACCTCTCCTAAGAAGGATGGATGGAGGGGATCAGGTATGGTAGATTAGGTGATTTAGGGCTGTATAATATCACTGATTAAATCTTTAACGATTGCTATTTTTCAGAGGTGCGCGAACTAGCATTTTTTTTCCAATTGAATTAAACATTAGAACATGTGAAATTTTATGCGATTGGAGGATCCTAAAAACTCTACAGAGGTGTTCTAACATTTAGTGATCTGAGGATAAGAAGTCCAATCCCTGCCGTAGGCAGGATACGGGTATGATAATAACGATGAAGATGTGATGCTAATACGTGGTCTATTGTAAACGCAAAGTTTAGTTAAATACTGTAGTTTATTATAATTGCATATAATGTGTATTTGAAATAGTCATTTATTCATTTACTATACAGCGGGAAATTTCAGTACTTTTATGTTGACAGTAAGATCGTCTACCAGGGGTGGGGAACCTTTTCATTTCTGAAGGCCGAATTCATTCATTCATTCATCTGAGCGTAGTATGTAAGGGCTAGTACAGTAGCCAAAATGCCGCAGGTTTCCCACCCCTGTCATATACAGTATTTCTATCCGGAATGAAATATTCGTTTCGATCGACAAAATTCCCAGATGTAGCAACTCTCTCCCTCCTTGCGTCGGTAAATTGTCTTCAGCAGTCGAGAGGCCGACAATAAATAAACAATCTTGAGCTTAAAAGCAGCAGGTTCGCTGTTAACCGACGTCAGTGATTTTTCTCTCTGATGAGGAGGAGACCTGACGGTGTTTCTTTCACTTATAAAGGATGTATAGTCAAGGCTCTGTGTGGGTGTATGATATTCGCCCATTTGCAGAATGAATGAATATTATACGCGATAAGGCAAAGTGCTTCGGATTTAGCACAAAACTGTCTGACACTGCTGATAACTTAACGTGCTCAACTTCCAAGGTTTTGGGCAACTAATAGTGATTAAGGTGTTGAAGAAAATAAGAGATTTAAGAGATCAACGTTTAATTCATTTTAATGCAATAAATTTCGTTTTTGAGCCTGCTAAATATAAACAGCAATTCAAAATGCTGCCAATAAACATCGTTTGCTGTGAAATGTTTTTCAACCTCCAATGCAAAAGTATTTGGAATTTGATGCACTTTTAACCCTGAAATTAATTTTATAATTAGCGGTGACGTCCATCAGTGCCAGTCTCTGCTACCCACAACTTTCAATCTTGATCCTTGTTTTTGTTATAGTAAGCTAAGACGTGGAAAACTGGAGTGGTGGTTCTAATGCAGACTGTCATTTCTGTCAGTGAGTGCAGTTCAAAAATCCCGGAAGTTACAACTATTTTGCTACCATAAACGCTGTGGTAACACTCTGTCTCGGTGGTCCAGTGGTTTGACTTCGTGGTCGCATGATCGATTCTGGCTGAGACGCAGAAAACAGGTCGCCGTGAAATTAGCAAACAGCTGCAGAAATAGAATTGTAGCTTTGGTAGGCAACCGGCTGCGTGAAAACGCCGCCCAAAAGATCGCCCAGAGGGACAAAGATGGGTACCTTAACCTGCCGTAGGCGGGAAGAGGGTTAGTAGTTGCTATGCTATGCAGTATGTGTGGGCATTTTCTGCCTTAGAACCCTCAATGGGCTTATACCAAATCTCCTTTCCATCCATCCTGATTCCAAGTGTTAGTTGGCATCCATCTCACCTAAAACAGCCCTTGGCGTCCTATTTGGAAAACGAATACATTTCTGGATAATTAATGGTTGATCCAAGAATCGTAATTCCTAAAGTACAATATGCCAACTTGGTCAAAATTTTCCTTACGCTGGCCTGGAGGGACAAGGGAAATAAACAATTGACATCGGAAACTTGAATCACATTAAGCCGTTTTTCGTGCGTAAGTTGAAATGTTGCCATGCGTCGACTTGAAGGCAAGAATGATCGATTTTTTAGTTTGAACCTATTGTGTCCTACAGATACGGTGGAGCTGCGAATTGCTTTGGACACACCAGTTCTTGCCTGATCACGGAAGTTAAGCAGCGCAACCCCAGCTAGTACTGACATGGGTGGCCGCTTGGGAAGACTGGGTACTACTAATATCCAAAATATCGTCGCATCAGTGTAGTGTCTGTGCAGTCTCTGCATAAGAACTATGCTGTGGACGGGGCTCTAATGATCTTTGCAGTTGAGGGGCCCTAAAAACAAACAACTATAGATACAGTACTAAGTTATTAGTTCGATGTTTTCTCGATATGAGCAGATAACAACTATTACATTTCGTATGTCAACCTTAGACACAAACCAACAGGAAAGTTCCATAGGGAAATATGTAGTATAGCAGTGATCGCGTTGCCCCTGTTGTTGGAGCATAGGAAGGGTTGAATGAGTATCATCTAAATGTGTTTCACAATATGTATCACTTGGCTGTTGTCGTCGTCGTCTCCTCACTAATTTGCCATTGTGCGTTTATTTCGCCTTTTGAATTTTTTCGGTTGTATACATAACAAAATAACTCGAATTTGCCACTCAATCAAAGGAAATTATCGATTGTCAACGTTGACCTTGCAGAATTCATCCGACTATGGAAACACGACTCTGGGTTGAGTGATGTCGTGGTTCCTGAATAATCTCCCTGATGTCATTTTTAATGTCTCTGGTGTCGTTCCTTAGCTCGTATAACCTTGAAGAGCAACTAGAAGTGGTACAAGACCTTTTCATAATATGGCGCTTGAGAGCTAGAAATCGTTAGCGATTTGATGCCGGTGGAATGCTTTTTTTAAAATTATTGCACAGAATATTTGTGGCACAGTGGACCACTAATGCTTCAAGGAACTCCTCGAAAGCCTAGTCTCAATGTTTGAAAACGTTGGCGATTGATGAATACGTTCACTAACTTAAATTTCCGTTTCCGATCCCTGAGCTGAAAGAGAGCGTTTGGTGGAGACGCCGCAGGACTTTAGTTCCAGTCACAGGGTGGACCAAACACAACTGCTGACAAGTTGAAAATGATTTGTGAGCGTTTTGGTAGAAGGAAAAACATTTGAAATTAACAATGTTACAGACGTCAATGAACGTTTGGAAACGTTTGAAGAATTGTTGAATTTAGTTTTCGATGGATAGTCGGTTTTTACCTGCCTCGGTGGCGCAATAGTTTGCTTTTGCGTATGTTCCAGTTGTTGTAGGAACGTAAGAGAATGCTTGTAGTTGGTTTTGATACAAGTTTGTGGAAACGCCGTTTGACATAGAAACCACAGTTGCATTCGCAAAGGATTGTTCACAAACCGGAAGCATTTACAAACAGGCCCCTTTCCGGACACGTTTAAGGACAGAATATGGCACCTAATATTGCAGAGAAAATGGCACCTAATAAAACTGGAGAGTACGTCAAAGAAGATATCTCAAATACTTTGCAAAAATGCTTTTTTTTTACTTTGAACACAGGAAACTGAATTGAACCCTGTTCTCTTGAACATCAGGTGGTTGCATAGTCATTTTCTGCACTCGCAAACCTCATACTACCTGCAACGCAGTCAGGAAGCGTCCACATGGGGACAAAATTGATTGAAACCATCGGTTTGTCATGAAACTCGGGTTATCTGATTATCTGGGTTAAAGAATTCTTAATGTATTGTTTTTGTCAATTGGGGGTCCAGTGGAAATCGCTTCTGCTATGGGATTTAGATCTTAACTTTCATACCTGAAGAATGAACTTTTCTACGATAACGTCCAAGATAGATATTCTGTTCTGCCACAAGTTGGGGTTGCATCGCTCTTTGTTATTATTAGGATGAAGACATATAATTTTGTTACTACTGTCATCATCTATTAAGACGTTTGCCCTCCAATAGTCTGAGTTATAAATAGGATCATACTAATAATGTGTGTATTTGGCAACGGTTTTCGGTGAGGACTGGGGAGGACAGGGTACTGTTGCCTTCATTACTGAAACAGTTTTAAAAAAACTCATGTTGGTCGATGATTGGTCGCATGTTGTTGATTCATAATTTTGATGATGAGCTGTGTGTGTCCCATTCGGCGACGAATGAAGGTGAACCGAATGTTTGGTGAATTAGTACTTGTTTGAAACAATCTTCAATTTCTGCCCATAAAAGTCGGTAAAAGTGGTTAGCTATCAAAAAAGATTTACCATGTAGGTGTTTCTTCAGGCAGTCCAGAAGTGGTACTTGTTGAGCAGCCTTTCAACGTGCATTAATTTTCATTGCACACGTCATCAGAGATGGTTGTGACGCTCTTCTTATTTGTCTGATTGATTTCGCCTGCCTTGGAAGTTGATCCACTTCAGAAATTATCATCATTCCTAACCCCCTTCTTCCAAAGTCGTCGACCACACCACATTCCACAACGACTTTGCTTCCCATTTGATGTAATGAGCACCTAGGCCAGGGAGGTTCCCCATCCCTGGCCTAGCCCTTACCCTTTTCCCGTTATAAAGACACCATTCCTCTTGGCTATGATTGAACTTGCAACCAGTGATTCACGAGTTAAGTACGTAACCACTTAGCCCCAACTAGGCGCAGATCTTTGCCCGAATTCTACTTTAAAAGAAATCATGACTGAAGGTTGTTGGAACTGTAGTGAACAATACCATTTCGGAAAACTTGCAGTTCACGCGATCTTTGGTTAATGGAGAAGTCAGGCAGCAGTGGGATATTAGCAATTGTGAGTTGCCATGACGTGCTCGTCGTTATCGTCTTTTCTGTTTTAGGAAATTATAGACCGCTTACGCGAGCGAGCGCGTGTGAACTACAAAATTAATTTTGACCACCATCTCTTTATGAAGCGTTGATAAAAATCCGTAAGCTAGTCTATTTCGCGATCGATGGCAGTCGTCTTTGAATGACGTCATTGCGCTCGAGGGTTCAGGCGGCCGTGAAGTAGTGGCAGTGGTGCTTAATTTGTAAAGTTGTGTATTAGCCGTTTTTGTGTGTATTATATGATGCAGAAAGATAAGTCTTATGACGTGTTACCCATTATCATCATCAGCATCATTTCAAATCTCTTATCCCGTTCATGGCAGGCTACCCATTTGCCTCATTGGAACTTGCGAACTGTTGGGCGATGGTTTTGTAGCAACTCCTTGCTTATTTCAAGTCGAAAACTTCGCTCACCAAATTGCTCCCATATCCGGGAATTTTCTCGGTTCACTCTGCAGGAGACGTCGTAGACATCACTCCGTAGATCCTCTCCCACAAAGGAAGCCTTCCACCTTGGTGAGAGTGACTCTGAAATGGCGAATTTCTGATTCCCCATCAGGCGCTAGTCGGCTAAGTAACGTCTTGCATAGACAAACTCACTTCTCCGTGTACTGCCCAATTCCTGACAACGGCGCTGTCGATGGCCTTTATCAAAGGTCTGAGGATCAAGATGAAAGCAAACATAACGTGTAATAGAAATGTAATGAGGTGAACGAGAGGAATTTTAGGGAACGTTATGGGCCAACTGTTTGACTATCTACCTCAATTTATTGTTTCACAGTTTCCGCGATGTCTCTCCCCTCTAAACTACCCCGTTAGTTTCGTTTCCAAAGAGGGCTGCTTATTTCTTCTAAATCCCCACGAAGGGGAGTGTACCATGTTACCATGTTGTAGTTTAAATTTTAAATTGCAGTGTGATGTCAAATTTTGGTGTGCGGGCTGAGGTGTTCCATGGAGATTTTGGCAGAACCAGACTGGCCTGCAAGTGCAAGCAGAACGGGGGTGGGTGGTAGTAGGTTGCAATCCCAGGAAAGTTTTTCTTGATGTCTCTGTTTAGGGTGCTTGACCTCGTGAATCCGTGGTTGTAAAATGTATCCTGGCCGAGACAGACGACTTTCTTAGAATGAGAAGAAACCCGACCAGAAAATAGTTATAAACGATTATACCCCTAATGGTGGATGCAAGAAGTAGTCTGGTTGACCTGATTCCTTGCATCCTCCACCATTGGTGCCAAGAGTCATTACCGCGCCCGCTTCATTATTTAATCGAGACCTCGTGTTGAATTGGTGTTAGGTTTTTTAAACTATTATTTTTTGTCTTAATTTTGTATTTAAAATTTAGTATTTTTTTCTACGGATGCAATGTATATACAGTATTCTATTTTTTATTTGTCCCGTAAGCCTATTTGATTTTTAACTTTTCCTTTCAATCAAACACTCGAAGCTAGGTGGTTCCCTGAATTCACATGCCCCATTTTTGTGCAAAATTTAAAGGACTTCACCCATCGCTTTCGTGTAGTTTTCCTCAGCATTTACCATCGCTTGTTTACATTATGCGTGATAGGAAGAATGTCTACTGGTTGTAATTAGGACACTCAAAATGGAGTCCCTTGCGGTTGACCGCAGAAGGCGGCCGTGGATTTCTTTTTTGAAATTTTGATCATTGGCCTACATAGTGTCCACTCTTTTGAATGATGGTGTGCCTCAATAATTGTAAAATAGGATTCATCCTTCTCCAGCCCTGGCGACTGGAGGAAAAGTGGCGTACAAGCGAACCGACTTCAATTCCCAGCTGTGAAGACAGGCGGGTGTTGCTACCGCTATTTCTCTTTTACTCCCTCACCATTTTCAGAAACTGAAATCTGTGGATCCGGAAAACGACTTCAGAAGGGGGAACTATGAATTTAAATAGTGGCCAAACTAGCATCTTCCCTCCTACATTGTTGATTTTTATCCTATTTATACTTGCCTTCTGCGCCCGGTTGATCCCTTCTAGAGCGGCTGTATTGCGTTGGACACTAGTTCTCGCCTGATCAGTGAAGTTAAGCAACACAACCCCAGCTAGTACTAGCATAGGTGGCCGCTTGACAACACTGGGTACTGCTTCGACCTAAAAATCGTCGTAACAGCATAGTGTCTGTGCAGACTCTGCATTAGAACTATGCAGTGGACGGGGCTCTAATGACCGTCGTAGTTGAAGGTCCTAAAACACCAACGAAACAAAGTGATTCTTTCTGAACTCGTGATTATCCCACTCTGTTTAAACCTGGAAATTACCAGAAGGGAGTAAGGACGATCTGTGTATTGGCACAATGACTATCAAAAACTAATTATCATAAGTACTCTACTACTTGCCCCTACTTATAAACACACGTTTACTAAATGCCTTTGCCATATGATACCAAGCCATTTTCGTGCTTCATCAACGGATCAATAAATTTTTATCAGAAATTCTGCAGTTGGAAAAGTACATTTGGATTTCAATTATCTAATCTACCTAATGGATCTAATATGTCTGTATCAAAATTCAGTGGTTAGCGTAATTGACTTCGTGAGTCCATGGTTGCAGGGTCCTGGCCAAGGCTATTGTTGCCTTCCATCGGAAGAGTGAGAAGCCTTGACATTCTGCGCCTTCCGTCGCGTCGGATGGGAAGTAGAACTTCTATAGTGTATACATTGTCTACGTTAAGTAAAATATATCTGGAGATTAGCAAAATTCCCAGTGTAGGAATTCGCGCCCTCTGATTAGATTTGATTAATTTCATGGGTTTGGCTAGTAAGCCAAGCAACCATAACAGGCCGAACCCTTAGGATGCTGCTCGCGGGAGATGAGGAGGTAGGTGTAGAGGACGTAGGGCAGGGGAAATTTTCAGCACCCAACGTTCTTTACCATGGGCTTGCGCTGCTTAATTCAGTGATGCCACGAGAACTGGTGTGTCCAACGCAACTTGACAAAACACCTATGAAAACGACGTTGCCCCTGCCGGAGAGAGAATGCGCCAACGTTAATAATTGGGTTTGTGTAAAAATACTGTTCAACTTTCTTCCGTGTGTTACTAGGTTCAATGGAGAAATGGGTACCTAAACACTGCCAAAGTCGGTAAAAGATTCTTGAGTGATGATTTAATGAACGTAATGTGATTGTCTCTGTCATCCCCCTTCCCCATCTTCCGAACTAGCCGTTGATTGCAGAGAAGTAAGTCGTTTTCACTGTTAAATGATGGTTGTTTGGAAAATAACTGCCTCGGTGGAACGAATAACCCAATTTGGTAATGGAGTCTAAGGTTTCGTCATTTGACATTAAGGCACTTAGAGGATGGCATTGGAAACCACTTACGGTGGCAGCTTTTTGTGTTCACCTGTCATTGTGTTGTTGTTTTTTTAATAATTGACGTAAATTTGGTGGGTTTTACCTTATTTATGACGTTACTAAGATAAGAAAGTACTATTTGTGGGGGTGACCGAAGAGGCCAAGACGCTGTGGTGGTTGAAATCTTTCAGTAATTGATTAATAAATACTTACTGGAGGTGAATGACCACGGGTTCGATGTAGACTGGGGATGAGGCAGGTTTCGAAGCACTGACTCCTGTTGTACGATTCAACTGCAATGTAAAAAAAAAACTTGCCGTGCAATTCCCAGGTTGCACCATCCGGAGTGTTGTTTGTTTTAGGGCCCACGACTGCATTGATCATTAGGGTCCATAATGGAGTATCAAGCCTGCATAGACACCTGACAGCATTATCCAGTATTCCCAAGCGGGGACTCATCCTATTACTACCTAGTGTACCTATGTCGCCTTGAACATAAAAGGACCTTTTCGACATATGTAGCTGTGTGGTCCCTTTTCCAGCGGGACGAATCTATGGTACCTCAACATAGGTGAAAAACGGCTTTGGAATGATGATGACTCCTAGTGAGGTAACTTAGTGGTGTCTTGGGGATTTTTGCAGCCAATGTTTACCCATGAAGTTTTGCAAGACATGATGATTGCCAATCGTACCCTGTGATGGTAAATTATGTAATTTTCTTGCTTTGAAAGCAGGAGAAAGTTTTCGTCCTCCTCTTCCCATTTCCCCCTGGTTCAGAATATCTTCGCATACGTAATTCAATTACAGGAGAACGTCTTCACTGTAAGAATATCCAGGGTATCAAGAATCGAGAACAGGATTGAACTACCAAATGTTTCTAGTTCTTGCAACACTTGTACGGACTTCTTTTTTGTTTTCGGAATATAAAGACTTTAACCTTAATGTGCATTAATTCCTAAAATTCTCCTAATTGCGAAACGATTTAATGTAATTAATGTTCGCTTAGTCTGCTAATTCATCGTCTTAAAAATGGCAGAGTGAAATCCTTTTTCCTGTAGTCTCGTGGCACGAATGTGGTACCTTCTTGATGAGGCCGTTTTAAACCCCGCTGGCTATTTTTCAAGGTTTTGCACATTGTGTTTCGAATGTGGGTAGAATTCAGCTGTTGTAATTTTTTTTTTCGTCAAAACCGTAGTATAATCAGTTAAAGTCTCTTAAACAATGTTTAATCTCTCGGTGGTTTCGTGCTCAAGAGTTCGTGGAAGCTAGTCCGAATGTGGCCGATGCGAATGAACTCCAGTCTAGAGCCCTTTACTATGCAACGGGTAGATGTAGCAATATTTCGAGATGTAGAAGCTCGACCCCTGGCGTCGGTGGAATGCCCCAAGGAACAGTAGACCGACGATAAATAAGCGGCTTTGGCCGACATCCGACTGCGGAAAACACTGTCCAATATATCGCCCTTGTGTCCATTCAGAGGAGCAAGATGGGTACTCGAGCCTGCCACAGGCGGGAAAAGGGTTAGGAGTTGCTTACTGGCAGCTGTAAGATTTTTTTTGACAAAGGTAACTTTTGACGCGAATTGATAAAGTTCATTTCTCATCCCTTCATTTCTAAAGCAGCTGTTGAATTGAGTAACGACGCTGGGGCTTACAAGCGAGGAAAATGAAAACATCTGTTAGCTTGCTGTACGTCATAATTTGTGAAAATGCAGTTTGCTTCCGTATACTTTGTCGCTTTTCCGGAGTTCTTTCAGTTAGACAGTGTGGTCTGAGTATGGTTACCTAAACACTGCACTGTGGCTTGGGTTTTATATTATAAACAAATGTTGACTTCGCGACTCCATGGTTGCAGGATCTATCCTAACCCTAACTGATGACCACTTTCGAGCGAGAGATATTGTAAATACGCAGTTGCACTCTGTTAAACGGAAGGTAAGGGCTTGCCCCCTGGCTGTGTTAAACGAAATTGGTCTAAAGGTTTCTGGTTCTAAAGGGACAAATGGTATATCTGACCTTGCCAAAATGGGAAAGAGGGTTGGAATGAGGATGAATTCTAATTAGCAGAAATTATGATAATGTTATTTTTTTATTTTCGCAAGTCATAGTGCATTTTTTTTTGTAATATATTGTTAGTTATTTTTTTTGCCGTTGTCTCTCGTTTTGTCTGTTAATTGTAGGTAAGTGTGCATTTTGCAATTAGCGAGATGGTCATTTATCAGATGCCTACCATAAATTCCAATTTTACTTTTCCCCGCCATCAACCAAATTATGCAATTTGTGCTGTCCCAAAACCTTGAAGAGCAAGCTTGAAAATATTGGTACCATCATTGCTCGTTGCAGTTATCATTACTATCAGATATAGTAGTGCGTTTTGGAAATCCTAGGCTTTCAAGGACGACTGTCCAGTTGCTGACTGGCAACTACATTTTTGCGAGAATGTATGTTTACACAGGCCCAAAAACGTAGAAGGGTAACAATTAGGGATGCCATTGTTAACAAAGTGGCTGTATTGCGTTGGACACACCTGTTCTCGCCTAATCACTGAAGTTAAGCAACGCAACCCCAGATAGTACTGGCTTGGATGCCGCTTGGGAACACTGGGTAGGTACTGCTGTTATCCAAATCGTCGCAACGGCGTAGTGTCTGTGCAGACTGTATTATAACAGCGGGGTTATAATGACCGTTGTTGTTGAAGGGCCCTAAAACACTAACAAAGCAAGTCATTGACAACGAGGAAGATGTGGGACTTTCATTTGGACCATAAAATCCTTGTTCTACGAATGCCGAACTTCGGAATTTTCATGTTTTTTTATTATTTTGCTGATAAAGAAGTGTGGAGACCGACGTTAAATGCCAATAAGGTTCTGGCGCATTCTGGCCAACTTTGACCAGTTGTAAGGCAGTATCCATGCCTGACCATAGCCTTCGACTTTTCAGTAGATTTCTGCCTCGTGACTTAGTGGTTGTGTGCTTTACTCGTCGATGCGTGGGTGCAAGATGATCTTGGACGAGATGAATAACGTCAATTAGATAGGGAGTTTTCAGGTGCACCTTTGTCACACGATGGAATTTAGAGACGTGGTGTCGTGTGGCTTTGGAGTGACTGAATTGCGTTGCATACACCAGTTCTCGTCTGGTCACTGAAGTTAAGCAACGCAACCCCAGCAAGTGCTAACGTTTATGGTCGCTTGGCAAAACTGGGTACCGCTAATATCCAATAATCGTTGCATCAGCGTAGTGTGTGCAGTCTCTGCACGGGGTCTCTATTGACCGTTGTAGTTAAACGGCCCTTAAAGACCAATGAAACAAAAACTTGGGGGGGGGGGGGGGGCTTTTACTTGAACTTGCATTGTGATCTTCTGCCTTCCGTGAAGCCGGAGAACATTACTTTTCAAACACAGTACGCCACTTTTGTACCCGGTTCCAATAGGACGTGTGGTGTGCGTTCCAGCCATATTTGTTTATGGGGTTATTGGAGCGATTGTTATAAAGTATCTCACAAAATAAGACATTTCTGTTTTGCTTTTCTTTTGCCTGCAGCAAAATCACTCTGATGTGAGTGTGGAGCAAATTATGCAGCGAATTGAATATTCCAGCGTATTCTGTATCAAATATCACTAATCAATGGATTGGAACTCACTGTCGTAGGAATTTCACGAAATGGCATTAGGTAGTCACCTTGCTCATATTGACTAGTTGCCATTGACGTCATCGCCAAACGTTTCTCCCTGTCCGATGTCGCTTTGATGAATATCTCTAGGCTCACTTTAATGTTGTAGCAGTAGTTAACTGGCGAGGGTTGTGATCGATCTTGAGTACGGAAAGGACTTTTATGACTTTTTTTGACTTAAGTTTTCATTAGATTCTTCTTGTATAATATGCTAAAATGTACTTATTGATTTATCAACAATTTGCTCTTGGTGGTTTAATTTGTACCCGTGGAAGGTTACTACTCGGTTTCAGGAGAATCCCTTAACATTATCTACTGCCTCGAACTTCTCATATTCTTATAGTCGCCTAATTTTATTACTTTGTGTTCATGACTGTTAAAGTTCATGATTTCATGACAGCATGGTTGCGCGATCCTTCCTGGCCAAGGTGCTCATCTTTCGGACGAGAGATAAGCCCAAAGTACTCATTCCCTTGGGTGGGAAGTTCGACTGTTTAATCCGGCCCTCTCAGCAGCAATTTCAATCCACGTAGGTAGCATGCTCGATTTAATGCGTCATTGGCTCCAGGTTCGATGCTGGATCGAGGTAGGTTTGCTTCCTTCGGGCGAGACAGAAACCCCGAGTGCGCCTTCCTTCGCATGAGAAGCAAAGCCGAAGTCCCGTGTAGTGAACAATGTCAGTGGCATGTAATAAAAGAGCCCTCTCTACTATGCAACGGGTAGATGAGGCAAAATTCCCAGGTGTAGGAGCTCGCTCCCCCTGGCGTCGGTGGAGTGCCCCAACAAACAGTAGGCCGGCTGTAAATAAGCGTCGGAGTTGCAGCTTTAGGCAACAGCCAGCTGCGGAAAAATGCCGTCCAATACATCGCCTTTGTGTCCATTCAGAGGGTTAAGATGATACCTGCCCCTCCATAGGCGGGAAAAGGGTTAGGGGTTGCTTGCATTTCGGTTTGGGAGCAGTTCCTGTCGATTCTTATTACCTAACGCGCACCACACTTTTCTTGCCTAGTATTTGCTACATGGCTGTACGTTCTTTTGTAGTAGGGTAGTGTGCTTCCAATGTCTAATGTCTGTTAAATCTGAGTATGATTGGTACTTTGTTGAATTTATTATCTTTATTAATTTGTTAAAAGTCGAATCATGGACTTCGGACGATAGCGACCCACATAGAATTCCGAGAAACTCTTCTGGGCCATTTCGTCCCAGAGGTTTAAGAGAATTATAGTCGAAATGACTCCTAAACATTTCACAGCAGAGATGTTACTGTCCCTGCAAATGTAATAGAACTAAAAGGGGTTCAACATACTGTTTCTTTGTATTCACTTAAGTGTTGAGGAAATAACTAGCAGGCATTGTTAATGGGAAAACTGACCAGTAAGAATAGTCGTTTGACGTCATTAGACGCGGTGCAGATGTGACCATGAGTCAACATGGCGACTGTTCATTGAATTTATTGGCCGTTTCCTTTCTGAACCATCTGTCTTAAGTTTAAGACGAGTCGCTGTGTCTTTCAAGGGATTCGTTTAATTCTAAGAATGACACCATTGTAAAGATTAGGTAATTTCCATCTAGTACGCTGCAAAAAGTCTTTTTTTTTTTTCGGAAGTGACGCCTGTCTGGGCCATTTTTATTATACATCCTTCAGGACTGAAATCATTTGAGGAATTGCCCTCTTGTTTCAAGTTGCTGTCAGTGGTCTTATTCATATCTTCGTTGACTTTCGCCACCTGTCACCGGGACTCCATTTCTGTCAAAAAAAATATATATAGAACTCTGAGCTTAATTAGGAAAATGGAGTGCCCGTTTCTATATACTTCCTGCAGTTAATTTTTTTTTAACGAAAAACTGTGACACTTCCTGCTTCTTCACAAGTCATTAATAGAGTCAGAAATGGTGTCTATTCTGATTAGTATATTAGCCTTTCATTGGTTAAAGTCTCCGAATCTTCCTTCGACAACTCTACCACATCCATTCTTGTTGAGGATTTTCCGGTTGCGGTGCCTGACTTCATTTCTCACAGACTACATAATTGCCGCTTATGGACATTCACTCCAGAGTTTCTCAACAATGTTGTAACTTGTCGACCCTTTCTGACCTTGTTTTTCTTACGATGTTTCACCCCATGGTTTATGCAGGCCCCGTTACAGCCGAGACTGATCACCTGCCAGTGCAATGCAAGTTCTTCGTGCATCAGGGCTACAAGCTTCTGACACGTTTGTAGCAAGACTATATTTACAGCACACTACTTACGACCCTCTTGACTCCATTATTGTACGTTTTTTCCTTGCAGTGTTCTAGGGTCACTCAGCGGCGTCACTAGGGATGCGGGCCACACGGGGTGACACCACTCTCACCGTGAGAAACGGAGGTGACACCAAAGCAGAAGAAGCGGCTTTTTTCAGGAGAGGGGGGTGACACCAACCCTAGCGACGCCACTGGGGTCACTAGAGAACCTTAGGTTGCGAATGCCCTTTAACCTGTGTGATCTCGGTCCAACGGGACAAATGTGTACCACAGTCTGTTTACCTTAGACGGGAAAAATAGTTTTCTCCGTGTATGGGACTCCAATCACAGCTTTGGTGTCGTGTTTACTGTTGTCTGTGGTTAATGAGTAAATTTGTTTTTCGTTAGAGGTACACGAACTTGACCCACTCTGACTTGGATGCACAGTCGGTGCGCCGTCACCATCCCCTGTGCGTATGTTTCCTGTTGGAGAATCGTAGCAACATGCAATGAGTAACTTTCATTGCAGATTATTTTTAGTGTGACTGTCGACTTGATCTGATATAGCGCTTCCATCGAAATTTTGAACAGTCATACTCCCAATTAAGGAAGTAGAGCAGCAAAACAATAAAAATACATTTCTACCGTAGTTGAAATTATGTAATATGACGTGTCTGTTAAAGGCGTTTGTAGTTTTCCTCTCTAATTTTAGAAGGGCGAAGTGTTAATATATTTTTGACTTTTCTGTGAGCTATCCCTTAACCATTATAGACACTTCACACACACGCACACAGCTTTACTTGCTGCTCTAGAATCCGTACGATGCCAGTTCATTCACCGCAATTAGCTATCCACGGGCCCAAAAAGTTACTCTGAATTATGAAGACACAGCCGGGACCTGATAATGCCCTACACCAAGTTGCAACCAGTATGCAGCCAAGTTGCGTTGGACACACCAGTTCTCGTGAGATCACTGAAGTTAAGCAGCGCAAGCCCACGTTAGTACCAACATGGGTGGTTGGTAAAGAACGTTGGGTGCCGCAAATTTCCCCTCTCCTATGTCCTCAATACCTACCTCCTCATCTCCTGCGAGCAGCCTCCTAAGGGTTCCTCCTGTTATGGCTGCTTGGCTTACTCCCCTACCCAGAAATTAAATTAATACACGGGTATCCAACGTTTGTGGGTGAGCAAGGGCGTCACCTACTAACACGTGAAACCAAACTACTAGGCTCTCACCGCTGTGGCCCTAACATAAGAGGGCGCCAACTGTTTTAAGTTAAACGGAAGATCTCAGTTCATGACACCAGCAAGAGGCGTGTAATATTTTGGTAGGACTTGATTTTGTGCTTAATTTTAAAATGTAAAGCGTCTGGGGCGGCACCGGCTAGTCTAAGGAGTTAAAAACATCATCTGTTACTCCGAACCCTGTTCTCGAGTCCCCATAATTCAGTGTAGACGTTTAAGGAGCAAAATCCAGTTTCCGGCCTATCCGGTTAAGCTTGCTGGTCGTGAGTTCGTGGTTACAGGGTTCTATGTTGTGCACCTTCCTTGAATGTGATCGGAAGTCTGCGAATATTTCAATGTGACATAACTGAACCGATTCTCCGGTCTTGGGCCGGATGGAGGAGGACATAGCCTGTCAGGAACATAAGGAGAGAAAGATATGAGCAGGACGGCAGGAGATAAAGGTACGACAAAATTATAAAATGAGGAAGAAACAGTCTATGAAGATGGAGGAAGGGGGTGAATTGGGAACATTTTGGATTGGGTGAGGATTAACACGCTAACCAGTGAACCAACGGTAAAAGTCTTACTAGACTGGCATGATTTTAAAGGGCAAGCAGGGGGTGTGGTTATAGATTTGACATAAATTCATATCGTTCATCTCTGATGTTTTTGTCAATAATAATGTGTCGTGATGTTCCCCCTCCCACATTTCTTGACATAAATCATTAATGAGTGAGCACGCCTACTCTGCCCGTCTTGAGGGAAATGAAATAGATTGAAGAGAAATAATTTGATATAAAAAAAATAGTTGGCTGAGTTTGAAAGGTCGATTCTGAGCGATATGTTACATATAACTGACCCAATAACTAGTGCCCGAGTTTTGATGTTCAATCTCTTTAATGTATTATTGGTCTGACGCAGTTCGCACTTTCATTCTCCTCGCACTCCTGAAGGATTTCAGTGTCAAGTCAAAGTGTGATGAATGGATTTCTTGAATACCTGAAAAGGTGAGCAATAAAAATAAGCAAATTGCCTTGGGTGAAATCTTGTGCCGTGTATATGCGCAAGTCCACCTTCCACTTTTACGGCTTCTTTTCAGATGAAATCAAACCTCAACCCCAATCGTGGTCCTTTGTAAGATGTCTACGATGCCACCTGCACCTAAAACAACCCTTTCTACATCACGAAAAAAAATCTCAGACGTCTGTTTATGGCCTACAAAAGTAGACAGGCCGATGTGAAATAAACAGATTCTGATGTTGGTAAAAAAAAAACGCCTTGGTGGCGCAGGGTAGGTGCTTGACTACTGCGTCAGTGGTTCCAGTTTCGATACTGGATCGAGATGAGGGGGCTTATTTCGGGTGCGAGAAGGCAAAACTTCCAGGTGGAGGAATTCGCCCCCCCCCTCCGGCTACGGCGGAGTGCCCGGACGAAAAATAAGACTATGGGTTGCAGCTTTGTCTGCAGCCGCCTGTGTAGAAATACTGTCTAACAGATCGCCCATGTGTCCATCCAGAGGGGCAAAGATGGTTGTCCGACCCTGATATAGGCGGGGAGAAGGTTAGTGGTTGCCTTGTTGCTGAAGTTATATCAGTAGAGGTTTCGAAATTAGGTTTTTCCACTTCCTGTGAGCCGAATGGTTACCCTAGCCAGCCATAGGGGGTAAAGGGATTAAGGGAAAGTTGATGGTGGTGTGTCTGAAATGGGTGAGCTATCACGCTTTCATTGTAAAATAATTCAGTGTTTTATAAAGGTATTTTTAGACCATATTTAGGGGAAAGTTTCAGCTTCCCCCTTAACGTCCCCTATGCCACTACATGATAGAAATTTTGCTTGTAGTGTTATCTAAAAAAAAAAAAAAACAGTTCACCAAATTTCATGGATTCGACAAAATAATATATAATATGATAAGCAAAACAAAGTCTAATTCATTGTAGTTTATGTTGTTTTATAATAATAATAATTTTGTGATAGCCTCTTGATTGTCATGGCTATTTTTAATGACTTGTGGGATTTTTTTTCCTTTGCCAGTTTTCCCCGCAGGCCTAATTTTTTGCCCAGTCGAGCCCTGAAGAGCAGTACCTTCGAGGAAATACAAACACTACGTAAAGTGTATATTACATGGTACTCGAATTCGTGTCAGCATGATGAAGATTTGACAGGTGGCCATGCTTTCTCACAAATGAGGTTGCGGAGGTGTCAAAAGGAAGCTTGAAATGGGTAGTTGTGATGGGGAAGGAGAGGGTTGAGAAGGAGGTGGAATTTTGTTAATGTATACATCACTGTAATATGTTGGAAATTAATTTCCCCATTCCTCCCTTGACATGGGCAAGGTCATTATAGAGATTTGGCTTACTTAGCCCTCCGCCTTGTTGTCAAAATAATTCATTTTTTAGGCTCTTCACCATTATTAGTGTCCTATTTAAAGCGCTGAATAATTCGTTTGTTAGGGTGCTACCATTAAGGAGACATTAAGGCGTCTCTTAACGAATTTTTAAGGTTGGTGGTACCTTTCTTATGCCCTCCCCCCCTCTCCCAATTTCTCCGAAGTTGGCAACAAAAAATGAGAACATGACGTCTCAAACTAGTTAACGTCGATTCCACCTTGTTATGAGTCATAATTGATGTTATTTCGGGGACCGTGGATGCTAACTGACGAATATTTTGGGGTGTTGTCGTTGGAGGGTTTCAGTTCATTCTCTTAATTAATTTGACTGACCTTCCTTCTAATCCATGATCATTTTTAAAGTTGGAGTTAATCAGTAAATCACCTGAATGAGTCACGTCCAGTTTATCAGGCTAGTCATGTGTTTACGTTTCACAGGCTGCATTCTAGTTGGGGTGGTGGCCTCGTTGATCCGTAGGTTTGTTGTCAGCTTATGGCCTCCATCCCTACCGCGGGCTTCAATCTTCTGATAGGGAGAGGATCGGTAGTATGTCCACTTAGTCCTTGGATACAGGATCAATTGTGGCCGAGGTAGATGACTTCTTTCGTGCGAGTGGGAAGCCCCCGTCGGATGTGAAATAAAGCATTTATTTAACCCGTTTAGTGAGTTAGTAATTGAATTAATAGCTGATTTGAGAGATCAAGGGATGTGTTGAAATTTTGGACGGATAATTACCGATCTGGGAATGGTGTCTGACATGCGCTAATGGTCGAAGGGACAGTTTTCGTGCTCGGCCAAGCTCCATCCATGTAGGTGTAAGCGTTACTCAACAGTTTTTGGAGCAGTCAGATGTGACCAGTTTTGAGGTACTACGTGTGGCCAGAAAATTCCTCTAATTTGACTCCAACCAAGAAGATTGACGCTATTTTGAATAAGGACGTTGTAGCGTTGACAGAAACTGGACCAGGTGAATATTTGATGGAATCGTATGCATGTCGAAATCACTCTGAAAACGATTTAGAAACTCTTGTTGATTAATTGTCGTCCTTCCCTGAACTTCTGAAGGCTGCCAGAAGGTTATGAGACCCTCGGCAGCATGACTCTCCAGCTGAGGGGGCGTATTTGGTGGTTATTCTCCTACGTAATGGACTACAGTACGGTGAAACCTCGCGTAACGATCGCATCCCATAACGAGCAAAGCAAAAAATGACTCCCTGGACAAGTGACCAGAGACAATGTGACGTCACATGCAGGATCCTGCATCTCGTCTGCCAGCCCGTATTTAGTGCTTGTTTAGCTAGCACCTTACTGTCGCTTGTGAAAATGATTTTTTTTTGCAATGAAGTGCATTATCCAGGACCCGGGGCAAGGGGAGACCAAAGCAGACGTGGGAGCAGGTGGCTGGGGGGCCTGGTGGTAGATAGGCTAGAGTGGAAAACTAGAACCCGCAGACGGGACCCTGCCACAGTGAGATAAGAGTATGATGATGATGGAGCGCATTATCCCACTTTACATTGATTCCTAGGGAAAATATTGTCGCGCTGAACGAGTGTTCGGGAACCAATTATGCTCGTTAAGCGAGATTCCACTATGTATGTATAAACTGGACGCAAAAAATTGTAATATAGTGTACTCACCTATTCCACTTTTTGAGGGACGTAATAACCGGAAGCACCAAAGTGGTAGTTACTCACCGTTCCCGTCATAAACTGGTGTCGATGAGCCTTGCACGATATTTTTGTCTCTAACTTTAGCAGTCTTAATTTTAACATCTTGGATTTGACAGTGTCAGGGAAATATTGTTATGTCTACCACCCATTTCTGGCACAAGGTTATCTTTCTTCTTCACGTCTATTAATCTCTTGAAGGTTCCAGAACAGGGTTGTCCAATCTTTCTGGTATTGCGGAGCACTCGGCTGCACCAAGATTTTTTTATTTTATGTCGGCCGTGCGCGGGCCGCAATTTGGACAACCCAGTTCCAGAAGTTTTACAACATGTTAACGTTGTTCAACCATCTGACTTTACAGCGGGTAGTTTCGGACCATACTCTGGTGGTTCTTACTTTTGTTTCGTTGATGTTTTAGGGCCCTTCAGCTACAATGGTCATTAGAGCCCCGTCCACTGCGCAGACACATCGCTGTTACGACTGGTGGTTCTTATTTTTCTAACTATTTGAACCTAGTAATGGTCATCATTATAATATCCCCCCCCCCCCGTGATAAAAATCGTTGACACCTCGCGGACACCCGAGACAAAATCCCACGGAACACCGGTTACGGAACACTTCAATATATCACCATTGTGTCTATTCGGGGCGACAAGATGGGTACCCGACCCTGCTTTAGGCGACAAAAGGGTTAGGAGTTACTTTTACCGGGATCGATATTTAATTTTTCCTTAACTTTTCACAAGCGTAGTTACGCCCACAAGAAATATGTAGAAATATACGGTTTTTTTTGTGGTGGTAACCCAAAAATTTTGAAAACAAAATTTGGTTCGGAGCTTATATCCAACAGGTGATTGAGCTGAATTGAGGGGGGAATGAATGAAATTAAGTAGTAAAACTGGAACTGTGCTCACATGCTGCGAGTTCAGCCACGAAAAAAAGACAGTTAATTTTTTGTTTGAACTCGACAGAATCTTGAAACTTTCATTTATCTTAAGGCCATAAATGGGTCGTTAAACTTCTCAAGTGATAAATTAGTAGCAGCAATTCATGTTCCTAGTACATAGTAAGATAGATGGTTTGTTGATCGCTCTTTTCTTTTAATAGAATCGACTGTGATGAATGTAGTTTCCTTAAAAAAATGTTTTTAATCAACTATCCCTTTACATTAGATCTGCATTACTTCCATATGAAAAGGTTAATGTGCTATTAAAATGATATTTAGAGATCGATGATAGCATCAGTGGAGTGGCGGACGTGAATGTCACGGTCTGAAACCAATTTACCCTCGACCGTTTATATGCGTACCGTGCTACAATATTTGGGTGGACATTTTTAATTAAATCCGGTTACTGTGATGGAGTCTAGGACGCTTAGTCAAGCGTCTAAAATAGTTTGTCGCTCAGGACCTACCTAGTCTTAGTGATTGTAGACGCTTAGTTTCTTTGTATCATTTTGTTATATCGTTGCCTCATTATCATCATATGCTTATCTCACCTGTGGCAGGTTCCCCCCTATGTCCACCCTACTCAAGCTGCTATGTCTTGCCTCCTTACATTACATATCCAGTATGAATTCTGTGCGCCCCTGGATTGAGAGCTTTTATCTATGTCCCTGGCCTGGAGGCAACCTACCGAGGTGTTTAAAGGTAGCAGAAAGTTTGGACAGATTTTCTGTTGGGCAAGATGTTGATCAATCCCACAGCCCCTCTTATCTCTGGAAGAGGTGGATGATCGAGTTGATCTATTCCATATCTTTGTTGTTCTCCTGTAGCACCGTGTATTGTCGCTGCCTGGATCCATATCTATCCCTTAGCCATTATCGTTGTTTTGTGTCAGTGCCTCTCCGTTGTCATTTGGCGCTATGAACTCTGTGGATTGGAATGATGTAAATTTAATATGTCCCAAAAGTAAAGATGGGCATGCTATGTGTTTAGCTTTAATTTGTTCGTTGGTTCCATCCTGGGTCCTCCATGCCCTAGTCCCTCTGCCGGTGCTCCATTTTTGCCTGAGAATATCAGCCCTTCGTTGCAGCCGATCAGCCTCTGCACTTCAAATGCTACTTTATTTCATAAATTCTGGTTCTATCTGCCTAGTAGGTATCACGTGGGTTATTTAATAGCCTTATAATTCAACCGCAAATTGTATGATGTGACTACTGTAATGGTGTTTGTCAGAAACGTCATCTGATGAAATTGTTGTTTGCAGTAATTTGCCTCATTTCAGAAATTCCTCTTATGGAAATATTTATGGCATCGTCTGTCATGTTGATTGACTCATTTTTTTTTCGGATTTTGGGGATTTTGTGTCGTGTGCTGAATGGACTAAAATCTGGTAGCTTTGAATTTGTTGACAAAATGAATAATAGATTTAAAGAAACACAGCATTTCATTTGAGAACATTACCTAGTCATCTCATTATTTCTTGAAGAGATATCCACTTACACACGAATTTTCATATCGTAATTGGAAAGCCTTAACCCTTCGCCATTTTTACACGCCGTCTCAGTAATAATGGTGCTCGCTCAAGGATTTACCCTACATTGGTAGATCCTTGAGTGAGGATCATCTAAGCTCCAGGTTGGATTATAATTTAGCGCGAAGATAGCTGTTGGATTAATCATTTGCATTATTAATAGATGTTGCCATTGCTTCGGTTTGTTTATGCAGTATTAAAAGATATCCACCAGGCGAAAAAGTAGCAGGCAACATTTTTCCCGCCTATAGATTTGGTTATCCATTTGTCCCATCAGAATTGGGAACCCACTGGTGAACTAATTAAACGTTATTTTTACGCAGCCGTCTGTCGATCTTGGACTACAATCCCCTGTTTATTTAACGACTTCAGTTTCCAAATTGTGCTTCAAAGAGTGGTTTGCGCTTCCCTTCAAGACTACTTGCTGTTATTTTATTAATTGTGGCTACTTATATACGACTTCTTCGGCTAATCCAAAACGTCTTTCGAGCTACAACCGTGCTTTTGAAGTGAACTTGACAGCACTTATGTTAATTACCTGTAGTGTTGGTTCTGGAAACACACGGGCGAACCGGGTGTTTCTACATCACCAGTCTAATGCCACAACTTCTACCTTCCACTATGTTTTGTGTATATACTATGTATACAGTTGCATTGAGCCTTAAAAAGTACCAGGATTTCCACTGCAGGTCTTACCGAGGACCAACAGGCTGCCGTTCTAAAGCAACTCCCATCTGCTTTTCCCACCTATCCCACCTTGTCCTTCTGAATGGACAAAGGGTGATATATTGGACGGTGTTTTTCCACAGTCTACTGCCGACCAAAACTGCAACCCATATGCTTATTTAGCCTTAGTCTACTGTTCGTTGGGGCACTTCACTTGGGAATTTTGCCTCATCTACCTGTTGCATAGTAGAGAGGGTTCTTTTACCTGCAAATGCCATCGTACAGCACGCGGGACCTCGGTTTTACTTCTTATCCGAAGGAAGGCACAGGCGCACTTTGGGTTTGCCATCTGCCTCCATCGAGGTTTAACCTGCAATTATAAATTCACAAAGTCAAGTACGCTAGCCATGGAGCCACCGAGATGGGCCAGAAATTAGTTATTTCTTCTGATAAGAATCTGTCCACACTGGATATGGTGACCTAACAACTGTAATTGGTGGTTCCTCTGCCAGCCATAGCGCGCCTAAAAGCACCATTTATTGAAATTATGTCATCATTCTTTGCAAGAATTGCGTATGTCGTAAAATTTGTTAGAAACGTCTGAATTCCAGCAAAATTATTAATAGCCGAGTGTTTGTCTGGAATGGTAAATTTTCTAAACAGGCAATAGTTGGCATTTCGTAATTCTGCAGCCAGGTTTCGTGGATGGGCAGACGACAGCACACACCCACGATTTTTAATTTCCTCGTTTGCCAAAGAAGGCACACTTTAGGTCTCCACCTAAACCACAAATCTCTGCCAGGAATTGACTTGCTGAATAAGGAGGTAGCAGACAAGTGCAATTTACCATTTCTGCAATCAAAATTGGTATTATAAATTGCGAAAAGCTGAATTGGACAGTTGGAAGTCGAATAAATGCCTTCACCACTTCTCTAGTGTGACGGATTTTACATAAATATCCAACTACAGTATAACAAAGTTCAAGCATCTCGTTAAGGGCTCACAATGGGCAGGGAGAACTATTTGCAGTTTCTGCTTTGTTAATTTTTTCGTCTGTCTCGGTGGATCACCGTACTTCGTGAATGCCTGTCGTCGTGTCTCGTACGGAGTGCACCTGCACATAAAAGGGACCCTTTCTACATGAGATGAAATACTCGTGTGTGAGCTTGAGGTACATGTATGATGATAGACAACTGGGCCGACATCACCACCAAATAAATAATGCCCTTTTGTCATAATTAATTTAACTAGCCCACAAACGGCTAAACAGATTCATTTTCGGAGCAATAGCCACTCCTGATAAGAGTCCCTTTTCTTCAGATGATGTGAAGAACAATGTGAAGGTTAATTGAACCTGAAGGTAAAGGTTTCTAAGAAGATAGTGGTTTGTCTTTCAGGCTACTTAATGTGCTAATAATTTTTGATTTTTTAGCTACCCTTGATAGCAAGAAGGTGCTTGTAATTTGTGAAGTAACTAAATAAGGCGAAAGAAACCGATGAGGCCAAACCGTATTAGGTATTTGTCCTGACAACGTTTAGAGATTTTACTACGGAAAGAAAAGTATGTTATCGACGAGTGCGCGGCATGAAAATAGAAAATAAAAAGGAAGTAGGTCGCAAAACTAGCTGTGATAACAAAATGGACTGGTCTCGATTGAACTTTTCCTTGACAGCTTCTGGAATGTGTAAGTGGTAGCCTGGAAGGAAGCCAAAGATATCTCAGGCTCTCTGTAGACGACGAATGAGAAATGTCGTAGCTTCCTTAGCGCTGTACTATTTATTAGTTCAAATGGAAGCTTGCAGCTTTTTCCCTACTTTATCAGTGGATGTCTTATAACGGGGCTGGTTGTGGGCTCACGACCTTGTTTATGGCATCTGCTTTTGGCACAGGTTGTTGAACTTTGTTCTCTACCGTGTTCATTGACATGCCTTTGTCTTTCTTTTTTTTTTGGGGTAGAAAGGGTTGTCAAGACTTCTGGATTTCTTAATGAATGGCACGCAGAAAGGAAGTAGGGAAGTTGTTTTCTGTAAATTCTCTGGAACGCACATTTCCGCCCGATTGTTTACTCTAAAGCAAAGATTTAACTGGCTCCGGAATCGATCAATACGTAAAAATATTACATTTCTAGTAGTTCTCATGGGTGGAGTTCTGAAGTTTGTTCCCTCCTGACAGAAATTTTTTAAGACAGATCGTTGTTGGTTGGTTTCTCCTATTAATGTGGATAATCTTCTCTTTAGAAGGAAGTCCTCTTTAACCATCCGAAAAACGATCAGGCACTAGCAACTTTATGCCAGTGATGAGTAGTCTCCTTTGTAGTACTGGTAGGTAGTTATGTTGTTGGTGTGATCCCGCCTACGGCTGGATCGAGTCTGCAAAGTCTTAACTTGCAGTTTCTCTCTTGGCACAAACCGATAATCGATTGATAAAGGGCTTCTCATAGAGACTTTAGTTTGTTGTAAAGCTGCCAAAAAAGCCGTTAGGCACAATCTCTAATCTGATTTTGTATCCTTGAATAGATACAGTATCCTAAACCAGTTCTGTATTACCCTTCAGTTATTGACCGGTAATAATGACCAACAGTCTGTAATATGTGACCATTTCTGTGTGACCAACGATTTAATGGGACATGATAAGCTCAGGAATTTGTCATACATGTTTGAAGATCTGGTATCAAATGTTTAGTAGCTTGATGCTCACACAGTGCAAAAGGAAGATAATTTTATTTGTTCGTCTTATTTTGCGTTTTTGGTGCCCTTGTGGTCTTGAGTCCACGATGTGGGGAAGATCCTGACTCAGGCAGGCATTTTTGTATATGAGGTCACCACTGCACTACAAAGAGCCCTTCCTACATAGAGTAAAATATGCGTTTAAATAAGCAATATTTCCAGGTGAGATGTTCTAGGTTGGCAGCTTACTGCATAAAAATGCTGCCCATCGCACCAGATGACCATTCGCCTCTCTCCACTGAATCCATCCTGCATTAAGCCCAGGAGTCCATTTCCTCCATTTTCATCACTGCCATCTTTATTAGGCTGACATTAAAAGACCAATAGTCAACCAAGTAAATGGAATTTCAACGTAAAGATGACATTCTAGATATTAGGCGAGGTCAAGGGCCATTAATGGCTCAAATTGAACCACTAGGATATTTTACCGAAAATTATTTCTTTCCAAGACTTGGGAAATGTATTTAATGTCAAGAGACCATTTTGTGCTTCTGATTTGTGGTTTCCTAAGTAAAGTCGTATTACCGACTGGTCGATGTTCTTTTGCCATAATTCATATAGAAATCGTTATATACTATATAACCCTATTGCCCCGTAAGGGGAGCACGTATCTTATAATTTCTGTCCCAGCAACTTCAAGTTCAACAACATTTTAATGCTTTATTTGTCATATTTTTATTTGCTAATTGTACTCATAAGTCAAGCGTTGCAAATCCGATCCTCGTTGACGAAGATGACATTTGTGGTTGACAGCTGGCCCCCAAGTATAGCTTCTGTAGGATAGGATGTAGAGTCGTGGTGCTAGGGGGTGTGCACCTTGACATTTACACATGAAAGAACCCTTTCAGCATGAAATAGTAGTGTTGATTGCCAAACCTCATTAGTATACGATAAGCCGACGTTAAAGAAGGGGTTGTGTCACTAGGACATTAACTGGCCGCCTTAAATATATTGTTCCATTCACTCTTGTGTTCCCCGCACTATTCGGACGAAGTGGTACTCAATTCTACCCCAGGTGGTGGAAAAGTTTAGGGATGATGATGTTGATATGCACAATGCCATCACGCACTTCAAAAACCTATTTCAATATGGAGTAAAATAACATTTCCACGTTCAGGAGTTCGTCTCCTGGCGTCGGCGAACGAAATGGCTCCTAAGGAAAAAAATGTTAACCGACTGCATAAAAAATGTGGCGGTTTCTAGCCGGACAAATGGATATTCAGCCGCCTCATAGGCGGGATATTATTTGGGAATGGAAATGAATGGACAGCTATTTGAAAAATGGCTATTGTACAGCGTGAAACGTGCGTGTGCGAAGGGACCCCGAGGTGCAAAGACATTTTAGGATGTTCCATCCGCTTGTGCACCAAGGCAACTTTTATCTGAACAACAACAACAGCAGCAGCACTTGGTAGATTGTGTTGACGTTTGTTTGTCGCCTTTTGCTTTCACTAGCCCTGCATCTAATGAGTGTAGTTTTTTAGTTCGCAGATCGTTCGAGCAACTTATTAATAGTAAGAAATCATAGCCAAAAGTGGAATATCAGCTTTCAGAAATGATATGATGATATCTTAGAGGTTATTGAATTCATTAGTTGTACATCTCAGTGTTTAAAAATTTGTTTTTGCTGCTGGGAATGAATCAGAGATAAATAAATACTGAAGATGCACTCTATGCTAAAATAGTGAGAGGCGATGTTTCTGGATAAGTTGAAAGCTTGTTGTTCATGTTTTCATCGTGTGCCGTAATGTCCCTGGTTACTGTCAAAGAGTGCCAAGAATGGTAGCCGTTGTTTTTTTTTGGCACAAAGTCACATGCTTTCAAAATAACTTTCTGCAGGGGAAAGGCGATTTCTCATTATAAAAGATGTTGCAGATGACGACTAATTCCAGAATCGTCTTGACAGCGCTAAGTGCTCATTTTTAAAATTACTTTATTAGTCATAATATGATTCATAGTTTGCTTCGGGTGACTTTTATTTCGGGGGAAGGCAACAGGGGTGATCCAAGTAGACCTTCCTTCCGTCAGATAAGAAATAAAGCCGTAGTGGTTATATGACTGGTGTGCACGATGCCACTTCCACGTAAGAGAGCACTTTGAATGTACGTGTTGCTCGGCAAAATTCCCACGTATGCCATCTGCTCTCTGGCGTCGGGAATAAAGGGCCTTTACTTTCAGCTCCAAGCCTGCTATAGGTGGGATTGTTTAAAAACTTTTTGTCAGTCAACGATTTATCAAAAATATTGAGTTGACTGAAATAATTTGGAAGGAATCCATTAAATGTTAGTCTCTTTTGCCACTCAAAATAGAATTAAATATTATTTTTGCATTGAGCGGCATCTGACTGTAGTGTTGTGCGTTACATCCGGTTACTTGATATGATGAAGCCTATAAAAACTCTTCATTTAGTAAGGCGAATAGCCCAGTACGGATTCAGTTCCATAAACTACGTGTGCAGTGCATCGTTGCGTTGTAAAGATCTTCTATTGCCAGTAGTCTTTCTGTGTGCCAGAAAGGATCTTGCCCCAGACGGGCACACTCTTGTCACAGTTGATGGATTGTGGGTATTGCAATTTTTGGAACTACTCCTGGCAACATGTCGTCATTTGAAGTTTTGGTTATACAGTGGAAGTCGGATATTATGATCATGGGTAATGTTATCAATCGGCTAGTGCCGTCACAATCGATCAGAACCCAACCGCTCCATAAAAAATCACTTAAAAATAATCCGCATATTATAATGAAACTGCGGTTGTTGTTTGTTGGTGTTTTAGGACCCATCAACTACAAGGTCATTAGAGCCCCGTCCACAGCATAGTTCTTATGCAAAGACTGCACAGACTACACTAATGCGACGATTTTTGGGTATTAGCGGTACCCAGTTTTCCCAAGCGGCCACCCGTGTCAGTACTAGCTGGGGTTGCGCTGCTTAACCTCAGTAATCAGACGAGAACTGGTGTGTCCAATGCAATTCGGCGCTCCCTGAAACTTAAGTTATTGCCATCAATTCTGATATCTTGTCAAGGGATTCTGTAGATGGTTGTTGCATGCAAATAAACATAACCCCCATCTGCACGTGTCCATACAAAACGTAGTGTTGATACCGTAGTCAGCACCTATTGTTAAATTTTGACACACAAAAAAAAAGGTGTTGTCAGTGATGGCATGCAAAGTGACCAGTGTTTGTGTCCTGTTGCGATATTTTTAATTTGGTTTTGTAATGTGTTGAGCTTGATGATGGCAAATGGTGTTCAATACAGAGCAACAAACTTCCAGAAACACTATGAATATGAGGATTATATTCCGGAGTTAATAAATTCAAACGACAATTAATGACTTTATCGAATAAAATTTGTTGTTTTTTAGTGCTTTGGGATAAATATAAGTAGGTTGCATAATTTTGCAATAAATTGCGTTCAATGATATACTCGTTTTCTTCTTTTGCTTAATGTTATCGGCCGGTTATTATTATTGAAAATAACGGATCGCCTTGCGATTACAATAAACGGCTTCCACTGTATTACAATTTTTTGGCAATTGCCTACCAGTCATACTGGTAGTTATGACGTCAGACTGCTCACTAGTCATACCTCCAATGGCGGACTCATGAGTTAAGTACGCTGTCCGTGAATCACCAAGGCAGGTTTGAGCTCAAGAGGTTGGCCTGTTAATTACAAGCAATATCTATTAGAAGTGGGTAACTGGATTGTTAAGTGAGAGAATTGGGGAAGTTTTCAAGAGTTGTATTTTCTATTAGTCGGAAATTTTACAGAATAGTGTGGGTTTTAAACCTGAACTAAAATTTTGGAATTCCCTATTTCATCAATAGCCACTCCCTCCATGTCTGTAATCCATTTATTTTCCCGCCCCTGCGTGTGGAGCTATTACCTCGGGGTCGACGAGGTCGTCGCGGCATCGTGGTCGTTGTTGCCATCACCTACTGTACTTATCCTCCTCCTCCTTTTCTTCTTTAGGACCTTGTTGGAGATTTGCCTGTTTTACCACGCCTAAATGCAAATCGCGAACATGGACTGGAGCAGGTTCTACTAATAGTAAATCTGCAATTCCCATCCAGCAGGACCAGGGTTACCTCTTTAATACCATATGAAGTCTCTTGTATTTATCTTGGCAATGGATTTTTCTGAGCTATCCTTTTAGTAACCCCCCCCCCGCACACACTGGTAGCGACAAATTTCTGAGAACCGTATCACAACTATTACACTAGTGAAAACAGTGCTGATACTTTTGGCTGCGCTATACGTTGGGCACCCACTGGAACTGCTTGACCCTGACACTGTTTTTTACGTTGTTGTTTGTGCACTTACTGTTGTCATTCAAAGCTTTTTTGTTAATGTCCTTAGTTTAATCCTTTTGTTATGGACCTCCACCTTTGCCTATCTTCCTTCCCCTTAGTCTTCTTTCACTCATCCCGTACCCAACTATTCGATATATGTTCGAATAGTTTGAATTGTGAGAGAACAATGTAAAAGCTCTATTCCATGGTATTTAAAATAGGTACGATAAGATATATAATAATAAAATGAATAAAATTATTGTGAAATCAATTTCTTAAATTCATTTTACAATATTTTAATTTGAAAAATAAAAAAGCATTAAGTGTCTCAAACTATAACTATAATAAAGTTGAAAAGGATGTTTTATAAGGCAGTGGTTAGGCCTGCTATGCTATATGGAGCAGAGTGTTGGGCAGTGAGGAAGAACCATGTAAAAAATAGAATGCAAGTAGCTGAGATGCAAACGCTGTGGTTCCCGAGTGGGATGTCAAGAGCTGATAAAATTAGGAACGAGTATTATTAGTAGCTTGGTGGTGGGGGACAATGTGGTAAAATGAAGGAGAGTAGATTGAGGTGGTATGGAGCTCGTTAGGTCTATTACAAGAATACAGGTGGTTGGAAGAACTCGGGGCAGGGTGAGACGTGGGAACAGCTTGCTCGTAACTAGATGGTAGCGTGTGGGACTAGAACCTGCAGACCCGACCCTACTACAGGCGGGATACAGGTATGATGATGATATGTATTATGCATCACTTACCTGAAAAATTAGGATAACCCAAATTTAATGTTCCTTGATATTTCAGTGATGGAGTACACTTGATGAAGTACACTTATTTTGTTTTGTTGGTAGTCAAAGGATCACCCATTGGGTAGGTGGAAGTAAAAACTAAAATATCCCATATTTGTTGAGAACTTAATTTATACAAGCAGTTAGTGGATAGCCCCTAACCCTAACACATGCATGAATAAGTCAATAATATTTCTGGAAAATCTAGGTAAATAAGCTGTGCATCAAACCATTGACTGTACTAACTGCTGAATTTATCCTATAATGTCGACATTTGCAAAATATTTAGTTACAAATGGCCCTAAAATTTTTCCGAATATTATTCGAATAATTTCTAAAATATTCGAATATCAAATACTTGCAAACAGGCCGAATATATCCGGATATAGAATATTCGATTATTCGGATTGGAAACTCTATACCCAACAAAGAACCCTTTCTATGTGGGGTGAAATATCCATGTCGTTACCGCAAAATTTCTAGGGTAGATATTCGCCTCATGGCCAACGTAAAATAAGCAAAGGATTGTAACAACAGGGCGATTGTTAATAGGACAAATGGGTATCCGGTAATTTCCATAGACGGAAATTGGGTTCGGAATGATGATGGTGGAGATGATGATTAGAAGTTGCCCAAGGAAGGAGCTGGTGGACTGTCGTAGCGGAGAACTGACTTCTTTACTCTCTTCCGTTCTTGTTTGTTTACTATAAAACAAAGAGAGAGAAAGCCTTGATAATGACCACGTGAGCATTTTTCACTAATAACTGGTTTGGCTGCATATTTCGGCGGAGGAGGAAGAAGGGTAGGCGGCTCAAAATTCGCCATTCATAAAAATGGGTCAACAGACCTTCCAAGGTGAAATGCTAAAACGTGTCATTTGCAGAATGGGGGATACTGTAGTTGGTTCGATGAAAGAGAAGCTAGCTAGTAGGCGGAAGTCTCATTTCTGTTTGGTATTGTGAAGCAGTGGAATTCATGTCGTGATCTTTCATGTGTGACTCATTCTACGTTTTTTGTGTTGTGTCCATTTTTTTTGTTCTAATACGTTTGGGGTAGAGCAATCTTTTGGGTTTTCATATCATCCTGCAGGTGTGTGTATTCACTTACTACTGAACACAATACAGTATATGTTTTTATCATTGCGTAGTTTACCTGGTTTTCAAAGGATGTAACATGATCGTAAGGACAAAATAATCGAGTTCCCGTTCCCCCCCCTCCAGTATTTCTTAAAATTCTCTTTATTTTGGGGACAGGCAGAACCCTCGTGTTTTCTCGTTTTCCTCCTCGACTAGAAGGAGGTAACCTGATTGTTTATTCGATATGTTTTGTAGGTTGTTAATGTGCTCCTTTCTGTGCATTTCTGTGAAAGCATTGGAAGAGGCCTTCATCGAGATGATTCTCATTCAAAATTAGGAGACCCGCGTTGTAAAATTGGCACATCCAACTTTTTACAGAGTGATGAGGCATGAGAATGTGCATGTGTGTGCATTGGATTCCTTATTGTTATTGGGCAATAGGTCAGACACCTTGCAAAATTATAACTAACAAAGCATTAATTTATCTGCCAAAGTTTCTATTTTGTTTGTAAAATGCGATGTTGGAACACGTAGGGTAGGCCTGTATCCCCCCTCACAGACATCTCAATCAATATTCCTGTGAGTTCCAGATGCCTGGCTGAGGTGCCCCCAGCCAGTGCATGTTCAGTGGACCCGCAGACCCGACCCTGCCACAGGCGGGATAAGGGCATGATGATGAATGAGACATGGTAGTTTAGAAATTGGAGAAATTTCGGAGAAAGGTAGAGAGAGGATTAGACTGAGTAGTATGGGCATGTTCTGAGAAGTGAAGGATTATCATAATAATGCCCATCCATTAGTACCCCCAAGATGGTCAACCACGGTACCGAACTTTCCAAATAGACCGCGTTGTCTGTAAGTAAGCTGGCAGGTCCTCTACTGCCCCTTATATAATGTCCGGTCTTCCGTGGTTTAGCCAACTGTTGGACTGGCAGTATAGAAATGGAGATAGCAGTGCAAAAACGCCTCATCAGTTGAAATATGCACCCCATTGAGGCCCTGAGGGAGGAGCAATTGCTGCTTTGCTCCTCCTGGATCCGCCCCATGATGCACTATGAAATGAAGCACTGCGTGTTTGGAGTGCTTCACCTAGTGATTGCGAGATAAACCCTGGTCGAGGTAGATGACGCCAGTTTGTGGAGAAGGAAGTCCTAATGTGTGTGCCTTCCGTCGAATGGGAATTAATGCCGTGGCCGCGTCTATTGTGTACAATGTCACCCGCACGTATTAGAATCTTGAAGATTGACAATGTATGCAGGTGTAGGATCTTGTGTCTCCCTCCATGTCCTTGGAGACCGAAATTACTTCTATAAAGGGGCTGCGACATTAGGTCGGCAGGTGGCTGCATTAGAACAGGGTCCAACAATTCGTCCGTGTGTTCCTAGGTCCAGTGGGACAAATGGCTACTTTCCTTTGTCATAGGCGGGTAAAGGATTAGGGATTGAATACAATTCTGAACTAATTTTTTGTTGCAGTTGTTGCTTAAATTCAGTAGCAAAAGGGGGGAACTGTCGTTTGCAAGGCTCATCTGGAAACGCATTTGCCAATTCTCCGTAAATCTTGTGAGCGAGTTACAGTATGTGAGAATAGTTAAATTTAGTTTTATTTTGAAAGATAGTTATCTTTGGAGTGAAAATTTTTTTCAGATGATGTTTTTGTACTATTTTGAGAGTGGGTGCTATATTTTTAAAACTCTAGTATCAACAATCTGGAAATTCAAACTTGGTTTGAATCGTGTTTTCTTCATATCGTTTTAATGTGGAAGGCCGTCTATTTTTTTTCCACGTTTTTTTATCTATCATACATGTGTTGATTGAAATTCAATTGCTTTCTGAACGTTTGTCACTATCAATATTTGTCGTTGCGTTTACTTATTCGCGAATTTAGGGGAGTGTCCTGACTTAAAAACGTTTTTACCGTCTGTAATCAACGCTGTTAAGTAGTGTCATCATCATAATCATTCCTTTTCTCGCCTCTTTATCAAGGTCAGTTGTTTTTCGTTAGTTCTAGAAACACACAATGGGGAACATTTTGGGCGATACCCTAAGCGGTACACCCGGGCGGTATCGATTATCTTTTACAACCACCTGTTTACAAATTTTTGAGCAGGATTTTGAAGCAGCATATTACCGACCACCTAGATTAGCGAGTTTTATGTCAAAGGGTTGCAGGCCACTACAAGAGACCATCATTAGAGACTCATCAGCTACGATTTCTAGTTAGGTTAGCCATAGAATTGAAGTGGCTGACTCTACGATGTGGTAGCAGATTTTCCATTCTGTTGCCTTGAAGGTCACTAGTTTTACAGTGGCGAGAGCATCTCTGCCACTGAAGATATTGACGTCTTTGCAATAAGCCCCAGGCGATGCTAGTTTTCAATTATTGAACATATTCTAGTGTTTATTGTTGCGGCTAGTTTCTTACCGTCGGAAAGTGGTAAATTACTCTGAAGTTGGTGTTCGCAATTTATAATTTTTCTTACCTCTGAAACGATAGGGCTCAAAATTCTGCTACCATTCGAATGCTTCTAGTAGAATTTGTCACCCGGTTTAATAGATGGTTTTTTGCCTAACATTTGCCCCTCTTTTTGTTCGGACGCCGTAGTTCAATTGGTCCATCTTGGTGACTCGGCGGTTAGCATACGTGACTGCGTGGATTCATAGTTGTAGGATCGATCGTAGCCGAAGTCCTCTTGGTGTTGGTGGAGGAAAAGTGGTTCAACGAAAAACCTTGAGGTTGCAACGACGTGAGTGGGTACAAAGGGCAAAAATGTTGCTGGGGTACAGGTGGACATCTAGACATATGGGTCTGGCGTGAAAAATCCCCCTAGCAAGGTATCCGTCACAAAGGATTACATATTAATACCGGTTACTACGGGACAAATGTGTGCCCCACCTTACTATTGGTTGGGATAGGGTTTGGGATGTTAATAAGGTTTTAATTTCTCCAGGACTTTTTCCTACAATACTCATGGTGACCTGTGACAGACCAGGTGGCAGTGAACAAATTCAATCCGGAGTCCATACATAGGAACAAACTTAACATAGAGAGGGAGGTAATTTATGACAATACGTGGGAGAGCTCACTTCTGTTTAGGGCAAGAGCTGGGTCACTGGAGACGAAACAGAGGATGGCAAAGATCACAGGTGGAGAGGAGGGCTGTGGATTATGTGGGGATCAAGTGGAGGACATCAGGCATGTGATACTGGTCTGCCCAGCACTGGATCACTGCAGGAGGGGTTGGGAACCCCCACCTTGGAAGAGGTTCTGGGGGTGGTGGGTTCTGGGGTGGAGCGGCTGGAATGGGTGCGAAAGGCAAAGGTGTTGCTAGGGTGCTGGTGGAGATCTAGGCATATGAGTCTAGCATGAAAAAATCTCGCTAGCAAGGTATCCGTCACTAAGGATTACATATTCATATTCATAGGATAGAAATTCGTAAACTAACACGACGTGTTGAATTTTTGCCCAAGTTGGCTATTATAAATAAGCACTTGTAAGCTTGAAATGAATTTTGACAAGTTAACATTGATGCACGGACACGACTAGAACGGACTACATCAATCACCATTCAATGTCATCCATTTGGTGGGACGTTCATGCGGAAAATATTTGCCACATCAAGTTGTCAAAATTGGCTATAAATTGCAAATTCGTGTTGGATGTAGTAACAGTTACATGTCAACACCCTTTAGTTCATCTTCACTGGTTAGAAGCATCGTGAATGGGACTCTTGGGTGGAAGTATCACATCTTTTATTTGAAATTTACGAATTGAAAATTTTGTGTTGACCTCTCAACGGTATAAATTTCTTGAAATATTCAAATCGTAGCATTATTTTGAAAAGCTACTACCGCTTGAGAGTCGTACTGGGTGCTTCAACATTACGGCAGAACTAAATACGTAGTTATATAAAACAGTAACTCCTAACCCCTTTCCCGCCTATGCCAGGGTCGAGTATCCATCTTGTCCCTCTAAATGAGCTCACGGGTGATTTTTTGGACGGTATTTTCCATCACCCGACTGCCGACCAAAGCTGCGCCCACTATCCTTATTTATCGTCGGCCTACTGTTCGTTGGGGCACTCCATCGACGCCAGAGTGGCGAGCTCCTACACCTGGGAATTTTGCCTCATCTACCCGCTGCATAGTAGAGAGGGTCTTTTTTTACGTGCAAATGGCATTGTACACCACACCGGGCCTCGGTTTTTCTTCGCATTCAAAGAGAGGCAGATTCGGAGCCTCTCTCTCTTGCCCGAAGGAAGTCAACCCACCTCGGCCCAGTATCGAACCTAGAACCACTGACGCAGTTAACGAGCAAAATGCGTAGCTATATGCTAATAATAATAATAATTCTGCAACCTTGTTTTACCGCTTTTCGCGTTCTCGTTGAAGTCGCGACCTACAGTTTTAAAAAGCTTAACGTTGTCGTTTAAGCCTAGGAAGAGGGGGAAGATTGAAAGGTCTCCCTTGCTCGCTTTGCATTGCCACTGCAAAGCCACTTTCCCAGGGCCGCTGCAAAGCCACTTTCTCAGGGCCGCTGCAAAGCCACTTTCTCAGGGCCGCTTTCCATGAAATAGAAAAATAAGTAAAGCGATGTGTTTACGGTTCCAACGGGGACAAATGCTCAAATTATCAAAAACGTGAAAAGGGTTGTGTACTATGATGATCTACAAAAAAGCAACTCCTAATCATTTTCCCGCCTATGGCAGGATCGGTACCCATCTTGTCACTCGGAATGGGCATAGGGCGATATATTGGTCATAGTTTTTTTTCTGCAGCCGGTTGCCGGCCAAAGCTGCACCCCTACGCTTATCTATCGTCGGTCTAGTGTTCGTTGGGGAATGCTAACGAGCTCCTACGGGAGCGGCGAGTTGCGTTGGACACACCAGTTCTCGTCTGATCGCTGAAGTTAAGCAACGCAAGCCCAGTTAGTACTGACATGGGTGGCCGCTTTGGAAAACTGGGTACCGCTAGTATCCAAAAATCGTCGCATTAGTGTAGTGTCTGTGCAGTCCCTGCATCAGACCTACACATTGGACGGGGCTCCAATGACCTTGTAGTTGAAGGGCCCTAAAACAACAACAACAACATCGAGCTCCTACACCTGGAAATTTTGCCTCATCTACCCGTTGCACAGTAGAGAGGGTTCTTTTACGTGCAAGTGCCATCGTACACCCACACGGGGCCTCGGTTTTACTTCTCATCCGAAAGAAGGCACACTCGCGGCCTCTCTCTCTCGCCCGAAAGAAGCCGACCCACCTCGGTCCAGTGTCGAACCTAAAACTACTGACGCAGTTGCCGAGCGTGCCAACCACTTCGCCACCGCGGCGGGCTGTGATGATCTACAAAGAAGAATGAAAAATTCTGTGAATGCTTAAGCCTAGAGGGTGAACTTTATAACGTGTTCTCATTTGCAGCAAGATGTTTGGGGCAATCTTATGCCTATAAAACGGAAACTAATCAATAAAATGTCTTAAGATGGATGGCTGATAGAAAGATCTCTGTTTATCGCACGGGGGGAGGGGGGGGTAGATGAAACAATCTTGGCAGGAATTTACTTATTGGCATTCTCTGAATGGCTACACCATAATTTCAATTCTATGATGTTTGCAAATGCATTATCGATATCATTGAAGGCATATTTGGACGTCGTATCCAAATATTTTATATTGCTTCAGATTTATGGTGATTTTGTACTGCTTTGCTGATGTGCCTTTTTTATTATTATTATTATTTAGTGAGGCAACAAGAGCGTTGAGCTTCAGTTGGAAGTAATTTGCGAGAATCTTACTGGGCCTTGCACCTTTTTTTATAATCGTTAGTGTAGAAGATTTGCAACTATGGCAAAATTTAATGGCGCTCCTGCAATGTTGTTGCCAAAATCATGTTCTTCGTCTACGTTCATTGTTTGTTTACTACATGCTGATAGTCGGGTTTTTCAATATAGCATCCACACACTGTATGATGATGATCATAATCATCATCATGGTTTTCAAGAGTTTTTACTTCCGGTATGCTCTTGCATGTGGGGGCGAGTCACTTGAAATGTCGTACCCAAACCTCAGAAGAATTTGCCTTATCAACAGTAGAGGATCTGGAAAAGTTATCAACACTGTAACAAAAAATGCTTCAGGTATTCATATCTTGTTGCCATCTAATGAGGACCCGATCTCGGTGGCCCAATGATAGCGTGCTTGAATGGGACCCCATGGTCATAGGTTCCCAACCCCATTCTACGTGGAGTAATGTGCAGTATGCGTGCAAGATTATCAGGTGTAGGAGCTCTTCGGTGACGTCGGCAAAAACAAAGCACTTTTAAGAAAATGTGCCGACAGACATTTAGGCTGTCTGTCTGGGCATTCCCTGTTCCGTGAGGATAAGCGGATACCCATCCCAGCCATGGGGGAGGAAAAATTAACAACGTTATGTATCATCCCAGTCTACTTTTCTTGCAATCCTATCCAACCGAATGTGGGCGTAATTGACTCTGGGAAGTACTGTATATGTTAAAAAGAATAGTTCGATGCAAGGTTGATAACCCTGACATCTAGCATTTGCAAGAGTCGAACCAAGTGACCCAAGGACGACTTTATCGATAAAAAGACGGAAATTCGTTTGTTTCCTTTTCCTCCAATAACATTTTTTCGCTCTTTCGGCTAGAAAGGATTATGATAATGACATTTGCTTTTCTTGCAGTGCGGAAGTATAGGCTATAATAACTTCTGGTGTCGGTAAAGCAAATTGCGCCTCAAAAGGAAGACAGGCCAATGTCCATTATACAGTTGTGGCATTATCATCATCATTGTCTTACAAATCGTTACCCGACACTGCCTGAGGCAGGAACTCCAACCTTAACAAAATCTGTATATTGATTTCTAACAGTAGCCGCTTCTTTCTAGCACTAAATTCAGCTGTACAACCAAGAAGTCCCCCCAAACAGGGGGGGGGGGGGTTACGGTCATATCACTCAAATGTTGTCGTATTACTGCATACTGTCAGAAGCTTTACCCGTCTCGTTGGCGCAGGAGGTAGCGTGGTTGGCTTCTTTCGGGCGAGAGAAAGAGAGAGAGGGGTTTCTAGTTCCCCTCTTGGTGAACGTAAATTTAATTTGGGGTCGTTATCGTTGTACAGTTCAACCCCGATTATGAAGACCCCTAAGGGGCCGAGTGTTTTCATTATTCAGAATGTTCAATTTTAGGTCTAATTGGTGCTAATTTGGCCGGGACCTACCCTGACGGTCCAACCTCGGGGTTGGGCTGTATATATAAGTAAATGAAACAAAACTCCGAAATACTTGGCACGTTGTTACCTCTTTGACGTCGTCTTCAACAAAACCGTTTTTGACTTTTTCGAAAAATTATACGAATTGGTTGCATTTCCTAAAGTGCCTGCACTCATAATCGATTTCTTGAAGCTACGAAGCAACTGCTAAAAAGCTGTGCTTTGAAAATAAGGTTTTGGGGACACCATAAAATGACGTAAGAACAGGCAAATTTTGTTTTTCTTTTCTGCTCCTTTTTTAAATGTGATGCATCAGAATGTTTTACGGAAGTGCGAATGGAAATAATATCAGTGGGAGTTTGATGGTAGGATTGTGGAACGTAACTTCCTGCAGAGGCTTTAGATATGACGAATGAGACTTCCTTTGTACATGCGCGTAAAAAATAAACTGCATACTTTTGAAAAAGGTTACGAATGCCAGGAAAGCTTTTGAGAATTCTAAAAGACGTTTCAAACTAGCAAGCTTTGGCAGAGCCTGATTTCATAAGTACTTGAAAATCTTTGCCAGTACTGACGGGGAGCGAATCAGGGTTCCAACGTCAGTTATCAGTTGTCCACCGACATTCTCTTACCATTCAAACATCCTGTTTTGTCGTCTATGACAGGGTTGGAGAAGGCGTTTGACCTGTAACATCAAGAACACGCGGGCGAAGTCTTGAACAGTATGCAACCATTCCTGTTGATCTAATATAGCGTTTTGCCGTTATATATTTCCCTCCACTTAGAAAAAGTTCAGATACCCTACCTCGGTGGCGCAGGAGATAGCTTTTTTTGTTGGTGTTTTAGGGCCCTTCAACTACAATAGTCATTAGAGCCCCGTCCACCGTGTAGTTCTAACGCGATCTGGGTATTAGCAGTACTCAGTGTATCCAAGTGGGAACACTTGAGTACTGCTATCTGGAGGTTGCGTTGTTTAACTTCAGTGGTCTGACGAGAATTGGTGTGTCCAACGCAATACAGCCGCTCTACAGGAGGTGGCATGCTTTATTACTGCGTCAGTGGTTCCAGATTCGATACTGGGTCGAGGTAGGCTGGCTTCTTTCGGGCGAAAGAGAGAGATAGGCCCCCAGTGCGCCTTCCTTCGGATGACAAGTTAAAATCCCGGTGCCGTGTAGTGTACAATGGCATTTGCACTTAAAAAACCTTCTCGACTATACTGTCGTGAAGGAGCTCGCCTCCCGGCGTCGGTGGAGTACCCCAACGAACAGTAGGCCAGGACCGTGTTTACGATAAATGAGTGACTTTTACAGGCCTGACGGCCTAAACTATGGCAGGAAATCCAAAAGAATGAGCATTTGTTTATTTATTTAGGAATCTGATAACATTTAATGATAACACTGAACGGCACTGACATATTGGTGACTTGTTAGGCATTTCACTATCTACAGATTCTGTGGTAAGCGACAACTTATTTTAGTTGACATACCGTGTAATACTATAAATATACAACGAATTCCATGTCCTCCATTGTATTTGTGGAGGTTACCATGGAATTTTGTGATAGAGCACTGTCCATTTCGGTGGAATCAGTTCTGGTCGATGGTTCTTCAGTAGTTGATGTGTCTGATGTGGATGGTGTAACTGCGACTGGATGCGATCGAGCGAGTTCGTCTTGAAAGGGGTATGCAGTCGTTAAAGTAGAACTTCCGTTCGTTGGCGAGCATTCGTTGATGGCTTGTGTAGAGTTGCTTGGCTTTCTCTGAAGCTGCAGTTTGCTGCTCGTGGATGCACTGTAGGGTGAAGGTGCCACTTTTGCTGACTTAATTCTGTGAGTGGACGGTGTGGAACTTTGTTCTGTTTTTGTCTTCATGCTTTCGTAGATTTCGCGATAAGGAACCATCACTTCCTGAAGGGCTCGAACGCATTTCATACTTCTTTCCATATATGGATCGTATTGCACCAGCTTTTCTTGAACCTCTTCAAGTTGTTTGAAGATGTCCTGTAGAGCACTAGGTGTTAGTGTTGAGCGCTGCACTTGATTGTCCTCATTTGTCCGTGACTTGTGAAGTAGATCCAACTCCTCTTCCGTTAATTCCTCTTGATGTGAATCCAACAAGTCTTCTATCTCGTGCCTTTGTAGTCTGTCAAATCCATCCACGTGAATTTCGTGTGCTAATTTGAGGATCTCTGTAATTTCGTCTTCATTGTTGATGCTGTGGTGGTCTTGCACTAACGCTGGCCACAAGCTGCTCCAAGATGCAATCAGAGTAGACTGTTGAATTTCATCCCATGATTCCTCAATGGCTTCAATTGCATTTAGTATGTTAAATGTCTTCCAGAAATCCTTGATAGTGTCGCTCTGCCTGTTGAGTGATTTTAGTAATTTCTTAAATATTCCCTTGGTGTAGTAACACTTGAACATGTTGATGACTCCTTGGGCCATAGGGTGTAGGTCACTACTTACATTGGGCGGCAGAAACAGGACTTCTACATTTTTATCAGCGTGCAATAGTGTTGCTGGGTGTGCTGGAATTGTGTCCAGAAGCAGCAGCACTTTAAAAGGTAGGTTTTGTTGCTTCAAATACTCGTTCACCTGTGGCATGAAGCAAAACTTGAACCAGTCTGTAAACAATTCCTCTGTTACCCAAGCCGTGCTATTGGATTTCCAGTAGACTGGCAAGTAAGCTTTTTGTTTGCCTTTCAGAGCTGCAGGATTTTCAGTGTGGTACACGAGCATGGGCTTGCACTTGCAATCTCCCGTTGCATTTGAGCATAGCAAGAGTGAAAGGCGATCTTTGTTTGAATGATCTTCATCTGCTTGTTGTTGTTGTATCACGTTCAGTATTCGTTCTGGTAGTCTTTTGAAAAACAGGCCGGTTTCATCGACGTTAAAAACCTGTTGGGGTTTGTAACCGTTTTCTTCAACGATTTTCTTAAATTTAGTTAAGAAGTTGTTGGCCACCGTCTGCTGATCGTCGGCATCACTGGAATTTATTCCTAATTTTATGTTGTGCCGTTTACGAAATCGATCAAACCATCCTGGGCTTGCATTGAATGGCATGGCAGTTGCCTGACTGCACATACTTTGGTAAAGTGTCAAGGCTTTGCTGCGGATGATACTTCCGGTGATAGGAAATCCTTTCTGCATTTCATCCTCTATCCAAACTCCAAGTAATTTTTCCATGTTATTCATATACACATTGCGTTTAGTCATTCTCTTGATTTGGCTCCCTGGACATGTCACGCTGCTGACGCTTGCTCGAATGGCCTCTTCGTTCTTGCCAATGCTTCGAATGGTGGATTCGTTGACGCCATAATGTCGACCCAGAGCTGTACTGCCTTGCCCTTCTTTGAGTTTGTCTAAAATTTCGATCTTTTGAGCTAATGTAATAGCGCAACGCTTTCGTTTTACCTTTTCGCACGACACTTCACTATCGTTTCGCTTTGGCGCCATCTTGAATGCTGCTTGAAAACCTTACGCGTACGTGAGAACACAATCCCTCATCGTGAAGGTCAGTGGCATCAGAAACACTGGTAATCCTTGGATCGTTACACCGCGCTTTATTGGGATCAACCATCGCGTTTTCAGGGAGGGTACGTTAGTAGTAGCTGGATGCTCACTAACAGGAGTAACTCCGCTTAAAGTGCGCGTATTAAGAGAGAGAATCGACTGTGCCATTTCTGCTATTGGGGGCATTCATAAAACACGTTATAATGTAGGTACGTTGTTAGCTCGGGAGAAGTCGTTTCCCAATTTGTTTTTAAAGGTGGAAGTTTGTGACACTCCCTCTCCCCCAAGAAGCAATATATATCCCCGACATCAAAGGATTGGTTTCAAATAAAAGATGGAACAGCGTTTCCGGACTTTGTTGACGTGTGCGGAGCATGATGATGCAATATCTGTGGTCAGTGAAGGTTCCATGAAACCCAGTCGAATTTGACCCAGAAAGAGTAGTCGCACGCCTCAATGCCTTTGTTTTGTTGGCGTTTTAGCCCTCTCCACTGCGTAGTTCTAATGCAGAGACTGCACAAACACTACACCCAGTTTTCCCAAGTGGCCACCCATGTCAGTACTAGCTGGAGTTGCGTTGCTTAACTTCAGTGATGAGGCGAGAACTGGTGTGTCCAAGGCAATTTGCCGATCCCACGCTACAGATAACTTAATAGCAGAAATACAGAAACTTTTTTTGAGATCTGTTTTTGAACTCTTTCCCTTCCGGGTAAAGAAAAATGCTCACCCCCCCTTTCTTCTAGACATTTGACAGTAATTCTTTGGGAGAATGTAGTGGCACGACTAAGAAGGATGGGAAATACAGCACCAGGGCCTGATGGAGTCTCTGGTTTCATTTTATTCTTCAGAGGTCTCCCGGGCCATATGGAACAGAAATAGGTCAGTGTTGATTTCTAAAACTTGTGGAATTAGACAGCAGGCCGCCAATCGGCGACTGTTGACTTTTTCACGTTTTCATTCGACTTCCCCATGGTCTACTAACTCGCTGGTGTTTTATGGAAGGCAGTGGATCTGTGGATGGCGCTTTGACGATGCCTGTCTCGATTACTCACTCGGTGGTTGGCATAGTTGACTTTGGGAATTTATGGTTAGGGGATGGATTCTGACCGAAACAGATGGTTTCTTTGAGGTGAAGGGGAACTTATGGTGCACCTTCCGACGGATGGCAAGCAAAGCGGTGTTACCTGTATGGAAAGAACCCTTTCTAACATGAAGCAATCTATAGTGTACGTGTAGATAGATTGTCATCATTCTCAGGTATATGATGGTCATTTCCAAAGATGGTTATCCTTCGTCATTTATTTCACCCTGGCATTTATTAGTTTAGTATTGTGACACTGGAAAAGAACGTTTTGCCTCTTCTCTCATTTGAAGTGAGAGGGGATTCATGCATAATTGATAATAAGTTTTTAGTGTCAGTTCAACTGGAGATGTAGAATGAAAGAGGCATTTCTGGTTTCCTCAATTCATCCAGAATTAGTCAAAAGAAGTGGTGGCAGTTGTCAGCATCTAGAAGCAGCAAAAGCTGTTTCTGGGTCAATTGAAATTCAGCGACAATCGATTGAATTTCGTCATAGACACTGAAGCTGAAGAGAGCGTGGATCTCTACTCTGAGACCGCCCATACAGGTATTAAAATTCCGTTTCTTTCAGCTGAAGTTGAACACTTTCCTGTCATCTGAAATAAAGATCGTTTTTTAAAGTAAAATGTAATATTTCCGAAATGGATCAAGCATATATGTTTGCTGAATAACAAACTCATTCGGTTGAATATTAGAGCCTTGAGTCTTTGGGTGCGCGTCTGACTTTCGGTCAAAAGTGCACTAGCAACACATTTGCGTTTGCGAGATTGAGCATTCACTATTGGGACTGTAAGAGCGGGTTAAACAACGCAACCTTAGCTAATACATCATGGGTGACCGCTTGGGAACACTACGCCCAAATCATCGTACCATCGTAGTGTCAGTGCAGACTCTGCATTAGAACTACGCCGTGGACGGAGCTCTAAATGACCTTTGTAGTTGAAGGGCCCTAAAACCAACGAAACGAGGTGAAACTGTTAGATACACGTTGGAAAAATTTCCAGGTGTATACGTTTGTCTCTTACTCCCGCTGGGTCAGTAAAATAGGTTCTCCCTGAAAGGGGGAACTCCAGCATTAAATAAGCTGGAGTTGAGACACTGAGATGGTAGACGTTACTTAAAACTACCATTCAACCGCTCGCCCGTGTTTCGATACCAGAGGAATTAAGCTGTACCTAAACATGTCATAGGTGGGAAGAGTACACATCATGATCTTTTTTCCGTTGAAATTTTTCCTTCTACCCCATAGATCCCCAAAGTGCTGAATATCTATTCCACACTTCTGGTAACAGGCACACTACCAGTGACCGTAGACATGATTCATTGGTTACTTGCTTCATTCGTGAATCCATGGTTACCGGCTTGATCCTGACTGAAGAGAATGGCTGCTGTTTGGTTAAATGACAGCTTAACTAGCACAGGGCCTCATTTGTCCTAAATCCGGCACTGAGTACTTGGTACATGGTTTCAGTGTTTTGGCACATCAATTAAGTTTTCCTTAGCTAGTTGCAGAGACCTATTATTAGACCTTTTAAAATTCTACACTTCAGCACAGGGAAGGGGGCAAAGTCACATTCGGATAAATTTCTTGAAATTGATTAGGCTATAATGATTAATGATGTTTTGCTCGAAGTTGAAATTCTGTTAGGCTTCTGACGTCTTTATGTCACAATTGCAATTCTTGTAGAATATTGATAAATATGTGTTGTGCATGGGGACTTTCAGTTTTCTAAGACATCCATGTCTGTATGTGACCCAGAGGGAGATATTTCTTATATATTTCAGTGAATGTTGCAGACTTATATGATTTAGGTGAGCTCCACGTATGATTAGTGATTGATGAAAATAAGTGGTAAACTTTAGTTACTTAGCTGAATTCCAATGGTCAAAATGGATTCTTGGATTCATTGAACCTTTTGATATTAGGAGTTTCAATGAGCCGATGGCATTTGACGTTCTGACTGCTTGCACTCCTTCCTTCACCCCTCAGAATTTGTTACATGAACTGACAGTGCTACCAAGCAACTCGGATACAACAGTCAATATTTGTTAATCAGGAACTCGAGGGAAATCTAGGAAGTGCAGTTTGTGATCAAACCTCGGGGAAATGAAAATGGACATAAACCAATAAAAATAGTCTTTGTTATACGTCAGGTTTTTCTGGCCGAAAGGGGCTTCTGTACGGATTTAAAATAGGATTCGTCAAGGTGCAGATTTTCAGGATCATTTTTTTTAATGTAATTTTAATCTTTGGGTAAATGTGATGAGCCTATACAAGTTGGAATTTCAATTCTCGACCCTTTCTAAATTGATGTGGGGACTCTAAAGTATCATTAATTGGGAATGGCAGTTATCAGTGAAGGGAGACTATTTTGACGCTGATGTTGGAGGTTGAGAAGGTTGCCAGATGTCCATCATTTTCTCCAAATTTCCGTTAGGTAGAGTGCTCGATTTAGCGCGTCAGTGGTTCCAGGTTCGATACGAGCGGCAAATTGCGTTGGACACGCCAGTTCTCGTCTGATAACTGAAGTTAAGCAACGCAACCCCAGTTAGTACTAACATGGGTGGCCGCTTGGGAAAACTGGGTACTGTTAGTATCCAAAAATCGTCGCATTAGTGTGGTGTCTGTGCAGTCTCTGCTCAGCCTGTGCAGCCAAGTTGCGTTGGACACACCAGTTCCCGTGAAATCACCGAAGTTAAGCAGCACAAGCCCATGTCAATACCAACATGGATGGTTGGTAAAGAACGTTGGGTGTTGCAAATTACCCCTCTCCTTCGTCCCTACACGTACCTCCTCATCTCCCGCGGGCAGCCTCTTAATGGTACATCCTGTTATGGCTGCCTGGCTTACTCCCCAACCCTTGAAAGTAATCCAGTAATCAGAATCCAGTAATCCAGTGGCATGTGTACGTAAAAGAGCCCCCTCTACTGTGCAACGGGTGGATGAGGCAATATTGCCAGGAGTAGGAGCTCGCCGTTGGAGTGCCCCAACGAACAGTAGACTAACGATGAATAAGCATTTGGGTTGCAGCTTTGGTCGGCAGCCGGCTGCTAAAAACACCGTCTAATATATCACCCTATGTCCATTCAGAGGGACAAAATGGGTGCTTGACCCTGCCATAAGCAGGGAAATGGTTAGAATTTGCTTCCCTTGTATCGACTCCTACTTCGGTGGCTCAGTGTCAGCTTTCTGACTCGTGAGTTCGTGATTGCAGGCTCGTTCTTGACCTAGAGGTGGGTGACTTTTATTGGGCTATTCCTTTGTTATTGAATGTGAAGTAAAGCTACGGCCCGGTATGATGCGTACTTGTTGATATGCAGGCAGGTGTAAAAGGTCACTACCACGCCGTTCAGCGTCCGGGAAAGCTATTGTGGGAAATAGGTGGGCAACCCTCGACTTTTTATCTGTTTTTCTGATATGAGTGGAGCAAATTGTACCCGGTCCTGCCATACACGACAAAAGAATTTGAAATTATGGTAATAATTTCGTGAGTTTCCTCCTATATTCTCTTAATAATTCAATTGTCCATGTTGAAATAATAGCGGTTGTTTTTTTTTCGAAATATTACGATTGACCATTTGCATAATGCATCGGTGCGTATAAATTTTAGGTTAGTTGGGATGATTGCTATATGTTTTAATTTTCCTGTGTATCATTAATAAATAAAAGCAAACGCCCCTGAATTAATTTCCATAATTTACAGCTGTACATGGCAGCATTTCTGGAAAAGCCTGAATTTTTCACCAAACCACACCCAACCTGCGCATGTGTGGTGTGTTTATTGGTTTTAACCACTTGGTGTTGCCAGTAAAATCTCATTGATTCTGTCTTTTCTGTGCTGTTTCTTGTGATGAAAAATGTCATCTTATGCGCATCAGCTTTTGTTTAGTTTATGGTGGTTAATTAACCATTCCACTCCGAGGTGGAGAAGATATGTTTTTAATGGTAAATGATCGTTTAACAACAGATTAGATTGGAGTGGTGTCTTTACTAACCTTTATCTAAATTGCCTATGCCAGTATTACGTTATTCAGAAAAATGAAATGATTAATTAATTAGAGTAATTTGACACTCCCAGTGTTAGAAATAACTCCTATATTTGGTTTAGTTTAAGATTGGTAAACATTGCAGGCAAGATGCAAGAGTATAGGGCGCCATGGGACCAGGTTATAGGGCGGACCATTGAAGTATGTGTGGAGTGCACGGGCACAACAAGGAATAGGAAGAAATGGACGTTCAAAGATTGTAAACCTGATCTTCCCTTAGACGGGAATAAGGTGCGATGATGATGAGTCGTGCACCTACCCCCGTCCCCAGTACCTGATGTCGTTAATGATTTATCGTTTAGAAGGCATGTTGCGCAGGATTTTTAGAGCCTTCTTTGTAGTTCAGAGGTTACTTGATTGAATCATGCGTCCGAGGTTGGATTGTTTGTTTGTTGCTGTTTTAGGGCCCTTCAACTACGAGGTCATTAGAGCCCCGTCCACAGCATAGTTCTGATGCAGAGACTGCACAGACACTACACTAATGTGACGATTTTTTTGGGTATTACCAGTACCCAGTTTTCTCGAAAGGCAACCCATGTCAGTACTAGCTGGGGTTGCGCTGCCTAACTTAGTGATCAGACGAGAACTGGTGTGTCCAACGCAATTCGCCACTCCCTCCGATACTTGCACTGCCATAGATGGAAAGGGGTAATGAATTATGGATAACAATGGGGATATTGCTTGACCCGCCGCGGTGGCGTAGTGGTTAGCTCACTCGGCAACTACGCCAGTAGTTCTAGGTTCGATACTGGACCGTGGTGGGTCGGCTTCTTTCGGGCGAGAGAGAAGCCGCGAGTGTGCCTTCTTTCGGATGAGAAGTAAAACCCGTGTGGGTATACGATGGCACTTGCACGTAAAAGAACCCTCTCTACTACGCAACGGGTAGATGAGGCAAAATTTCCAGGTGTAGGAGCTCGCCCCCTGGCGTCGGTAGCATTCCCCAACGAACACTAGACCGACGATAAATAAGCGAAGGGGTGCAGCTTTGGCCGGCAGCCGGCTGCAGAAAAAACTATGTCCAATATATCACCCTGTGTCCATTCAGAGGGACAAATTGGTACCCGACCCTGCCATAGGCGGGAAAAGGGTTAGGAGTTGCTTTAATTGGGATATTGCTAGACCCGCTGCTGCAGCGCAGTAGGTAGCGTGGTCAGTAACTTCGTCAGTTGATTAAGGATCGATGTTCGATACTGGACCGAGGTGGGTTGGCTTCTTTCGGACAAGAGAGTGAGAGAGAGGGGCCCCGAGTGTGCCTTCCTTTGGATGAGAAGTAAAGCCGAAGTCCCGTGCGGTGTACGATGGCATTTGCACGTAAAAGAACCCTCTCTACTATGCAATGGGTAGGTGAGGCAAAATTTCCAGGTCTAGGAGCTCGCCGCTGGAGTGCTCCAACGAACGGTAGACTAATGATAAATAAGCATTTGGGTTGCAGCTTTGGTTGGCAGCCTGCTGCGTAAAAACACCATCCAGTAGATCACTGTAGTGTCCATTCAGAGGGACAAGATGGGTGCCGGACACTGCCATAGGTAGGAAAAGCGTTAGGAGGTGTTTTTTTGTTCAATAGTGATGTTGTTAGAGCCTTTGGACACAACCGAGACCTCGCGTATTTATAATCGCGAAAATTTTGAACCAGATGAAAGGATGACATTGATTGTTCACAAAGAAATGCTGTGAAAATGGATTTCTATAAAAAGATTTTCCACAACAGGCCCTGGGCAGGTTGCCTAAAAGTGACTTTCGCTTTCTTAGTCCTATTGAATGTCTTTCAAACAGCGCGTGGCACACAGCCATGAATATAACTATTTTTATCACTAGTTTTATAATTTTCAGTTAAAAAGAAAACAGAAATATAGTGGAAAACATAAGTAATGTGCTTTTTTAAAGTTATAAAAATAATTTAAACTGACTAGTGCTTAGTAGTTATTATGTAGCTACCAAAAAATCTCTGTGGTTCTAACGAATCGTTAGTAGGCCACCAGAGAGAGGCGCAAGTCGGGAATGAAAACTGTTCAACGGCACGTGCACATGAAGTATATTGGAGGGGTGAATTGCGTTGGACACACCAGTTCTCGTCTGATCCCTGAAGTTAAGCTGCACAACCCCAGCTAGTACTGACATGGGTGGCCGCTTGGGAAAACTGGGTACTGTTAATACCCAAAAATCGTCGCATTAGTGTAGTGTCTGTGCAGTCTCAGCATAAGAACTATGCTGTGTACGGGGCTGTAATGACCTTGAAATTGAAGGGCCCTAAAACACCAACAAACAACAATAAAGTATATTACAGTATTTCAGAGTATTAATCCCAACCCTGTTACCTCGTATGGCATGGTCGGGTACGCATTTGTCCTGACTGAGCCGGGAACTCACGAGTGATGCTGTGCATATTTGATTTCGACAACTTTTCCTAGTTTGGGACGCTTTTCCTCCATCGACACGGGAGACAGAACTCTCATACCTGGCAATGCTGCTGATCTATAAATGAATTCACGTATTGTGCACTTGCGGGTGGCATCGCACTTCCAACAAGGCTCACTTTATTTTTCCCTGCTGCCCGGCAGTAGCCAAGATCGATCCTACAAGCCTAGACTTAGGATGTCTAGCATGCTCACGACTCACTGACTATAAGATGCCAACTGATGTGTTGTTATAAATCAGGTGTTTCATTCACCACCACTCCTTCTCCACATTTTCACCAGTTTTGTTTGGTGCGAATCGCTAAATTATTTCTCGTCAGTTGATTTCAAGAAACTGAAAATGTGCCCGTTAGACGGTGATTCGGGGGTGGCTCAGGTTGTCATGGCAACAAGGTTTGACGTAAGAAAAAACAATTTTCTGTTGTCGCCTATGTTGATTTTTCACCAAGGTTGGCGACCAACTCTTTTGTGATTTAACGATTAGAAAAGGCATCTGAAAAGAGCGCAGTTGGGCTAACCATAGTGATATTTTCAAGAAGGTCATCTTCTCAGATGCGTGACGTGCTTTTGAGATTCAATGAAATTGATGGGTTTTGTTATAGATAAAAAGAGCCCCCCAAAAAAGATGTCTACCTTAATAGTAAGTTCAAAAGATAAGCACGACAAAGGTGCTGCTCTGACTTGCGTGCAATCAGACAAAATTGAAGTTCATTTTAAATGCTAATTATGTCGTAGTGGCACAGTTGTCGAAATTGGTTGTTACTCCTTATTAAAAGATGCTGAAAGGTATTCCAATTTCATCAGGTGATGGTGCCGTGGTAATTAGGGACTTCAGTCTTCCCCGTCTTCCCTTTCTCAGTAATATTGGAGGTGAATCCTCCTTAGTAATTTCATGGTTTCCGGGGTTGGGGATGTGATTACTGACACCCATTCCTCTTGTATATTAAAGTGTCTTTAAGAAAGTGATTGATTGACAGTCTGGGTCATCCCTTGATTGGACAACACACTTTGCTTCATGTACTACCCATTTCTTACTCGGTGGTACTTGTTTCAAAACTCTTTCCAAATTTCAGCTTCAGGGGACAATTGATTTACCTTTGCTTCATCATTGCTAATCCTTTCTCACCCTTAATGACACGGTCAGGTATCCATTTGTCCCGTTTATATCCAGGACGCGGGGAAACGGGTTAGGAGTTGCATTTGCCAGGGTGAAGGCAAGGAAATTTTGAATCTGCACATGCCTTTCCTAATCTCCTCTGTTCTGTTCGTACAGTTGTCTGTTGTATTGTTATTATATTTAACAAAAAGAAAATGTATTTAGGATGTTGGATAGGGTATCCTAATAAACCTACCTGATAGTACGATGTACAGTATATAATTACTAGTCCTGTCTGTTTTGAGACTGCCCTTGCGTACTTTGCACTAATGCGACAATTTTGTCGTGCAGATTGGTGTTGTAATGACATTTGACTAAAAACAATGTTGCTGTCACTTCTAAATTTAACAATATAAAGTTCATAACCATCTTCATCCCCCCTATCCAGTATACAGCAGGATCTGGATCTAATGAATGATTAAGCACTTTGATTTTCACTCGATAGGGACGGGACGCTTGTTCAGTTGTATCTGCAATAACGCTTTCAACGACAGTTTTCATTTTCGATGAAGGTGTCAACATTTTAATACTTCAAGTTTTATCTTTGCTCTATCTGGAACGTATTTAATTTTCACTGTGTTAAATTATAAAAATCCTTTGATAGATTCATTAATGACATTGAACAACTTATTGCTGTTTGAGAGCAGGAATTGTCGTCGAAAAGTTTCAAAAAATGCATGTTTGCGATAGTACTGCCTCGATCGAGTAAAATCCAACTAAGGGGCAGGGTCGGCCCGAGCAAAAGCGGGGCCCGGTGTACAGTTGACCTGCGGAGCCCAGCAAACTGTCGGCCATAGTGCCGGCCTTGAAGTTCCAGCCTTAGATTGTCGACCGTAGAGTTCCGGCCTTACAATGCAGGCCACAATTGTCATCTTGAGAGTGCCGGCCTTGGAGTTGTGACCCTACAGCGCCTGACTTAGAACTCCGCCCAGTCGATATTCGGGTTATAGCGAAAAAACTTAAACCATTGTGCGTACGCACAGTTTGCACCCTTTCCGGTCGGTCCTTTTATGGATTTTCCCGTCCTTTTATAGTAAACTCGGCTCCTGGGCAATAATAAATAGCCTTATCGTGTACATCTTTGCGGCAGGACCGGTGTTAGGGTCTTCAGCGCCAGCTTGAAAATCGCAAAGAAACTTCCCGTTGTTTTAAATAATGTTGGATACACCTGGAATTGTTGAAACATTGAAATGTTTCCCTTTCTGTATTGACGTCCGCCTGCAGGGACCCACTATAAAGACCTGCTTCCGCCGGTCCTGCTTTGCGAGACATTTCTCATATTTTGTATTTAGCATCAGCTGGTTAATATTCACCCACATCTCCTTTCTTCCATTCTAGGTGTTGTACATGAAAATCCTCGAATTGGTTCTGATGGTGAAAGTGAAGAGGCGTCTGGAGCTTCTGATGAAATTGCCTCGCCAAAGGTGAAGCTACGGCCAAAGATAAATAATGGTAGGAGACTAAGCGAGCATCATGACATCAACAAAAGACTGTCGTTACCGCCGGATATCCGTCTACCTGAGAGTTATCTAGCGAGGTTAATACACGAAGATGAACCTTTAACAAGGGCATCAAGAAGGCAATCTTATGTGAGTATCCTTGTAACAGCCATTCTGAATTACTCCTCACCATGATCTTGAGAATTTTATTACAGACGGCGTTTTGCTCACTGAAGGCGAGTCCCAGGAATTATCCGCTCTCTCAATCACCTCACTCGAATATCAGGAAAATTTATTAATTTTAATTTGAAGAGGGCATTATTAAATGCGTAGGTGCTCTATGAGGGTATAGGTGCTGGGCTGTGAGAAAGAGCTACGTAAATAAAATGCAAGTAGCGGAGATACGAATGCTGCGGTATACGAGAGGGGTGTCGAGAGCTGATAGTTAGGAATGAGTCAGTATATTAGAGGTAGCCTGGGGGTGGGGGGCATCGCGGAAAAAATGAGGGAGAGTAGATGAAGGTGATATGGACGCGTAATGGGGGAGGAGGAGCTCGTTAGGTCCATTTCAGGAAAGCAGGTGGTTGGAAGCACCCGAGGCAGGGGGAGATCGAAGCTGTTGTCCGTAAGGATATGGTAGTGATATGGGGTGGACGGGAGCCTGCTGGTAGATAGGCGGGAGTGGAGGACTAGAACCCGCCGACCCGACACTGCCACAGCGGGGTAATAATTAATGGAACCCTTTGCACACTAAGTAATGAAATACACGTATATAGATTGGCAAAATTTCAGGTGTAGGAACTCGCCCCCCCCCTGGCTTTGGTGACAGAAATTGACCCTACGAAGCAAATAGGCCGATGTTAAATAAGCAAGGGATTGCGGTGTTAAATCTGTAGCCGACTACGTAAAGTTAACGCTTAAAAACCGCCCTTCTTTGTTCCCGGTTCCAACAGGACAAAGTGGTAGAAGACTTTACCATAAGTGGGGAAAAGATATACGAATGATGATGATGTGCTCTCTAGAGATATTTGCCAGACCGTGCTGTGTTTGTTGTGCGTGCTTCATCTCAACTTTTATCATAACAATCGTGGGCGAGATGACGGACCATGACTTTTACTTCCTGTATGATGGAAGGCACGCTTTAAGGTCTCTCTCTTCATCGGAGAATAAACCAATCCTTGACTAGGGATCTGCAACCCAGCGTGCTGTGCACTGCGATATAGAAATTAAGTTACCGATGTCGGTGACTCTTGTGTAACGGGCTAAATATTGAGGTGGTGAGGGAAATGTAGACATACTGTATGAAGAGACATATTTGTAGCGCTAGGCGTACTGAAATTAATTCTCGGTGGTCGCGGACACCGAGTTCCCCTTTGGGGCATTCAAGGACGTTAGTATGTTTTGTCCAGTGAGCATAGTGTTATTATTGTAACACATAAGTGCATACATGTTGCTGCCGTGACTCCTAAGACCGGAAATGTAGTGGAATAGTGAACAAAGCAAAGAGCTGAGGGTTGGAACATAAACAAGAAGATGATTTCATGTTATTGTGCCTACCTCCTCCTCATCACCCGCGAGCAGCCTCCAAAGTGTTTGGCCTGTTATGGCTGCTTGGCTTACTCTCCAAACCGTTAACATAACACACAGAGTGCCAATCACCTACAATTAAGGTGATGTAGACCACTTTAGTTTCACGCCATTGGGGCAGGATGTTCATTTTGAAAATGCAGTAACTTTGTAAATTCACCAATATCTAAACTTTAAAAAATACTGTATATTAATATTTCAGTTTGTTTCTGAAAGTCGATAGCAGTGGCAATGAAAGGTGGTTTTGAGGGTGTGCAGTAGGTGTTGCGGCAGGGAGTTTATTTAATGTTTTTTTTTATTGAACTTGCAGTCTGAAATTGGTTTTGGAAGAATGGAAACTTATACGAAGTTAGATAAACTTGGCGAGGTACAGTAGAGATTTACTTATGTCGTTATGCTGTATAAATTTGCATATAACACGTGAAATTCATATGTTTTAGGGTACGTATGCCACTGTGTTTAAAGGGAAGAGCACACTGACTGAAACGCTAGTGGCACTGAAAGAAATTAGGTTGGAACATGAAGAAGGTGCACCTTGCACTGCTATCAGGGAAGGTAAGTTGCTCAGAGATTCATTTCAGATGTATGAAATGTATTGAATAGTCAGGGTCATATTGAACAATTTCAGCTCAAAGGCGCTTCATGTCAGTTGCATTTCAGAGCACATATGCCACGCCCGTCGCGCTATTAAAAACCTTCCATCGACGAAAAATAACTTGAGGGCCCATCGAAATACACATATAACATTAATTGTGAATTGATATACTGTATATTTATTTGAAAACAAACTTTCAATCGGATGCCAAAATCTACATTCACCACAGTTAATATTCGGACAGTTAGTGAAATCTTTTTCAAAGCCGTGTCAAGCAAACATAAATATAATCTTAATACAGTTTTTTTCATGTGAAACAGTAGATACATCATCATACCCTTCTCCTTCTGTAGTAGGGTTGGCTCTGGGGGTTCTAGCCCTCCACTCTCGCCTATCTCCTACCACGACCCCGTCCACCCAACTCACTACCAGATCCTTACTTACAACCTGCTTCCACGTCTGCTTTGGCCTTCCCCGGGTGCTTCCACCTACCTGCAATTCCCATAATGGACCTAACGAACTTCCCCTCCCATCTTCTCAGAACAGGAGATGATAACAAGTTCAATTAAATGGAACGATATTTTTCTGCGGAGGTTGAGACATACGACACTTTAAACAAGAGAAAGTGGATTTTCTACGCTGAATTAATATTAGGACAAGATACTTTGCCCGACTATCTTAAGGCGAAATTAACGAATGGGACGGTGGAATGGAAAGAATTTTGCGCCTTCTATCGGATGAGAAGTGATACCAAGGTCCCGTGTGTACTATGGCATTTGCACTTAGCATGAATGCCCCAGCGAACAGTAGACCGACGATAAATAAACATAAGGGTTGCGACTTTCGTCGACAACCGGTTGTGGAAACACTGCCCTTGTGTCCATTCAGAGTGACAAGATGGATACCCGACTCTGCCTGAAGTGGAAAAAGGATTGGGAGTTGCTTTTAACTGTACGAATATTAACTATGTTGATTACATGTTACTGTTCGACTAATCCTTTGTTATGGCTAATCCAAATGTGTTTTTTTTCTCGACGTTATTGTATTAATGTCTTTTTTTTTTTTTTAATAAATTTCAGTTTCACTTCTTAAAGATTTGAGGCATGCCAACATTGTTACTCTTCATGATATTGTTCACACAGAAAAGTCTTTAACGCTAGTCTTTGAATATCTGGTAAGTATTTTATTAATTAGTTATAGTCTGGATCGAATTTCATAAATGATTGGTATGAGTCTGTTTTTGGGTGGTTAAAGGGGTTTTAAGAAGCCCAATGTAGGGTGTAGATGAGAGGTCGGGTATGATTACTACTGATCCCATCACCAACTTTTGCAGCTTAAATATGTCAAGCTTATAAATGGCTATATTAGATGTAGTTTATGAGTAGGAGGTAATTTGAATGGGCATGTCATGAGATGATGGGGGAGGAGGAATGGGGTAGGGATGTAGACGTGATTAACCAGACTATAGGTTGGACGGAGTAAACATGTGAGGGCGTAGTTCTGTAAGCTCTGTAGGATGGATAGAGACCTGGTAGGAATTAAGTGAAAGACATGACCAGAACTCGTGAACTCGATCATAGACGAGATAAACGGTGTAATTTGATAACGTTCATTGCTGAAAATTCTTAAATGGCATCTACTGACGACCCTACGGGGGCTATCTCTAGTCACCTTAGTTCTAACCACCACTTTATACTTTTCACGCAAATTCTGATGCTCTTATTGTTTTGTTTCAGGAAAAGGATCTGAAGCAATATATGGATGATTGTGGAAATATATTGAGTATGAATAATGTTAAGGTAGAGTAATAAATTAAAACTGTTTGACTGGTGTTTAAATCTAATATTTTGTCTTACTGATTGATTGAATTGTCTTAATGCAGTTATTTTTAATTCAATTATTGCGTGGGTTGGCTTATTGTCACAAGAGACGAATACTTCATAGAGATTTAAAACCACAAAATTTGCTCATCAACGATAAAGGGGAATTAAAACTAGCCGATTTTGGTGAGTGAGTGATCTTTGTTTTTGAAATTACGTACTACTGGAGTGGCATCACGCAAATGATATTTGTTGTCGTTTTTACAGGATTGGCCCGTGCCAAGTCTGTCCCAACCAAAACCTATTCAAATGAAGTGGTCACGTTATGGTAAAAACCTAAGCATCATTTTTAAAATTAGAGGATTTGTAATACTTTGGGAAACGCCAACCTACATCCATTGAACTGTATATCCTCCTAAAATCAAGCATACCGTACCGGTTTAAGAATTACCGTACATTTGTTTCTGCTGTCGAATTTGTTGCTGTCCTTTCGTTTTATAATTTTGATTAGGTTGAAGCTCTTAACTTCATGTCGATTTATAGATTTAGTTATCAGTTTCGGTGATTCAATGACCTGACTCGTGAAGTCATGGGTTTGGGTTATATTCTGACTTGGCCTGTCTGAATCCGGGAAAAGGGTTGATATCTCCTTGTTGTTAAATATGATTGAGAACTCGACCACCTGACACTGCCCGTAGACCGGATTAAAATATAATGGCGAAAATAGGTGCTTCTGAGAAAGTGAATTTCGAGATCTCACAATATTTATATATAGTGTTAATTATTTATAAGGAGCGAAATGAAGAAAGGGTCAACATCTGAAATAAATTTTTTATTCTAACCAGTATGTCTGATAATTTTAATATGGATGTATATTTTCCAGGTATAGGCCACCAGACGTTTTGCTAGGTTCAACGGAGTACTCAACACCAATTGATATGTGGTAGGTATTGGAATTTATTTTCTATTGATATTCATGTAAACGTTAAGGAATTGATGTTATTGTGCGGATGTTGCTTTTGGAAAGAGCTAGGTGAAATCTTGTATTTTGATTTCAATTGGGATAGATATTATCATGAGGGGATGGTGGATGAGGTGTTCTGTGGCTCTAGCGATTATCCGGACTAATAGTGAAGCAGGCATGGGTGTTACCCGCAGGCTTAGTGTAAGATTAATAAATGGACACAGACAAGGATGGTTAGATCTGCATACCCAGTATGAGGCAGTGTTTGATAATGTCCAAAGATCCCTTAGATTCAAGTAGCAGGAATACGCATACTACAGTTTATACGTGGGTGACAAGGGCAGATATGGTGCACAAGACTTAGTGGTGTTGTTTAGGAGTGGGGAAAGATTGTGGAAAAGATATGAACGAGCGCAAGAGATTAGACGGCGGTAGTATGGGCATGTTGGAGGAGAACGATGTAGTCCATGAGACCAGGCTATATTGACTTATCCTCCCTTCGTCCTTGACGAAGAAAATAGACCGACATTAAATAAGCAAGATGTTGCAGCTTACTGTTCTTTCTCTTAATGTTTTTGTGTATACGGAAGATTCTGATGGAATTCTCACGTATCGTTACATTGTCTTTGGCAGGGGTGTCGGCTGCATATTTTATGAAATGGCCTGTGGCAGACCTTTATTTCCGGGCTCTACGGTAGAAGACGAATTACACTTAATTTTCAAAGTATTGGGAACACCAACGGATGAGACGTGGCCTGGTGTGTCGGCGTATGATGAATTTCTCAGTTACAATTTTCCTCCGTACGAACCCGACCCTCTCATCAACCGAGCTCCAAGATTGGATGGAGACGGGATTGATCTCCTCACCAAGTTCCTTAAGGTTAGAGATGTGAAGTGTTTTATGATAAATTTTATATGCTTCCCACCATTGCTTTTGGTTAATTAATTGACCGATGAATATGTAATAATTATTATTTTTTTGGATAAATGTGTTACACAGTACGAGGCGAAGCAGCGCATTTCTGCTGATGAATCGTTGGAACATAAGTTTTTTGGACCAGTTAGTAAGAAAGTGCTGTCCCTTTCAGATGGTGAAGATTAAACGAAATTTTTATTTTTACTTATTATTGTTTCTACTAATGTGGATGATTTGGAGTAACATTTTTCTGCTTCTTTCATGCAGTTGATTCAATATTTGCTATTCCTGAAATAAAACTAATGAAGGATCCAGGATGTAGGGCAACGACTTATAGCAATCAAGGTGCAGTGTAAATTCGTGGATTTCAGATTTTCTGTCTCTATCATCCTATATGCCTCGATGACTCAGTCGTTAACATGCATGACTGTTAGTGTATGGTTCCTGGATGAAGTCTGGCCGAGCCAGACGAACTCTTTCTGGCGAGAAGCAACCCCCGTGTGCCTTACAAACGGATGGGGCGTAAAACTGTAGTCATGGGAGGTATATATGTTGTCACCGGTACTTAAAGACCGTCTACATGTTGTAAAATATAGGGTAGATAACTACCATTCCTAGGTGTAGGGGGTCTTCTCCAAAAATGCATCGAGTTTGTGAACGTTTCGTAGTATTGGCGTTTTCATTGTAGTGCATATCTGGCTTTAGAGTTTAAGTCCAGAGATACTTGAACGTTATACGCCAAATTTTCCATTCGTATAGTTTAACAACAAGGTTCATGCGATTATTTTTTCTCTAAGTTATAGAATTTATTTCAGAGGTCTTATTTTATGTTTTATTTCATTTCTTAAAGGTCAAAGACATCGACGACAAAGTATGCTCTTGTGAAAGGAGCTTCATCGTGCTGGACGTTCTTTGAACTGCATCGTGAACGTTGGTACTGGTTGTATTTCCAACCAATCAGAGACTGATTTGCACATTGTGAACAAACTTCAAAACGGTGCGCATTCTTGAAATCAGCAGACACAAGCCATCCAATGGCCAGCCCCATAATTGACCATCACCATGATTACTATTTGTGTACAGCGATCATCGATCCATGACGCATACCAGTCCAACCATTCGATCCCATCAGTCATTTTGTCTTCGTTATTTTGTACAGTTGATTATTATTTTTTTCTTCCTCGTCTTTTTTGTGATCATTTAAAAGGTTTACTGCTTTGCAGTGTGTGAAATCGATTGGCAGCCACAGGTGGCTGCTTTGAGTCGTTTATTTTTGTGCTGTCATGATCTTGCTGTGGCAGTATCTGTAAAACGGAGACACCATTAAGGAGATCCGGTTCTTCTAGTTGCGCCTGTCATTCGTCTTAAATCTTGAAGTAATCGTTTTTTCGAAGATGTATGGGCAGGATGGCAAGAGAGGAAAAAAAACACTAATTTTTATTGAGGTTTTCTCATCTTTTGCTCATCTCTCCCTCTCTTATGTAATTCTTGATGTAACATAATGCGGTATGACACGCCCTGTTCAATTTATTGTATATCAGCAAAGAGAGATTTTAAATTTCTTGGAAAAAAATTAATTTCCTTTTTTTTTTCACGTTTCAATTGAGTTTCCAAATTTTGTTAAATTTGATTTGAGTTTAAGAAATCTAAATATTGGTGTGTATATATAATTAACTTGTGATCATCCATTGTTCTAACTGTCCCAAGAGAAACCAACAGGCTGTGTCAGTAACTTTGTAGAAGTACCCTAGTGCCATATAAACGTCTGTTTAAGGATATTTCTTTAAAGTTCAATCGATATCGATGCGTTATCATGTTTATGTGATCATCTTTCCTCCCATTGGTATTTCTTTCTGGTCACTAGTGACCCCTATTTCCCCCCAAAAAGAAGGATATGAACCTTTTACAAGTCGACTAGGCCAATTTGCGCATATCATTGTTAAATGCAGGTCATTCTTTCTTCCCAATCCAAGAATTTAGTCAATATGATTTACAAACGAAACTGAAATCATTTTGCATTCCTTGGTAGACTACAAGTTTCTCGTTCTGTCAGTCGTAACATTCATCTTTGTCTGGAAGATAGCAGCTTATTTTAGGTTTTGGCAGCAATAGTTGATTTATTTTGCTCTCATAAGACTTTGTTATAGCAACTGAAAGGCGGAAGAGTCTGCTTGTTAGTCTCAAAAACGGTGGAGAGAATTTTGAGTATCACACAAAGAAAGGAAAAAAACTAACCTGGGTGGCATCCATCACCATACGGAAATCATTGTTGTCATATGTGCTATTTTTACTCTCAATGTATCAGATTGTACATTTTTAACCATTGTGTGCTCAGTAATTGGATCATCCAAAGTTCTTTATGAATAAGCATCTGCTGGCAGGTTTATTTTTGTTCACCTTTTGGTGATGTTTTATAGAGGTATAACTACCATTTCAATATCGAATTTCATCTCAAAAACTGTTACTAGTTAAAAACTTTCTATTCAATTCCCCAATTTCATCAGTTATCATGTTTTTAAATGCAGTGAGTGACTTAAATCTCTTTATTACCCTCCCCCTTTATTCCTCATCACCATTATTATCTTACCTGATGCATGTTTCTATCATTGTTGATTTTGTGGTCTCGGTGTCTGTTATGTCCTCCCCTCTACCCTTCATTTTGCGAATATATGCATGCACCTATCATTCCATCTAATGAACTCAACCAAATCGTTGTGTCTCATAGAAATTGCTCTACTACCATTATGTGTCATTTCTTTGAATTGATTAGTGGTAAGTAGTAGTCGTTGTGATGTATTTGTTAAAATAATGTGAAAGGTCGTTTGAGAAGAACCTGTATTTAATAACCAGATCATTTGAAAGTTGTAGTGAGTCAAACAGATGATGCCTGTGCGAAATCTCGTATGGGTTTTCTGTATAAATTTGTGTATTTTTTTTTTTCTGTTTTTCATAACAGAAATTTCTGTTTTTCATAACAGAAATTTCTGTTTTTTGTCCGTTAGAGTATGACCATGAGTTATTTCTACGAGCTTCTCCAGAACTTACTCATGAACATCGTTGCATTTTTTTTCATATCTTGGCAACACTCAAGATAAACAATCTCTAAACTGTCTTGAAGTTTAAAGTGTTTTCTCTCCGAATGAGAAAAACCCAAATTTCATGTTTTGGATGTGATGGTATCAAGCTACCATAAGTTAGCAGCTAAAGGACCTACTGATGTACCTGGACCAAAGTTTTGAACATATGGTAATGGCTAGTGTCGTGTGTTTCACACACTCAATTCACCCAGTTGGTGGTCGTCTTGATTATTTGTATCACTTTAAATCAGCAATGTGCATAAATGAACACGTGTTGTCGCCTCCAAAACACTCAAATAACCGTGTTTAGTGCACTCGACAGAACATTACATTGGAGTTTAGCAATGATCTCTTTAAGAACTAGAAGACAAAATGCAAATTGTTGCTTTTGTATTTTCTCCTATTCTTCTTTCTAGGAAATGAACTACTAATGGTAACTGTCAGTTAAGATGTTTTCATAGGCAGTGACAAGTGTTTTGATGTGCAGCAAGTACACGTGAGGCTCTGTGGGGCAAACATTCCCTCTGGCCATCAACCCCCTTTTTCAATAAGAAAATCATGATTTAACTTAAAACAAGAAATATATAAGTGACCAGATGGAAGATACTTTTCTTATGAAGTAAAATTGACAATTGACCAGTCGACAGAATACTGTCTGTGCAACCACGTGGTTTATGTGTTTTGCCTAGTCATTGACTGACAAACATCGGGGGTTGCCAATGATCCCTACATAAAATGAACAAGGGTAGACTTGTGGAGACTTGCAACGTAGGTTACGTAGTGTACACCCCAATGGACCTCTCTTCCGCACACGTCAGACTATAAATCATTCGATGGTTCTGATGGATTAGTTTTATTTAATTTAAACACAACGGTGATTTATTAAAGAGTATTTTATCACCTGCAAATTTTGGGACAGGTGACAAAAATATGATGATCACTGTAGTATTGAAATGTTATTTTAAAATGATAATAATGTTTTGATCTCTTTTTCTCTCGCCGTCTTACCCTCGTTATTATCTGCAGTCCATGATCTAGTTTTAGACACTGCAATGCAACTGCTTTGTTTTTCAAATAGCTTGGTAAAAACGTGCGATTATTTTCTTCCACAGAATGTCTTTATTTTGGACCACTGGTAATATTTTTTACAAGATAGTAGTACTGAATGCTAACTACTGCCATGTAGCTCCGGCCTCCTGCAAGCTCCATAATGTATGACGTAAACCCATGTCTCAATCCATAGTCTGCCAATTGTTTTTTTTTCGTTGTAGTATCCTTTAATTGTTTTCTTTGATTGGATTTTGTTGACGTTTGCTTACAAATGATTGCCACCTGATGTTTATCGTGATTGATTTAACGATTTGTGATATTAAAATACTGCGAAGATAACTTGCAGTCTGGAAATTGTGTTATCTTCTTGTATATATTCACAAAATGTCTATTTTGTAGGTAAGCTAGACACCTTGCGGACTTTCCAAGTGTAGCATTTCGATAGGCCAACTTTGTGACCCTACAGTAATCACATTCTAGATTTTTTTTTGTTTCGTTGGTGTTTTAGGGCCCTTCAACTACAAGGTCATTAGAGCCCCGTCCACTGCGCAGTTCTAATGCTGAGACTGCCCAGACACTACACTAATGCGACGATTTTTTTTGGGTATTAACGGTACCCAGTGTTCCCAAGCGGCCACCAATGTTAGTAATAGCTGGGATTGCGTTGCTTAACTTCAGTGATCAGACGACAACTGATCACATCCTTGAAGGATGTTAAAGAGGTCGCTGCGGGACACTATGACCTACTCTGGACGATAAACTAACTGTAGGATCTTGAATTTCATTTGGGCCCTCTTATCATGCACAGCCCCATTTGCTATCTGGATTTTTATTTATCTACACTGAGCTTGAGGGTCAAATCGGAATCTGTCTGCTTATTAGCCTGTATAATTAATCCCAGGTGTAAATCAGCAAAACTACCAGATGTAAGGTCTCGACTCCCCTCCTCAGTTTTAGGTTCATTTAGTCAATTTCAACCCCGGAAGCAGTCATGCGCCCAATGTCATCATCTGTACTTTTCCCAATTCGACCCAGCTGCTTACTTGCACGTCCAACAGTAGCCTCTAGAGCACCCTGATACCATTCCGGTATTAGTGGCACAACAAGAACTCTTGAGCCTTTATGCGAAAACGATTCTGAGTCTTCGAATTTCAAGTGTAAGGACCCCCTTAGCGACGGCATACCTTGCATACCCTTATATACTGCACGCCACCTTCACCAACGGATTATACATATTAAAGTTTTAGAAACAATACAGATTAAGATTTTATGGGCCCTAGTCGCTATTATAAAGGGCCATAACATGTTAATTGTAATGAACTTATGAAATAGGCGAACCAGTGGCGATCCGAGGGTATTCTGCGCCCGGGAACAAAGACCGAAATTGCGTCTTCTGGCACCCTCTAAACTTAATGCGAACCGCATTTTTGCGCTCCATGTCTTCTGCGCACGGGAACATCTGTCCCCCTTCGCCCCCCCGTTTCGGTACGCCTCTGACGCGAACCCAGGTGGGAGCGGCGAGTTGCGTTGGACACACCAGTTCTCGTCTGATCACTGAAGTTAAGCAACGCAAGCCCAGTTAGTACTGACATGGGTGGTCGCTCGGGAAAGCTGGGTACTGCTAATACCCAATAATCGTCGCATTAGTGTAATGTCTGTGCAGTCTATGCATAGAACTATGCAATGGACGGGTCTCTAATGACCTTGTAGTTGACGGGACCTTAAACACCAATAAACAAACAAACTAAAGCGAACCCAGGTGAATGTCTCGAATCCGAGGTCAGTGATTTCCTCCGGACGAGGAGACGAGCTAAAGATCGTTTCCCGTTGCAGGGTGAGCAAACCGCGGTGCCACGCCCTTGTGGTTGCGCAGTGTCGAATTACCCGTCACAAACCCCAAACGCCCAAATTGAGTGTAATGTGGTGAATTAAATGCCTGAAATTATTTGGTTTGGTGTGCTCTTATTAGCGATAAATATGTCTGCCTATTCTTAAAGCTAAGATGGTCTTCTGTTAAGCACAATGTTCTTTGTAATATGAACGTCCCCTCAGAACCTCCGTTAGCAGACGTAGTTTTTAAATAGTGGTCATCGTAAAGTCCTTACATGTTTGTGGTAATCTCGACATCTTTTGTTCAGTTTTCTTCTGCTTCTGAAACAGCTATCGTGAATTTTAACTTCTTTGAACGTTTAATTACCGCTGAAAAAAAATTAAAGCACCCATATATTGGGTGATTTCCAGACAGCATCCATCACATATAAACTTCGGCCCTTTACCGGGATCGCGAGCTCCTTACTAGAGCTTTTAAGGCTATGTTTACGCTCATCCTGTGATACCATTTAAGCTATTCAGCGCTTTCTTCCCGCTATCAATTTTCCTTTCTAAATGACCATTTCAAACCGTTTAACGCAACAGAGCTATTCAACTCGATTCATAGCGCTCTACAGCGTTAAGCTTCTTTTTGGATGCGCTATGGAAATCTAGGCTTTCGTTCGATGGTGGTGTAGATAAATATTTCATCTCTGAATCAATTGTAGACTTATATCTATATCTTATTAAAAGAGTAGATTTTAATTGAAGGAGTTTGGGTGAACTCTAATTCTGTGGCCGCTGAGAAAATTGTTTATTTGTTCCGTGAATGAAAGCGTGGATTGTGTGTATGTGTTCGGGCTCGTACAGAGTTCGTGGGTCGAATAATTGCCGATAAACGATCCCAGAGCAGTTTATTTGCATTAGTGGTTTGCGATCTTCAGAATTTAGGAAATTCACAGTTGAAGGTACGTCATTGTCCTTTTGTTATTTATTTTTTTGATGGTTATATATATTGTGTAATGTGTTGATTTGTAATTTCCAATTGGGACAATGTTGAATGGCGGCCGTGTGTGCATGCCGGATGCAAACGGAATCCAGTGCACTTGGTGGGAGCGAATTGCATTGACGGTGGGCGTTAAGATTCAATTTCAATGCAGTAACGTTGATATGACACCTGAAAATCTATTGCTTAAAAGTGCAGCTTTTATAAATTGTGATTAGTATAAGTTGGAAGGTGACGATCATAAATATCATTTCCACATGCAACTAATTTCATCAAATCGTATTTCAAACAGCAGACTACTCTATGGTACTGCAAGGTGTCTTTTCAAATTAACAAATGAAAATGTCACTCCATAATATAAATCATAACAATTATATGTATGTATACCGACTCTAAATATACTTGAGTGAGGAGTGCAGACGTATACTGGGGCCTGGCGGCTTGGGTCTCACCTCTTCACATAACACTAATTGTGTCCGTATCTTCCCGTGCACGTCATTGCAGTTGCCTGGACCAACGTTGGTCTGGAAGTTTCACAGTTTGCCTTGCCCTGGCAGGCTCTCACAATTTTAGTGGGAACCTAAGTAAGCATGATCACTGTGATCAGGTGTTATCAAGATGATCATTGACAGTTGTTTTGCAACCTTTCAGCGATGAACCATCCGTTCATTTCCACATCACTGGGTGATTTACCCTGAGCTCGATTCTCGGTTCTGTGCATTGTTCATGAAGATGCGACCAGCAGACCTGCCCTTTGTAGATGTTGGCCTGCTAACCTCTCATGTATACTTTAGCTAATTTTTAGCGGATTTTTAACTAGTTATTATAAAAAAATTAACAGCTTTGGGACGAATTAAATGTAGATCACTTAGTTGATACAGATGCTTTTATAAATACTGTATCTCTATCTGATCACTATTTGTGTTCTGATTTCATTTAATGACTAATAAATTCTTTAAGTGCACTCTAAAAGTGAATCTGGTGGCCTATAAAGTGACTAGTTTGTTACCAAACCATCAATATCATCATTCCTAATCTCCTTTCTGCCCATGGATGGTCGGCTAACTACATTTCTATTTATTTGTCCCGTTGATACCAGGAACACACTAGCGAATTGTTGGGCTCCATTTTTAGTTAGCAGACTGCCGATCTATTGCCGGCAACGCTGATTATTTAATTGTCAGTCTATCAGCTTACTGAAGCACTTGCTTTCACCTACACCTGGGGATAACTCTGGATTTTATTCCGCCTAGCAAAGGCTCTTTTCCTAGGGGCCGGGTGACATCGTACACATTGTACAACTCATCACAATGATACTCTTATCCCGCCTGTGGTAGGGCCGGGTCTGCGGGGTTCTAGCCCTCCACTCCCGCCTATCCCTATCTCCCACCAGATTAGCGGTTGTATTGCGTTGGATACACCAGTTCACGTCTGATCACTGAAGTTAAGCAATGCAACCCCAGCAAGTACTAGCATGAATGACCGCTTGGGAAGGAACACTGGATACTGCTAATACCCAAAACAATCGGCGTAACAGCGTAGTGTCTGCATTAGAACTACGTAGAGGACGAGGCTCTAATGACCTTTGCAGTTAAAAGGCTGTAAAACACCAAGAAAGCGAAAAATTCCCCCAGGTCCCCATTCACCCTACCACACGCTACCACATCCTTAGTCTACGATTAGCACCTTTGCTTGATGAGACTGCTCTGACGGGGAGCACCCTAACAAGGCGTCTGGAACCTGCTGGAATATTGGACGGGTTGTCTGTAGGGAATGTCGACGCACCCCACGGAAGACACTCGATGCATCTGTCATGGCAGCCGAGATCTGAATCCCCGGTCCGGGGCCCACGCGCTCACCCCTGACGGTCGCTGGCACTGGGCTTTTGATCCCCTGCACCGTAAGTAAATGTCCAGTTGCAGCTGTCACCATTAAGCTTAGTGGCCAGTCATTAAGTAAATTACAGATATCTTGCTTTTTCAGGAGCAACCTATATTTAGACCATATGTCTAGTTTTAGCTTTTCTTGACACCGTTTCTTTTTTTGTTCAAGCTATCCAACATGGCCTTTGAAAAGATGTTAAGATGCTTGTAAACAATCGGCCACCATGGTAATAACCTCCTTTTGAGACTTTCTTAAAGTTGTTTGTTACTTCATATTCATAAAATTACTGATGTTTTACAATGACTGTGGAATTCAAATGAAATTTTGCAAGGCTCAAAAATACTCCTAACTACATTGTTTGAGGCACATAAGCTATTGTACAGTAAATTTAGTAACTATGTTATGGCCTCAAATAGTGTGTTTGCTGACGTTTGTTAAATTGAAGGTGACATTTTTTTTTCATTTTCGGAATCTGAGTTAGAAACTCCCGATTCGGGTGTTCAAGTTTGTTTTGGGGGAAACCATCTACCGACCGAGTGTGCCGCAGGCACCTTATAGTGGTTTTGGCATTCTTTTTTAAATAAACACACAATATGACTTTTCTGTCATGCGCAAGAACTACGATTTTAAATGACGAAATCTAACATCGTAACATCTTTTCTTTCGAGAGGTTCGTGGTGTTCCACCTGCATGAGTATGAACTCCTTTTTTTTTTCAAACATTCCTTGTTCGGAAATTTCTGAAATTATGTATGACAAGATTTCAATGGTCAATATACTGTACAGTAGATGTCAGTTTTTAAGAATCGTTATTCAAATCTGCCAGTGGTTTTGGGCGCTGACTACTCACTTGTTAGCCTAGGCCAGTGGTGGCGAACCTTGTTTTGAAGACGGGTCACAATAACACGAAAAAAAAAAAAACAAAAAGTTGCCCGCGGGTGAGGTGCAAGTACTATTTAATTTTATGAATAAAATAAATTATTGATAATAATGAATAAAGTTGATTAAAGTAGCAAATAGAAACCATCATCATAATACCCTTATCCCGCATGTGGCAGGGTCGGGTCTGCAGACGGACAATCTGCTCTCACGTCTGTTGTTTATGAGACGATAAACTAGATATGATTCACGCTCGGGTCATTTGAAATTGCACAGTGAGTCACAGGTTCGCCACCACTGGCCTAGGCTCTAGATATTCTTTCTATTAATTATCAAAGAAGGCAACTTCTGACCGTTTTCGTCGTATTGGGACACATGGACGATATGGTGGGTTGCACATTTACCCAACCCACTGCCGAACTAGTGCTGTAGCCGCTATGTTTTTTTTTTTATCGTCGGCATTTTTTTTTCTTCATTGGGGCACTCCTCCTCCACCAATTCCGAAGGGGAGTTCCTACTCCTGTAAATTTTACCAATGTACTGTATACCCCGCACTTAGAATGGGTTCTTGCCGTGCAAATAACGTCGTGCACAATATAGGATGATGACCCTCTTTCCAACGATAGGCGCCCTGGTGACCTCTTTATTACCCGAAAGATGCTAACCCAGTACGATCCTGGAATTACTGGAGGTTCTGCGCTACCGAGGCAGGTCTCTTTCTATAGAGCTTAGTAAGTGGATATTTCGATAATGAGAGTGTGGATGATGAAGTTCAACTGTAATTTCAGGCAAGACCTACTATTGGCGATAGAAAAGGACGTTTGAATGAGTTGCTAATAGCACTTGTTTCTCTCAATGAATCTTTGCACATATATTTAGCACTATTCTATAATCAAACCAGCGAACACATCTTAAGTCCGCTTTCTCCAGACTCCAATTGCACATTGTTTTGGACACAAGATCGAGGACAGATGGTTTTGTCCTACATGTATTTTCCCTAATTCTTGCCAGTTTCCATAACAATGTAGCCTGTCTATATTCTAACGCTAAAACTTTATCATTAACATGTAAATTTGAAGGTTGTAGACAATTTTCCTGCATTGTGACTAAATGGAAACTGGTGCTGACTGTCATTGCCAAAACATTCAAGATGAATTTAAACTGATTTTCTCTACGTTTCCATATACGCGGTTTAATTTATAGCATCAGGCAAATTACCGCTTTTAGGAATAGTCGTTAAAGTGGTTAGTGACTGTAGTGGTTAATATCCTTTCTGATCATGAAATGAAATTGTGTTAAGGACAAGTTAAGGGCTTTAGTTGTTGTCAACTTCATTTTCGTAGAAAATAATATGGTATGTCCGCTAATGTTAGTAATAATTTATGTAATGTACAAGTTTTCCACAGAATATTTTTGTCTGCATTGTGGTCCGAAAAATTTGTTTCCAAATTTATCATTTTAAAAGTGATGGCATTGCAGCCATTGTGGTCTTCGCTTGGGGTTGCATTTTTTTCTGATTTGGATCACACACTCTGAACATCTCTTCTTTAGTTTTGTACTTAGTGAGTTTTTTTTTTTTTTTTGAAGGGATAGCATCTTTGTTATTTGTGCTTTTGTTGCCAAAATTGGCTTTTATTTTCCGGATTTGAAGAGAGGAGTCGAAAGAGCAGATATCATTTCTGTGATTAGATAAATTTCAGATGTGGAGTTTTGCCATTGTGACGCGTTTCTTTGAAGCGCAATTGACACTAATGTTTGTTGGAGGCAAGCATCAATCTGTGCTTCACCGGGGAGCGGCGAGTTGCGTTGGACACACCAGTTCTCGTCTGATCGCTGAAGTTAAGCAACGCAACCCCAGTTAGTACTGACATGGGTGGCCGCTTGGGAAAACTGGGTACCGCTAGTATCCAAAAATCGTCGCATTAGTGTAGTGTCTGTGCAGTCTCTGCGTCAGAACTACACAGTGGACGGGGCTCTAATGACCTTGTAGTTGAAGGGCCCTAAAACACCAACAAACAAAAAAAAATGTGCTTCACGGGTTCATCTGCTTACTAGGTCTGACTAAGGTTTGAATACTAATAGTTCCAATAGTTCATTATGGAAGTTTATTGGTTGAAGACACGGAAGTATTACTCCTATTCACATTTTCAATAAAATTCTATTTGTCATTCTTAGTGATGAATATATTAACACTTAATCCTTTTATTCCTTGCACATTCATTTGTTTTTTGCTCATATAGGTACCCTTGGCTACCATCGTGTTGAATGGGATGAGCATCTTATTTGCATTGCAGGATCCTTTCTGCGGTGTGTCACAAGCATGATTTCACCCCCATGGATGAGTCAAAGAATGGTGATGCTGATTGGTGGGCTGTCAGTCCAATTCAGACCCCCGTTTTTGTAGCTTGAGTGACTCCAGGAAAATTCTTTTATGACTTATTTTATTCGAAATGATTTTTGTTGTAAGTTGTGATGTCATACACATCGATAGATAGATGCCAGACAGAAAAAAATCTTCAGGGGTCCTGCTAAATTTTAAGAGCTGAAAAGGTGATTGATGCTTTTCACATGTGCAGGTTAAGGATTACTACTCCTCATAGGAATACCTACGCCATTCTTTCTCTGTAGACTCGAACTTGCCATCATGTACTCATGAGTCAGCCCAGGAGACAGACTACTTTTCATATACTGCATTAGAATTGGTTCGAAATAATAAGTCCTTACTCAAAAAATCTCCAACAATAAGGGAAGGGTATTACTCTGCGGTGCATGCCGTTGTATGGGATGAATGGGGACTCTAGTGGGTAAAATGTATTATTAAGGGCTGTAATTCTCTAGCTCGATTCTGCCACTGGCAGTAGCCAGCCACGCAAAACTGAAAACCTCCTCATTGGTACTGTTGCTGATCATTTGTACAGCAGTTTGCTAGATGGTTTACCAATTACAAGCATATAATGCAGATATAGTTCATTTCTCATCACACACCAGCCTACCTGGAAGCCCTTTCGCAGTGTAGCTGTAACTCGATGTCTTGGGGCCACATACAAGCACTGATGTTCTCATTTCATCATGCGAGAAAATAATTAAGACATTAGCAGCACACCACGCAAAACAACCCTTCCCACACAGAAAGATGTGTTGATATCAAAATGTGTACCGGTACTACCAAATTGATTTCATGTGACTGTTTTGCTTTGGGCTTAGGGATTGCTGTAGTACTTGGTTAGTATTGATATGTTGAAATTGTTGGAATGATTGGCGGAAATTCGACATTGCTGGAATTTAAAATAGGCATGGGAAATAGTTGGTATGCAGTCCTCCAGACTGTTGTGTAATTATGCAAGGTTATTTCACACTTGAAATACAGACCCTTCTGTTGTCTTCAGACGCATGTCTGGTTTCCTAATGAATTTCTGTCTCAATTTCATCGGGAGCCTACGATCATACAAATCCCACTTTTCGAATCATTTTTCCTACTTTTAGCCTTTGAATTACCTTCGCGTCTCTCTAACCATTGCTTTTGATAGCTGATTCCAAATATTTGATGTGCTGTATTATGGTAACCACTTTGCCTATCCCAATTGAAAGCTGAGTTCTCATTTTCTTCCAGGATACCCCCGCCACAATTGTCTCTTTAGTAGTCCTTACCTAGGATCCCATTTCGTGAGAAGCGATTATTACCTGCGTATTCGATTCTAGACTGAATTTATGGACGGAGATGAACACTTTTCCCGTCTCATCGTCAGACTGATACGATCTGCTTTTTATTGTGATGCAGCAATTCAGGTAGCTGACAACCTATCAACCTATTATAAGAATGCACCCTTCAGTTACTTCCCACTAGTAAGTGGGTCACATATTTCCGTCAGCGAAGAATACAAGAAGCCTTCGTTATACTATTTCTGGGCCCTAATGACCATTGAAGTCGATGGGCCCTAAAACACTAACAAACACAACAACTTCGTTATACTATTATTCATATAATTATCTTTTTATATAATAAAGTGTCAAACGTGGTTTGTCTAGGTGGCTCAGTGGTCAGTGGCTAGGTGGACTTTGTGACTACATTGCTTCAGAATCATTGCTGGCCAACACATGGCTTCTTTGGACAGAAGGAAGTTCCAAGTACGCCTTCCATTGCATGAGAAGTAAGCTTATGACAACACGTTACCTACAAGTGAAAAGCCCGTTTCTACATGCTGTAACCCATGCGCGCACTAGCTTGATCCATGGCGTCTGTGAGTTGAGGTTGTACCGATGATGAAAAATGTGCCGACTTCAAATACGCCTGGGGTTGCCCCGTTAAGTTGGTAACTGACTGTGTAAAGATACCGTCTAACATTTCTCCAGTGTGCGTCCGGGACCTTGCGATTGAAAGGAAAACGGACACCCAGCGAAGATGTCCAGCGTAGTAATGTGATAGGTAACCTGGATTACTTTGTTACACCAACTGCGTTTAATCGACTTGGATGGGAAGAGCTATTTTATCAGAACTCCCAATAACTCCCAGAAGTAGATTTACTTAAACATCTGTCATGTTGTTCTGAGATTTCTCTACTCCAACGATTTGTATGCACTCCCTGCGGTTTCCTTGTGTACTTTGCTGAAGCTCCACGTCTTCTTAGAGGAACATTCAACTCCAGTTGTTGTGCAGCAACATTATAGACCATAAGAGATCAAGGGGAGGTGCAGAGAGAAAATATGCAGATAATGAAAAGCGATTTCCTCAGCGTTATGTACTTTTTGTAAAAGCCTAACCTCTGCAATGCTGCATCTCTTTGGTAGTCTTCCTCCTCTCCCATCGTTCTCGCGATATCCCGATAGCACTCAATTATCTTTTCCCGTCTCTGTTATAGCCATTATCCCAGCAAAATTGACAGTCATATTCAGCTCCATGTTGCAGACTCACGCTGATGACGTGTTTAACCCCTTAGTCCACGATTTTAGGTTCGATCTCGGTCGAGATGGATAGTGTTTGTTCGAGCGAGAGGTTGGTCCTCCCACTTGCTTCTTCTGCCGGATGGGAATTTGGCTTGCAAGTACAACAACTCTTCCTCGCACATGCAATAAAATATACGTGGCAAAATTCCCAGATGTAGGAAAATGGAAGGTGGTAAAGTTGGTCCATCAACCATTTTCTGGCGATGTTTCAGTAACGTGTTTAGTACTCATGAATTCTCTTTTCCCAACGAGTTACTTCCCTGGAGTAGCCCTTAGAGATGGTGCATTTTTCATGTAAAGCGTCGATGGTTGGAATTGGGTACTGTATTTTAATGTTTCAACTGGCCCACAGGGAATGCCCATGCAGTGGTCAAGAGTACGAAACACGGCAGCGGCTTCCGTCCTATTGAGAATTCGACGTGCATAGCAAATATTAATTCCGCACAAAGTGTCTCTTGTGAATATTTATTACATCTTATATGGTGGGTGTTATCCATTTGTTATAATGCATATACATTGTTAATCGACTGTCGTTTTGCAGTGGATGTTATGTGAGGTAATTAAAAATTGATGTCCATTATAACGTAATTAGAAGATGATAGTGGAAATGACAGTCCGAGCCCATTTCCTGTTACTGTCTTACATGAAATCTACTGTAGTACAGAACATTTTACACAGCATCCAATTGTATCTCGTCACCTGTAAATAATGCACCTAGTGGATGAATGCAGAAGCAGTACTATTTCAAAGATTTCTGTTAATTTACGGAATCAGTAAGCGTGATTCCTACCTAACCCTTTCATTGGAGGAGGACTTCAGTGATTGTAAAAGTTTTAACAATTCCTTGATGCTATTGTATTCGAAATGGTACGGAAAAGAAGTGCTGATATACGTGCTGTTCGGTGAAAAGCGTTCATGCGTTGTGACTGCATTCGCCCCTGCCCGCCTCAGTTACCCAGCAGTTTCCAGCCTGGTCGCAGCGATAGGAACATCCCATGTTACCTTCTTCGGATGGGAAGTGATGCCATCCTATGGAGTACACGATGTCACTGACACGTTAAGAAAACTTTTATTCATGGAGCAAGATGTCAGGATGGCCAAATTCCGAGATATAGGAATTCTCACCTTGGCGTAGGTAATTGCCTTCAGCAAATTCAGCAGTAGAGAGGCCACTGTTAAATAAAAAATAAGGTCATCAGCTATCAGTTAGCAATGATGATTATTTTAAAGCAGTTCACCCATGAGCTCTCTTCCATGTCTTCCCTGTACTTCATTCTCGTGAAGTTTCTTCCTCTTTTATTATATATATGTAACCTTTGTTTGTCCTTCTTATCCTGCCAGAATACTCCTTAAGTGATTTTTACTCAGGACCTTTATTTTAATTAGATTTATGGTCTGAGGATTGAGGTAAGGGCGCAAAAAATTTCTAGGAGCATTGTGGAGGAAACATTTCTTGGTTCTGTTGTTGTGTGCTTGGGATCATTATGTTGTTGGAAGTGGAATCTATCTTGGAGTCCTTATTCCCCGGCATCATTTAGAACATTATTATGCTACACTCTAGACTTCGTAGAGTACTTGAGTGCTAAACTCTAGGGGGCCCGAATCTTCACTTGAAATTCTTCAGAATTTCCCCATGTAGTTCTTTTCCTATCTATAGGTCCGTCATACGGTATATATCCTGAACTATCTTGATATAGCCTTCTCCACACCTTTTATTCAGCACCTATCATAAGGCTTTTTATGGGACGCTTTCATAATCCCTCTTTAACAGTCGTAACCCACTCGGTGGTTCAGTAGTTCTAGGTTCGATACTGAATCAAGGTGGGTTAGCTTCTTTCGGACGAGGAGGTACGATGACATTTGCGCGTAAAAGAACCCTCTCTAATATGCAACGAGTAGATGGGGCAAAATTTCCAGGTGTAGGAGCTCGCCCTCTGGCGTCGGTGGAATTTCCCAAAAACAGTAGAGACCGACGATAAATAAGCATCGGGGTTGCAGCTTTGGTCGGCAACCGGCTGTGGAAAAACACTGTCCAATATATGGCACTTGTGCTCTTTCAGAGGGACAAGATGGGAACCCTACCCTACTCTAGGCGGGAAAAGGGTTTGGAGTTGCTTTTGCTTTTTGCTGTCATAACCCTTGTTACATCAACCTTTACCTCACAGTAAAGATATGTTTCATTTGGGTCCTATTATTTATTGGGTCTTATTAGTCAGGGATCCAAATCAGTTACTTCGAACACTATTGCTGCGCATAGTCAATGTGCTATGACTCTCTCCCACAGCTTCATGGAATGGATCGCAGCCTCAAATGTCCCTTTTTGACTTCTCCTCGGTGTAGCTTGTTTTTTTTTTTTTTAACCCAGGAACAAGGATGTATTCCATCTGTCTTTGTGGCTTAGTTGTTAGTTTGCTTGACTTCGTTAATTTATGGTTGCAGGCACGATCCTGACAGAGGTCGACACCTTCTTTCGGGTGTGAGGGATGCCCTAAATGCACATTCCGTAATATCCACGTCGAAGAACCCCTTTTACATGAAGTAAAATATCTATCGGCAAAATATCTAGGTGTTGGAGTTCACTTCTCCTTCCCGTCTACGTCGGTGACGGTAGAAGGATCAAGGATCCTTGCGAAGGATATGATTAATGGGTTGCATTATTAGCTCGGTAGCCCGCTAAAAATACTGTCCCGATAGATCGCACATGTGTTCGCTGTTCCAGCGGGACAAGTGGGTTCCTGAAATTGCCGCAGACGGAAAAGGGATTAAGAATGATGACGATGAACTTCACTCACACCCTTTGCAGCATTTGTTAAGTACCCCAACCATTATGCATATGTGATTGTTTTTTCTGTCATATGAAGCGAACTGGAATCCGAGGATATGGAGTGAGTACATCCGGTTGGCCGTTATCCATTGACTGTTGTTCGACTGAGAATTGAATTAATGACACCCTCGTAAAAATGTCACAGCAGGTTACATGCGCAGAAGCGCAGTGAACACAGTTGTAAAAAGGAGGGTAAATGTAATGTTACAACCGTTTCAGTGCTCTTTGTCTGCCGCAGTTCGGCGCTTGCATGTCAAGTAGAGTGCAGGAGATGAATTTCCCAAAAGAGGGAATCTCTCTTAAGAAATCTGGATGACTGCATTGCGGCATAACTATAACTACTGATTGTTCACATGTTTATTCGACTGTCTTCATGATTGTTTAACATTTCTAGTCTGTCGACTTGACAAAATCTTTAATGAGGCGCAAAAAATGAAGCTAAATTTAGTTTGTCTCTGTGACTCAGTAGTTTGTGTCCTTCATTTCGTGAGTCATGAGTGGAGGATCGATCCTGGCCGTGATAGGTGCCTTCTTTTTAGGCTGTCAACGTGGGTCCTCCATTAGATGGAAAGTATAACCGTTGCTCCGTGTGATGTGTGCAATGGTTACCTGCGTGTCAAAGAAAACGAACCAGCCTCCTTAAAGTTCGGCCTGTTATTTCTGTTGGTTTACTCCCCAACCCGTTAGCCTAACATACTAAGTGAATTTGAGGCAAGAGGTGGGGGCCAGATTTCTAGCCACTTACAAAATATGCCGTTCCTGGTTACCGTCAGTTTTCACTTAATCCTAAGTTCAGTCATTGTTCTCGGAGGACATTGTACTTTTTATCCACCATTCTAGTCACCAGTAGCCTGCGCCCAGGACCTAGGCCGTGCCGAATATTTTTCGTGCGCAGACATGTAACACGCTCCTTCCCTATAAAAATATTAATTTCTTGACACATTTCCGGTATATAGCGGTAACAATTAGTAAATATAACTTGAATGTGTTTTTACTTTAATATAGGCGGAAGCTAAACATTATAATTTCATTTCGTGGAGGTTTTGAGACGCGATGTCGTCAAAAATCGATCTTAATAATAGCTGTGTTATCATGAAGGGCACACTAGACAGAAAATTAGATCCGAGAAAATGCTGAAAAATAAGCAACAACCAGCGAGAGAGGGAGAGAGACAAATATAAGATTATTTCTACAATATTTATTATTATTATTTATTATTATTTCGTAAACAATTAGTGCTTCATCTTATTCTTCGTATACCATTTCTCACCTGAAAAAACCTCGGTACGCCCCATGGGTGATCCGACCCAAGCTGTCGCAAATGTTTTTGCAAGGTTAGAAGTGTGCCACCACGGACTGTTACTGCCCTAGAACGAAAACTGCACATAATCTAATTTGCTGGCTTCTCGGTAGAGTGCTTGACTCGGGAGCCCATGGTTGCAGATTCGATCCTGCTCTGACAGTAGTAGTCCCAAGCGTACATTTACTTACACAGTCCTCATCGAGTCCCCTTCTTTTTGTGTCTTCCTTCGGATGAGAAGTAAAACCGAGGTCCCGTGTTGTGGTACGATGTCATCAGTACGTGGAAGAACCCTCTCTCTCTACTAGGCAGTGGACAGATGAGGCAAAATTCCGAGGTGTGTAAGCTCGCTTCTTGGCGTCGGTGGAGTACTCCAGCGAACAGTAGGCCGACGATAAATAACTATAGGGGCTGCTGCTTTGGTTGGTACTCGACTGCTTGAAAATACCGTCCAACAGATCACTCATGTGTGCATCCAGAGGGACAAAGATGGGTACCCGACCTTGGCATAGGCAGGAAAAGGGTTAATAGTTGCTGTTGCTGATTCATTGCAAAAACAAATGCTGCGGTTCATTTTCTAGACCTGCGACATTTTGTACCTCAGATTCTTCAGGAGATGAATTTGTTTTTGTTTTTCTCTTTTAGTTTCAGGTAAGAATGGTTAAAAATGACATCATTTCATTGAATTTATACTTCGATATAAAATTGGTACGTTTTATATGATTAGAGCTGGGGACAGACCTACGGTTGCTAGTTTTTTGGTATTTAGTACCAAATTTACAGTTTTAACTCCCTTTGGTACGTTTCTTACAATTTTCTGAAGATTGGGTATGTTGTGGCAATAACCTTTCAAATATGTAAAATTATGTGAACAATTGATATGATTCTGTTAATTTTCTGCGTATGAGCAGATTGACGTTCAAATTCTGCTCAGCCATATCAGGATTGTTAAATCTGCCGCACCTGAGACCTCGTCATTCAAATTAAAATTGTATTTCAAGTAATGCAATTTAGCTTTTTTTTCTTATTTATGACGTTTATTTTTATAAGATTCGTTTTGGAGTAAGCTTTCAGTGCATTTGTTAAAAACTCTGGGGCAGCCCTGTTTGGAAGACCTTGCACTTACTAAACAGTGGTACCTTTAAGCGTTAGAAATGACGTGTATATTTGTAATTTATAAGACGTTGTTGCAGTGGAAAACTTTGCGGAACTGCAAGGTTTCTCCTCGACATTTGTATTTGTTGTTGTTCTTGAATCTATTGATTTTCCTCGAATCCATTGTCGACTGTTCATTTTTAGGAAGACTGTTTTTTTGTTGGCTGATCTACCCAGGTTTCACTGCAAGGCAATCAGACGTGGAATAGTTGTTGTTTTTTTACAATAAAAATGCTTCACTGCAGCTGCTCAGTTATCATATGCTGGTCTTCAGAGCATCTCTTATCTTTTGAAGTCATAATCAGCAGGCTACCCACGAGAAAGACTTTTGCTACCATCAGGATACGCATATCTTTTTTCTTACCTTGCATATGATACCCAGTTATCATGATATTTAGTCCACGCCTGGTACTATTCACACCTAGAATTTTTAATCTAACGACTTCCCAATTGTCTTTGTTCTCCCTAGCTGTTCATAAAGGGCCAAATACATTTTCAGCTCTGAGGTTAAGACTCTCGCTCCCCCCTCGTCCGCTGCTTTCTGCAAAATGTAGCTTTCTAATGCGTGACGATTGCCTCAACCTCCCTTTCTCTACCCTGGAATGTGCCGCCTCCACTGTAGCCTTGGCCTAAAATGGCATACACACATTTCACCTCTCCACCCGGAGTGAAAATATGCGTGCAGATGGGTGAAATTCCCAGGTGTAGGACCTCCCTACCTGACGTCGGCGGTAAAAACTTACCCCTCCAAAAAGATGACAGGAATAAGCAGGAATCGTGGTATTAGGCTGGCACTACATGAATATCCTGTCCAATATGTAGGACGCAACTCGAAGTAGGTGTCCGAGTCTTTTAGACTTACCCTAGGGTACTTGTGATGCTAGAGAACCTTGTGAATGTCCCTATCCATTACGGTATATCCTTGTTGTTTATTGAACCACTGCATGTATCTCCGAGCTAATTGAAATGTAGAATTGAGTGCTAATTTATTAAATTTGGAGTTGTGCCTTACGTGTATTATAGGAAATAACGCACTGTCACAAGGGTGTCACATCAGATTTGCAACCAGTCAACTTAAAGTAAATGCCACATTTCTCGCCTGTGTGATCTTTATCACCACATTTCTCTTCTTTGATCGTTCGATGTCTATTTGGGCCCTTTTACTGTGCTTCTCTCTCATTTTCTGTCCTTCTATTTCTGCTTCAAACCGCAGGATATTTGATGGATAAAAGATTGGCTATTTGGTGTATTTTTCGTTTTCCTAAAGAGCTAGTATGTTCAGACCACGGTCATCATTTGTTCAGCCCCAGTGGACCTTACTTTTCATGATGCACTTGCAAGGTTCTGTGCAAAATAAAATACGCCTTCGTTTGTTCGACTGCCAGTACCAGCCGCGACTCTGAAAATCTGAGAGCTATTTATGTTTGTAACACGCCCTGTTACAGTCATCCTTATACTTCATCACTTGGCAGATTTAGTTTACAGCAATGAGAGGTGCACAAAAATGTCGACAGCAGAAGAGGAAAGGCAGGATAAAAGTGAGGCGGCGTGAGTAACGTGTGTCTTTTTTTGGCATCCAGTGACATTTTGTAAGAGACAAGCTGTGGAGTTGTGCAGCGGCTAAGAAGGAAGGGAGAGGATGTGTGTTGTCTTTTCTTGAAGTCTGCTTCACTGTACAGAGTTTGCAAGGCAAGTTGTTGTAGCAATCATTGGCAAAATGCAAGCGTTGACGTATTTAGATCTGTCGATCTGTGCCTGGTGGGTTGTGAAGGCAGGGAGTGCAACGCTTTGTTGCAATGACGTCAGTCGTGACCTACTGGAATGCATTTCTTGTCTGGCAACGCTTGGGATTTGAATGCGCAAGCGTACAATGAGCTGTGCTAGGCACCCCATCGACTATTGCTGCACTCGTCTCATCTTCCTGGCCGCCGCATCTTTCTTGGCTCGATGCATGGACGGAGACGGAAAGTGAAATTGGTTGTGTTGCTCGCCATGATGGCAGTTTGATTCTCTTTCGGTTAGGTGGTGCTGCAGTCGAAGTTGAGACCAATGTTCCGTTGCTCATCCGCTTCATCTGACAGGGAGTTTTTGTCCTTGTTGGCATTTCGGATGCTCCTGGTTAGCAGAAGGAACGGTCGATGCGCATTCCTTCCCGAGTTTAAGTGGGCTTCGCATTTTCGGATATAATGAATTTGCACGAATTGTTGTCTATCTCGGGTGATTTAAGTGGATATTGTTTCTTATTATAGTGTTTTTGTTTTGTCCCCCCTCTCATACATTCTCTGTGGCCTTCGTCTTTCTAACCCCCATCATCTACTGCTTCCTTAAACCGTTGACTGTGAGAAGTGGTGGTCGTTGAGGGTTTCAACGTTTTGGCACCACAGACAACTCGTCATCAGCAAGAAATTTATTCTTCTAGCCGTCGAGAAGTTTCTGCTGATGCATTTTTTCTTAGACTTCTGCCGTCTTCTTTCTGCGTCAGTATTTCGATTAATCATTTAAAGGGATTTACTTTTTTGGTGTGTGTGTCTCATTTCATTGTGCCGAGTTTCAAGAACGATTTCTATTCTCCTTCTACTGGATCTATATCTTTGCTGACTTCTGTATTCGGTGCTCTTTGGGTGTTAAGCCTCTAGATCTTGTTTCACATATTAGATTTCTGCTTGTGCGTGAGTGTGTGTGCGTGTGAAATATTGGTTTAAACTTCAGTATTATTTGCAGGAAGAATTTTCGAAATTTTAGCCAGATTTTAGGGTCAATTTTACTAGAATTGAGCGGCATACATTACTTGACGGATAAAAGCTACGTTTTGAATTCTAGCTATCACCTATAACTACATATTTCTTCAAAAAATAATTTTTTTTGTACTAAAAGAGTGAAATATCTTACCCTTTTTGAGTAGCTAAGAATTGGGACTGACAAAAGTAACAAATTCAAGAGTTGGTAAGTAAGCTTTTTGTAACTGCTCCCTCATTCTGAATTTTTAATGTCCAATCATCTGAAATTTATTAGTGAAATTTTGGTTAATGCTTTCCTGTCATATGTCTGGTTTTGAAAACTATTTTGACTATATGATAGAGGTCTGCCATCTCCTCCAAGATGGAAGCCATTTTATGTTGTATTACATGGACCCAGATCCGGCGTCTTTTCTGCCGTGGTGGCGCTTGATGCCAACTGCCTAAGTGTTCTTGTATTTTGAGAATTGCTATTTTAGTTTTGGTTTTATTTTTTGCTGTTTCCCGTATTCGGTTCATGAGCTGTGTTGGGCTACTTCTCAGCCTTGACCCGAGACATGGAAATACTGAGTTGTTGGTAATGTGGCCATTCAGGTGTACTGATGTGTTTCGTATTATGACATCGGCAAGTGCAATAGAACATTGGAAATGAGCAGGTTCCCTTCCTGCGGATGGGATGCACGCACTAAATGTAACCTCTATTATATAAAAGTAGAGTGTTTGAGCTCAAAACCAACTAACCCGTTATCCGGTTTTTTTTTCACCTCCTTTAAGTGGTGTCTTCAACATTTTATGCATTTCGCTCGTAAAGGAAATCATGTCTTTTCCAGCTGGTGATAAAATGTTCATTTTGTAGTTGTTGAATTTGTGATTGGATGTGCACCGGATTCGTAAAATACTCGTGGTACTGTGATTATCTCTTAAATGTATAGGGCCTTGATGTGGCTAATCTATACCTGAATATCGTCAAGTGCCAATTTACGTAATGGGAAAGTAAAAGTCTTAGCTGTGGTGCACGTCGCATGGAAAAGAGGCAAGGGATTTCTCTACCCATTAGATTGCAGTTATTTAGGGTCTCTCCTCTCGCCTTTGAACAGCATCAATCGGTTTAAGGTTCAAACCTCCATTTTCGTGAAGAAGTGAATGCAACAATGCCTTTGAGCAGCATTAATGAGCGACAAATAGGGTAAAAAGAGATATTGCAGTTAAAATACTTGGAATCGGTTGTCCGGAGAGATAGTCAGATGGTCATGAGCGAGACCCAAGACCATTCCTGCCTGTTTCCTGTCCACTCTTCTGGCGAGTGGACATGAAACAGGCGAGTAGGATGCTTTATAATCGGAGATTTCTATTGAAATGTAAAGGAATTCTATAGAGTAGTGGTTAGGCCAGCTATGCTGAAAGGGGCCAACATTCTGGTCCGTATGATAGGCCCGGGAAAATAGGAGGTAAGTCAAAGAAGTGTATATATGCGTGGGGTGCAGGGGAGGGGGAAAATATTACTCAAACGGAGAGAGTAAGAGTCATAGGTAACTGACGGTGTAGAGGTCCGGTTGGCCAAGGCAAAGTTGGAAACATCTTGTGAGATGGACGGGGACTATGCCATAAGTGGGATAAGATGATAATGAGGACGACAAACGTCTTCATGCATGCAACAGGATCGAGGACATAAATACTCTCTGACGAAAATAGCCCCTGAAGGTAGTGCTCACTCCACCCCATTGTTCTTCATTAGCTTGCTTCGACCTACCACGGTCCGGACAATTGACATTTGGAATAATAAAAAAAACGTTGTTGACTTGAAACGACCGCGGTAAATGTTATGGTAAATTGACCTGACCTGATGTTTTGTGGCCCGTTAATGAGATGCGTGCACACAAATGTTGGCCGTCTACCAATCACTAGTTGGATAGTGCTCGCTATATCTTGAATGATGGAGTAGGATTTTATTATTATTATTAGTTTCATTGCTGCGATAAAGCAATTCGTAGGTTCCGTTTGATATAGTGAAAGCAGTGGTATAATGGGCGCGGTGCAACACTGAAATAATTTTATGAGAACATTTGCATAGCCAGTCGGAGGATGGATGGTGTAGATCAGTTTGCGTGTGAATGTTTGCTAATAAAACGATATGGTTAAAAGAAAATTCAGTTATATATACGTTATTCGCTCATATAATGAGCGTATTCATAACCAAAATGTGTTTCCTCAGGAATTATTGACCTGGTTTCAAAGAAATAAGGCTTCTCCCAAGCCTTCCCCCCTTCTGCGTTCAACCGGCAGTTTCTAGCATAGACACGGTGTTTTGTGCCAACTGCGCACTTCAATTTAATAATAACGATAATTGTAATAATAACATGTTACATCTATGTTCTAGTCCCGTTTGGGAAGACTGTTGCGGCCTGCGAATATGAAACATGGTGGTTTTGCACATCTTTGCGGAATAATAAACTGCCGACCATCCCTGTAACATTAGCGCAGTCATATAAAATGGCGGCGGGTAGAGAGGACTGCAGGGGCATTCGTAAACTACTGACGAGGTATGAGTATCTCGAGGTTTCGTCAGATGCATTTGAAAATGCAGCCTGCTTGCTGGTGGTATGAGCTTTTCTCTTTTTTCTTTGAACGTCGATTCTTCTCAATAGCTGACACCAAGCCATCGAGGAAGGGTCCTGTACAAATTTCCTTGTTTGATTCATATTTTTAATCAACGCATATGTTTTATTTTCCTTAATGTAGTCTAGGCCCCTCGTGGATCTTTCAGGTAGTGCCCACTTGTTTCTTTTAATATCAGCAATATGTATGGATTCTTGTATTTTGAGTTGGGGAGCCTATAGATTGCCTTCATACGTACTAGAAAAGGAAACGTCGCCCTACTGTTCGTTGGGGCGCCAGTTTGTTTGTTGTTTGTTGATGTTTTAGGGCCCTGCAACTACAAGGTCATTAGAGCCCCGTCCACAACATAGTTGTTATGCAGAGGCTGCACAGACACTACACTAATGCGACGATTTTTGGGTATTAGCAGTAGGCCCCTACCCAGTTTTCCCAAGCGGCCACCGAAGTCAGTACTAGCTGGGGTTGCGCTGCTTAACTTCAGTTGGGTTGCACTGCTTAACTCTGCTTAAGTTCGCCGCCCCTTGGGGCGCCAGGGAGGCGAGCTCCTGCACCTGGAAATTTTGCCGCATCTACCTTTACTTCCCATCTGCAGGAAGCCGCACTCGGAACTCCTCTCTCACGCGAAAGATACCAATCCACCTCGATCCAGTATCGAACCTAGAGCCACATACGCAGTAATTGAGCACGCTATCTCCTGTGCCACCGAGGCGGGTCTGGGAATGTAATTAGGGTCTGTGTTGCAAATTGGATCTCAACATGAAGTCCCGGAAAAGAAACTGAAAGTCTTTAATGATATTCCCACAAGAATTGGGATGTAGATAAACGTTTACGAGCTGTTTTTCTTTGTTCGCGCAGTGACGCATCCTCCAAAGATACATCGAATTTCCGATCGTTTTTCAGCATTCGCAAACGTTTTTTTGAGACATTTTGTGCAGCTGGCACAGACTGCCTCTTATCAAACAAGAAATCATTGGACTCCATCCATTGTTAGGTATACTTGTAGGGCGCCTCTGAAGATACCGGAAGTTTTCCTGTTTTCCCTGACATGTGGGTTCTGATTAATCATCTCGAACGTTCTTTCGTGAGTTTATTTCACATATGCAGCAGTATCATGACCCAGGTTCATTGCCTACTTTTTGGCGTCACGACAACAGCTGTGCAGTGAGGTGATGTTTGAACGTTTTCAGAAGGAATGTTTCAGGTTTTTTGGCCCTGATATTTTGGAAAGATTTGTGAAGGTTGGAAAGAAAGTATGAATTTTGTTTAAAGATGACTTTTAAAAAAATACCATTTATTGTGAGATACATGTTGTACTTAGAGTTGGCGACGCTTCTGTTTTGGTCCTCTGAACCAACAAATACGAAATGACAAATAGGGGACCTGAATTAAGACTTACAGGCTTGTTCCTATTGTTGCAACAATCTTTGCAATATGCTAAATTTTTTTTGACCGGCAAATGTGATTTTAGTTCATGTAAACAGTTCCACCCATCCCAACCCCCTCCGTCCCCTGTATTTCCTGCCCTTACCTAACCATCTGATAGAAGATATAGGCCTACATATTTGGCATAGAAAGCAACCCCGTGGACCAGTCTGGGGTGTATCCGAAGCCACCTCCAAGTAAAGAACCCTTTATTCTAATGCACTACAATGCAAGCAGCCTTCTGTGGCCATTGCATGAATTTCAAGGACTCTGTAGATAAACGAAATTGCCTTTTCTAGGCACTGTTTCCTTGGCGTCCCCAGCAATAAGTTTCTTGGTAAAAAGGGAACTGTGAGTACCCTCCAACCTTTCCATAGACAAGAAACGAATTAGGGATGATAGTGGTGATTTAATGTGGTGCTAATGGCCCAAAAACCCAAGTGTAATTGGCACCGAGTTGTCGAATCGTACCACGGGTGTTTAACTAAATTTTGTGGGTATATGTCATCTCTGCTTATAAAAGCCTTTAATTTTTGGAGAGAAATTAAAGAGCGTGCCTTTTCAAGTAATGAGAATTTTAATTTCTGGTACTGTATAATATTTCCCGTTTTGGGAAACTGTGAGGACGAAACGCGCTTTCTCTTCGCCCATGCGTTCGTCCTCCCTCTTCCCTCCCCAAATATCTAATTTGCTTGTGTAGTGCAATTTGCAGCAGCTTTATAATCACTGAATCTGACGAATGATTTTGAAATTGCGATGGGAATGTAATTCCTGAAAATGAAATTTATTTCGTGTTGTGGATGACACCCAACGCTAAAAGAGAGGAAATTACATATGCTTAGGCAGAGATCGGCATTAATTAGAAAGGATGAGGTAAACCGGAGGTGCCAAAGCATCGTTTGTAGTTTTTAATTCTTTTGAATTATTTGGATTATTTCCACTCTTTAATCTTCTTCTGTATCATTGAGAAAATTAGTATGTCGTTTAAATTGGTTGAACGTGAAATATGTCGCGGTATTTCTACACTGTTCTGCGAGTTTTACTAATTTGACCTATCGACTCTTGGAAAAACAGTCGAATTACTGTGTCAAACGGAGGTAGAAATTCAACCATCATCGTTTAGGCCACAACAACGACGACATACTTAAAGAAATCCTATAGGACGTATAGGTAATAGACCGAATTGTATTCAAAGCTATTATGCAAATTTTGAAAGCAAATGATAGAATTGCTAATTCAACAATTAGGATTAGCTCTCCAATATGCTTTGCTTTTATGAACCATGTGTCCGACATTGGATGTGCATTAAATTCGTTGTGTCTGAGGTATTTCATTAAATCGACGTGAAAGTTTGATAAATCGCTCTGTATCTCTGACTATAGCAACTCCTACCCCTTTCCCCACTTATGGCAGGGTCGGGTACCCATCTTGCTCCTCACAACGGACACAAAAGTGATATATTGGATGGCGTTTTTCCAATGCCGGCTGCCGACCAAAGCTGCTACCCCTATGCTTCTTGGGAGCGGCGAGTTGCGTTGGACACACCAGTTCTCGTCTGATCACTGAAGTTAAGCAACGCAAGCCCAGTTAGTACTGACATGGGTGGTCGCTCGGGAAAGCTGGGTACTGCTAATACCCAATAATCGTCGCATTGGCGTAGTGTCTGTGCAGCATATGCATTAGAACTACGCAGTGGACGGGTCTCTAATGACCTTGTAGTTGACGGGACCTTAAACACCAACAAACAAACAACAAACCTATGCTTCTTTATCGTCGGTCTCTACTTTTCGTTGGGGCCGAAGCCAAGGGGCGAGCTCCTACACCTGGAAATTTTGCCTCATCTACCCGTTGCATTGTAGAGAGGGTTCTTTTACGTGCAAATGCCATCGTATGGCTTGGCTTGGTTTTACTACTCATCCGAAGGATGGCGCACTAGGGGCTTCTCCCGCGCCCGAAAGAAGCCAACTCACCTCGTTCCAGTATCTGGAACCACTGGCGCAGTGAATCGAGCACGCCTACCTATTGCGCCACCGAAACGGGCATCTCTTTGCCTCTGACTATTGTGAAATTATTAACTCAGAATGCTCACCGTATGTTCTACTTTTTAGTACCCCAAGAGCAAGGCATATTTCACCAGGATGAATACTTTCGTCTTGGTGGCTCATTTTAAGGGTGCTTGACCCGTGAGCCCGTGATTGCAAATCTTTTACTGATGGGGCTGTCGGTTTCCTTTTTGTAAGAGCGCAGACTCTGATTCGTCTTCCGTCAACTGGGAAGTAAAATCGTGGACCTCATGTAGTGTGTGCAATTGCAGGCAAAAGATTCGTGTAGATCACTAATACCGGTATTTCCCTATCCTGGCATATATGGTTCAAAGGTTGCTGGCGTCCTGGACAAGCTGAACCTCGTCACCCTTGTTAAGCACAATTATAACAATTTTCATAAACAAAAAATTAAAACTATAGAAATGAGTTTATTACCTGGTTGCGTTTTAACAAACAACGAAAAAATATTTTATTTATTATTTTCATTCTTTCTTCTTGGAGGGTCGTTGATGGCAATTCCCCTCCACGGGCATAAGCCCTAGTGGCCGCTACCTTGAGGCAGAACTGTCTGTGTAGCAAACAAAAGAAAATGCAGCGACCTGTGTGGAATGTATACTGGAGCATTCAACGCCCTCTGACTCAATGCCGCACGGATCCGGCTCAATACCTCTGTACCACCAAGCCGGCTTAATGGTGCAATCTGGGATGACAAGGGCAGGCTGAATCTGAAATAAATGTAGTGGTGACAGCATAATCCACCGCAGGGGTTTGGTAAATCGAAGGAAAGTGGGCAACAAATTTGTAGTGTGGCACGGTAATGTGTAGAGGACCTGGACCCTGCTGTAGCCCCGTATGTGTATGTCGCACAGTATTTCCCCATTTAGGAACTCGCTCCTACCCTACGGTGGCTTCATTCAAGGGGTTGCAGCATTAGGTCGACAGTCGACTGCGTAAAAAATGCCGTCCGATAATTCGCCCTAGTTTTCCAGGTTCTAACGAGACAATTGAGTTACCTGACCCTGTCATAGGGCATAACTGATGAAATGATGACTTGGGATGCACCCACTTTCGAAGTTTGTGACCAATTTGAAAGGAGTTCGATGATGTTTGACAAAAGCACTACATGAACGCTCGACGTTGGAGGTCATACTGCATCGTTATTTTTTTGTCTTTGGATGTGTTTTCTATTTTCGATGCTGAGTCCCAAAATAGTTGGAGTTCTGCCTGCTTCTTTGCAGCGCATTTCACTTCCTATTCCTGGAATTGCCAGACTTCGTTTATAAGTTTCCAGCTAGAGGAATGCGAATGTGCTCCTTGAAACTTAACTCGATCTTTTCATACTTTGGCAACCGTTACCATCTAAATACCTTGCTTTTCCATAGCGTTTGACGTTTCTTGGCTGCTGATACGACAATCAATAGTTTGTATTGTTGGTCGGTTCGCAAGTTGGAAGGTGAATGCAGACATATCGATTTTTCCGTGATCGCGTGGAAATTTTGGAGTAATTAAGCCCAAGGCATGATCTGCCTAGTTCCCTTCCTTTCACATATTTGGATCTTGACGGCATTTCACAAGCATGTGAAACCGTCTTAAAGAGCACAGAATTGTTTGTTAGCGAAGTTCTGTTAATCGGATTCAGTTTTTCTTTTTGACACCCATTTAAAAGCAAAGCAGCTGCTAACCCTTTTCTCGCCTATGGCAGCATCGGGTACCCATCTTGTCCCTGTTCGTTGGTGCTTTAGGGCCCTTCAACTGCGACGGTCATCAGAGCCCCGTTCTCTGCGTAGTAGTAATGCAGTCTGCACAGACTCTACTCTGTTACGGCGATTTTTGGGTATTAGCAGCACCAAGGAAACATCAAATGCATCTCTCGTTGGATAGAAAGTATAACCTTATGTACCGCCATGTTAAATTGCTTACCCACAAGAGGGGAGTAAATAATTCGTAAACGATAAGCTGGAGTGTTGCACGAATTGCATTTTTCAGGTCGTTGTCTGCATTATCAGCGTTTTTGCATGTTATTCATTAGACCCCAGAGTGCATTGTCCGGTGTGTTACTATCAGGGCTGTTTGAAGACCGTCAAAAAGGAGTCGGGAAAAGACGTTGGTTTTTGTTTTGCCCTGAAGGAGGTCTTTGGATTGCTACAGTAGCGAAAGTGTCCGTGCCATTGTTCGTCCTCCCACTGCGAGGCACATCTCGCGCACTTCCTGGAACAAAGCCCTTCTTCTCTCATCGCAATAATGCTGGATTGATAGTGATGACTTGCCAAAACCGCACAACAAAGTCGTCCATTATGTCCCACATCGTTTTGCCAGTGATTGGACGGTTGTGGACCCACTCACTTTCTTCTGGTAACAATGAATGCCATGTTCATAAGCATATGGATCACATGTCAAAGAAGTTTACCAAATTTAAAGGGCCTTAAACCATTTACAATGAGCGTTCGGCTTTGTATATTCTCCACTGAATCCCTCATGGTTAGATATAGACGCTGAATGAAATATAGTAAAGGCAAACTTCCCATCTATGGTAGGTGTCGGGTACCCATTTATTCCATCGGAACGGGGAAAACGGACGCGATCTTTTTTTGGGCATAATTTTTACGCAGTCTGCTGCCGACTAAATGATGCCACCCCTTGCTTATTTGCACATCGGTCTGTTTTTTTTTTCCTTTTGGAAGCAAAGATGGATTCAGGAATTCAAGCACTCTCACCACTGAGCTACCGAGAGACCCGTGGGAAATGCACAAGAAGTGCGCAGTATTTCGATTCTGTATGTCAGAAGTCATGCGGAATGTGCATCTTTGCTTAATTCCTTGCTCTCACCTGATTGTGGTATTCATCGAGACGCAGCGATGACCGCCTGCGTGTCTCTTGAGATGCATCGGACGGTGGTCAAAATAATGCTTCTTAAAATATGCCAGATTAGAGGATTTTTGTGACACGAATCCGTCGTTTATTATTATCCATTTAACTCTTTCTCAAGTTCTTTTAACGAAGCATGCTTGTCATTCATAATGGATGGCTCCATATGTCATCAATTTAAATTATCGATATTTCCTTAATGAGTTTTATTGTTCGCACCATGATCCTGGGTTCAATACACAAAAAAGCTGGGAGGGATTATTAACATTCTGTGGGACGAGGGGCGATAGCCTGAGTTTTTTCTCTTTTTTTGCCGTCACGTTCATTTCAAGTTAATTTAGCTTATGTAATGATTACTAAAGGTTTTATAATTCATTGTCGGGTGTCAGATTGTCCTTGAATGTCATAATGCAACGAAAAGGGCTATGGCATTGGTCGACAGCCAGCTATCGTCCGGTTGGTTGCCTAAAATTGACCTCTCTCTCTTATCTTACTCTTTCTACCTGTCATTGCCATTATTCCTAACGCTTCCCCGTTATGGCAGGGTCGGGTACCCATTTGTTCCGCTGGAATCGGGGACACAGAGCAAGTAGTTGCAGTCTGGTGCCGGCTACAACTACTTGCTGATACATTGCAGTCGTAAGTTTGTAGAATAAACCCCTTTTGTAGTTTAGTTCCTGTCAGAGATGTGGTATTGTCACATCTTTAGTTGTACCTTGCATCAATCACCATACCCGTGTCACTATTCATCCCTCACAGTGTCATGTACTGTCCAATCAACCTTCTCTAATTTTTCGTTTTGTCTACTCTTCCCCCGCCTACGACCTATGTAATATCCTCTGTCCCGTGATGTACTTAACCAGATCGTCCTCCTCACTGGTCAGGATATGCCCGCATCTTCTAAGTTCTCTCATTTTCGTCGCAGTGTCACCTACTCCTAAAATTTTCCTTAATATCCTTTTAATTATTTCCCCCCTGTGTAGCATAAATGTTTATAGAAGTTTCCTTTGAGTTTTATTGGGTCCCTTCGATTCAATTGCATACCACTTGAATTTCTCCACCATGTTTCCTACAACAGGTGTAGCTGATGCTAGGCATGACTACTCCTGTCAGTTCTTCACGTTTCCATCTCCCAAGAGTTTTGTCCCTCACGGTCACCCTCATTGCTGCTGGCAATATACTTCAAACCGTCATTCTGGGTCTCATTACGTATACGTTATCATCATCATATCCTTATGGCACTTGTGGCAGGGTCGGGTCTGCGGCTATCCACTTCCACCTATCTCTCACCAGGTCCCCGTCCACCCCACACACTACCATATCTTTACGGACAACCTGCTCCTATGTCTGCTTTGGTCTCACCCTGCCACGGGTGCTTCCAACCACCTGCATGCCTGTAATGAACCTAACTGGCTTTCTCCTCCCCTCTTCTCATTACGTGTCCATGCCACCTCAATCTACTCTCCCTCATTTTTCTCCGCGATGTTCCCCACCCCCAGGCTACCTCTAATATATAATCATTCCTAATTCTATCAGCTCTGGACATCCTACCCATGTACCGCAGCATTCGCAACTCGGCTACTTGCATTCTATTGACGTGGCTCTTCTGCACTTCCCAAGACTTACTCCATATAGCACAGCTGGCCTCACCACTGCCCTGTAAAAACTTCCCTTTCAACTTGATTGGGACTTTCCTACCAAAAGTCTCCACTTCAACCATTCCCCATTGATTGTATGGGTAACATCCGAATCTATCGCCCCATTACTTTGGAACGTTGATCCTAAGTACTTTACCTCTTGCACCTTTGTCACCAGCGCATCCCCCGAGAGTACGTCACCATTATTTTCCTGTCCTTCCCAACTGAAAGCTAAATTGTACTCTGTCCTCATCATGTTCATCTTTAGGCCTCCCTTTTCTTTCGCTGCTCTAATATCGTTTAAGCCCTTCTCTGCATCGTCTGCGGAATACCATGCACTGAGGGGTCCATTCTCCTACTCCCGTCAGCAGCTCGTCCTTAAGCTGAATGAAAAGGTATGTAATTAGTGCTGCGTGCCCCATCTTTCACTGGGAAGCCTCTAGTACAGGGGTCGGCAAACTGCGGCTCTTTGGCCCCTTGAATGCGGCTCTTCCAGAAATGACTGTATTGGTGCACAGGCATGCGCAGCAGTATCGTTCGAGTGACAGAAGACGTGGCACAGGCGGTATGTGGCGCTTGGAAGGCACATTTGACTAAGGCCCTTCGTCCACTACCACAATGCAACTGCAACTCAACTAAAATGCAATGCAACTAAAGTTATTTGCAATGTCACTTTCGTCCACGGATGCAACTCTTTGGCAATAGTTGCCCTTATGATGCCGAATAGTTCAGATGAAGAGAGCATTGTGCGAATGGTGCGAATTACTTGACAGTTGCAACGCAACTCGTTTCCAACTAGTTGCCTTTACATTGCGTTGCATATCATTAACATGAGTCAGACAAGCATCCAACTGAAAAGGAACTAAAATTTGATAATTTTTCAGTCGAGTGGCAGATGCGTTGTGTCAGTGGACGGAGAGGACTTATGCACGAGTGAGTGAGTCATTCAGTCAGCAGTCTCATTGTGTAAAGTGGTCAGTGCTTGACGCGTCCACAAATCACACGTTGATGGCAAAAGTATCTTCTTGAGGCACAAAGTTACCTGTATTTTTCTAACCAGCCATTTCCAAAAATTTAATTTTTATCAATAAATGAGATCATTATTAAGTTAATAATGGTGTTACTACCTAGATAGTTTAAGAAATTTGGCTCTCAAAAGAAATCTCAATCATTGTATTGTTGATGTTTGGCTCTTTGGACTGAGGAGTTTGCCGACCACTGCTCTAGTATTTCATCTTACGTAAACGTTACTGTCTCGTAAAATTAAATTTTTACTGGGTAAAATTAACTACCCTTGATCAATTGAAATCTTGCTGTTGCTTCTTTTACTGTATTTCGGCAGGAACTGGTTGAAGTGTACTTTTATTGACCTCGTGATTAGGCGACCTTAATGGAATTTCTTGAAATCCAATCACCACCTTGTAGCAGACTTTTACTGTATCTAATTTCTTAATACTGTGCTTGGTTGACGTTGTTTGATAAAAATGAGCACAAATCAATGAATGTTTATAACAAATGAAGTTTGATGCAATATTTCATGTAGGCAGTTCTCTATAACGTAATTAGAAAGAGGCTGCTTGCAATGGCAATTATGATTAATGACCTCACATTCTAGGTAATCCAGGAGTGAATTATTACAATAAGCGGGCGTGGTACAATGATGCCTGGAGAAAATGTTTTTGTAATCCAGTGATGTGAGAATTGATGAAACAATCCAACTGTGTTTCTGTAGCCCTTTAGTGATCTGAGAGCTCAACTGGAAAAAAAGGACAGTCCCGATAGCGAGTTTTTGAAGGCGTTTCCAAACTGTGTGTGAACGTCAACGTGACAGTCCTTATCCCAGGCAACTCTTTATGTTTATATTGGGCGTCATTATGGCGTTTGTTTATATTCTACTGATCTCTTAGATGACTCCAGATTTGAGTGATTACTTTACTTGGTTAATTAACAACGGTTTATACAATCAATTAAGGTAGTGTGTCGGATTAGTGTACCTCGGCAATGAAGTAGTTGTGTATTTCACTCGTTAGTCCAGAGTTGCAGGAGCGGCACATTGCGTTGGACACACCAGTTCTCGTCTGATCACTGAAGTTAGCAACGCAAGCCCAACTAGTACTGACATGGGTGGTCGCTCAGGAAATCTGGGTACTGTTAATACCCAATAATCGTCGCATTAGTGTAATGTCTGTGCAGTCTATGCATTAGAACTATGCAGTGGACGGGTCTCTAATGACCTTGTAGTTGATGGGACCTTAAACACCAACAAACAAACAGAGTTGCAGGCGGTGGTAGACACTGATGGCATCTTTAAGACGAGAGTGAAGTCTTTGTAACTACCCACAGTTGAAAGGGATAGCAGAAGGTTATTATTCAGCTAATTAGGTGCGTACATGATAGGTGCATAGTCATTTTAAAGACCACTTGGTGAAATTTTGGGATTTCAGCATTATGCGCGGGAGATGCGAATGGAAGACAGACTGAAAAATCAATACATTTCGGTCCATAACAGAATGCTAGTTATAGGGAGCAAAAGAAATAGGGGTAGATCATAATAGACGTGGAAACCGGGGTATGGCGCTGTGGGATTAACGTGGCCCTAACTGGGAATGAAGGAACCAGACCATCAAAAGTTCCTACGTCTATCGTTGGTTGGATAGTGCATGCTAATATTCTTGATGATTCAACCCTTTGTTTTTTTGCTGATAGTCCAGGACGGACCCTACGACGGCCAGTGATTAATTTTAGATGGTTGGTGTGGGGGGGGGGGGGGGGGAAAAGAGCAGTCCCACTCTGTTGTAGTGATTTATTTTCTGGAGTTTCTGGCATGTGTCACCATCCACATTAGGAGAACTTTTTCAAAGGGCATTTTTTAAAAAGGTAAAGAAGTAAAGCGCTTGTTCGTGAACCGTTGGTTGCAAAAAAAAAAAAAAAACCTGATGTGGCCTGGAGTTGACATCATATCGTTAGGGCCGATAGCATCAATCCATTGTAGAGATCAGACTCAATTATTGCTAGAAACGACTAACCTTACAAGCTATACGAAGAGTGAATCTTATTTCAGTTGTTGATGTCCCTGGAGTTCACTGTTGGAGACATTTACGAAATATTGAGGAGAGGAGGAGGGGCTTTTTCTGCTTTTATAACGCGGTGACTCTGCGGCTTCGCCTTTTTTTTTAAAGACAGGTTTAGCCCCTTTTTCGCAATATTCGGATCATTCTGCCTCTTGCGCAGCATTTACCTTACCGAAATTAGATAAATGAGCTTCGGTATGTGATAAGGCTCCAAGAATATGTAGATGTGCTTCCAGTAGAGAAATCCAACATTTCAAATTTATTAATGACCTGGAGACCGAACTTCGACTACACCTTTAAAAATAAGATACAGTGGAACTTGAACCGTCATTCATTATTCCAAATTTTAATTTTACTCCTTGGAACTGGACACAAAACCCATTTCTGTGATTTTTTTGGTTGGGTAACTTTGTCGAATGACCAGCTCTTACAAATGGAAATTATGCCAAGTTACAGGCATATTCCTCTGCATATAGAACCTTTGACGTCAAACTGAGGGTTTGAACTCGGAATCACATGTGTGCCAAGTAAATATTCAGCCCCGTAGCTCCACCAGTCAGCTGAAATGTAAAGTTGCGTACCATGTGATGTGTGCGATGTTACCTGCATGCCAAACCCCTCCCTGTAATCATTCCGAAGCATCTTCCCCGTTGGTGGTAGCATCTGCTGCCCAATTTCACTGACGCCAGGGGTAAACTCCTATACCCGGGAATTTTGCCGATCTACTGCATACCATGTAACCGCAGACCCAAACCCGATCCTGCCACAGGCGGGAGAAGGGTATGATGATGATTGTATTCCATGTAGCGGATGCATTTGGAAAGTAAGGAACTTCCAGCCATGCCTCATGAAGTCAAGCTTACTAGCCATTGAGACAGACTAACCACTTCCGGAAACAGTAAACTAAAAATGCCATGAAAATTTTCTTCTGTTAACGGATGTCCGGTTCACTTCTTTAAACACCTACATCTTTATGTGCATGCAGAGCCTTTAGGAGGATGTGAAGCCTGAGAAGAAAATGTGTTTTGGGTTTTGTTCCTAGTGATTAACGACTGAATCTAAATCTGGATTATGGCATATTCCTGGATAATTTCCAAATTACTCAGGTGGTCTTATGCACTGACCTGCATTTTATCCCGAAAGTGCCATTGTAGACTTAAATAAGCGTTGGTCATTAAATGCATGTCGAACTCGTTCTAAATTTATCAAAAGCCGTAAGAAGCGCTGGAGATGAACACGTTTTCTAATTTATTGTATTTTTCTTCAGATCTAGGACTAGGGCAAACGAAGGACGACAACTTTTGCCCTACTCAGTCATTCCGTTGTCAAAAACACTATTTCGTCAGCGGTTATTTTGATTGGGGAGGGGGGGAAGGTGAGGACAGGCGCAGACTATGTTTCCAGTTTGTTTCAGGCACTGTCGTCTGAAGTGTTTTTTTCTGTATCCTGGTAGTCATTTTCATTTTTATTTTTTTCAGATGATGGGGAAAACACTGTCTCATACATTTTAACTATGAGTTGTTGAATTTGACATGTTATTTCATTGCTCTACTCCCTACCACTGTGATTTTGGGTTCGAGCCTTCTTTGGAGCTACAGTGAAGTCTCAATTGCCCTCTCCTAACGCATGGGAAATAAAGCCAAGTGTGTACAACCAAAGGTACAACATAACCCTTTTCCTCCTAGGGCAGTTGTTGAGCGCACATGGCTACCAACCTAATGCTGCAACGCCGATCAATTTTTCTTCGTGAGGATAATATCGCTCACTGGTACCGGAAGCGAGCTACAACGCCTGGAAATTTTGGCGAAATAAAAGCATACTGTATCCGTATTAGGTGTAATTGCACACTCACACGGGGCTCTGGCTTTATTTGCCGTCCGACGAAGGCGCACTTTATGTTACCCTCTCGCCCGAAAAAAGGCATCTTTTTCGCGACAAGGAACGATCCTGTAATCATGGTCTGGTACTTCTATGCGCTGACCACTCAACCACCGAGGCAGACAAATGGTCCATTTCTGCTTGGAATACAATTTTCTTGTAAAGTGGCAATATTTCCTGGTTTAGCAGCTTTAGCAGCTCACTTCCTTGCGTCAGTAACCGGAAAGAATGTGGATCAACATTGTTTGTAATTCCTTAATCAAAATTAGCAGAAATTGTCTTTCTAATTTGCTATAAAAAGCAGCTTTAACCCTTTTCCCGCCTATGCCAGGGCAGGGTACCCATCTTGTTGCTCAGAATAGATACAAGCTGCAACCCCCTATACTTATTTATCGTCGGTCTACTGTCCGTTGGAGCACCAGTATCGAACCTGGGACCACTGGAGCACTAAATCGAGCAAGCTACCTATCGCCCCACCGAGGCGGGTCTGTCTTTCTAATTTGCATTTTATAAAACCCACCCAGAAAGTACTTTGGAGCATAGTGGCCCATACTTATACTAATTGCATCCATTTTTTAACTATCGCAGTTTGAAAAGCAGACTGGGGGTTCGTTTGATTGTTTTGAGGTCCTTTCTTGTTATTCGAGTTTATATGCGTCCACTGCTTTTACCAGGCAGTGGACGGAAATGGAATGGACGACGTACAATTTCGGTCCTTTATTCAGTCCAAGTTTAAATTAAAGCAGAATACGGCGGTACTTGTGCTTCTCCAAATGCTGTATTTAGAATTAGATAGCGGCGTTGTAAGGACGCTCTCATGGGAAAGAAGTTGGTTGGATGGGTCCATTTATGTCTTATCTCTCACAAAAATACCAATGTTGACACTGAGATTCAAAATCTTCTGGGATGACATTGAATTAAATTTTAAGGAGGAGGTTGAAAGTTGATGTTGTATTGTTACTAATCTTAAAAAAGCGGACTGTGGTCATAGGAAATTCTTACTATTACAGGACTGGACAGGCAAATCGTTTTGGTACAACTTGTCGAAAGTCTGTCCAGGATTGTAGTAATGATGCATTTGCTTGTTGACGATGGCAGTGCCAAAAAGATGTGAAATAAATAGACCAATTCAATCCCCAGCTGGATGACAACAGAGTACCTCGGACTACCATGTGCACTAAGCTCACTTCTGACCCACTATTGAATTTTCAAACGCAACCCCAGCTAGTACTAACATGGATAACCACTTGGAAACACTGGGAATCGCCGTAACAGCATGGTGTCTGAATAGACTCTGCATTAGAACTACGCAGTGGACGGGGCTCTAGTGACCATTGTAGTTGAAGGGCCCTAAAACACCAACGAAACAAAGCGAATCCTCAAGGCTACCTTTTCAGACAGATTCGGTGTTTCCATAATAAGACTTCTTGCCTCTGGCATGGTGAGGCAACAATTGTGTAGTCTCTCATGCTGCGGACCAATCTAGTACGCAGATCTTATTCGATAGAAAGCTTCTGTGTGGACCAGGATCGAATCTGCAATCATGGTCTCACAAAAGTGCGTTAAACTAGTGAGCCACTGAGACAGACCCAGTGCCGGATTTACCATTAGGCTAAGTAGGCTGAAGCCTAGGGTCTCAACATTTAGCAGGCTTCAAAACTTAAGAAAATGGCTTGAAAAGGGCCTCAAAATTGAAATAGCCTAGGGCCTCTCAATATCTAAATCCGGCACTGGACACACCTAGTGATAAGAACGTTTCTTTTTGCAAAGTTGTAATTTGCAAAATTGTTGTGATTTGGGACCAGAGGTTTCTATCAACCCTAGCCACTGTCAAAGCCAAACTGTCTCTAATAAATTGTTTTCGAATTCCATCTGTTCTTGTCCCACGCTCCCATCCGTGCGTGCATTTTTGCTGCTTGCATCTTATTCTCATGACAAATAGAGAGCAGTTTCAGGACGACAGAAATAGATTACACGGTTACAGTGTTGAAATGTAGAACTCCTTTTAACGATCGGAAAGACTCATTAAAAAGTGTTTTCGTATCGCGCTTTAGCGAAGAGACCTACGTCACAGCATTATCTTGGATATTTAATGTTCCATTCAACACTTAAGGCCATTTCGAATCAGCAACTGTATTTAGGTATGTCGTTATGTCAATGTCCTTGATATTGCTATTGACAACGTCAATAACTACTTCTCTTACCTATCAACTCAATTTAGCTATGGTTGCCACATACACACATCAACCGATCACAAACTAATAATACTTGATCTTCAAAGGTGCTGTTAAATATTTAAAATATCTCACCTGTAACCTTTTCTAACGTATGGCAGGTTAGGGTACCCAGCTGTCCGACGCGGAAAACAGAAAAGTGAAGCGAAATGCACTAACTCCTATATAAGAAGAGAGGACTGTTGGAGAGGTTCTTCGCCTCCTGGCCACGGTAGCTGGCGCCTTTCAGGTGAGAGAGGCCTTAAGTGCGCTCTCCGTCGGATGGAAAGTACATCCGTGATCGCCGTGTGGTGAGTACGATGTCACCTGCACGAGAATTCTTAGGTCTACTAACGACGACAGGCGACGGTGATTGAAATTACCCCTCCTACTAAGGGACTACATCTAACTCTACTAACTGAACGTGAAATGGGGGAGGGGGGTTTGCAGCCTTACGTCGGCAACCCACTGCGTGAAGAAACCAAATCGTCTAATAGATCTCTAATAAGTTTCCAGTTACAACGGGCAAGTGGATACTCGACCCGGTCATAGGCGGGACAAGGGTGAGAAATGATGTTTATGATGTTTTTGCAGTGACTGACTCGAGAGGTCGTGGTTGTGGGCTTGATTATGGTTTAGGTGGGTCAGTGCATCTTTTCCATGAGGTGTCACCTGCCCTTAAAAATTCTTTTCACGTGGAGTTATGATCCATCTGCATCACCGTTGCATTCCCTTATCCCGTTTATGGCAGCGTGTAGTATGACTTGGGTTGTTGGAGTTGGGAACCCGCTGGTGGGCTGTTGGACGGTATGTTTTAAGCAACCAGCTTGGCAGCTGAAATAAGCCGGTCACGTGTTGGGTATCCCATAATCCCATTCTACTACAAGCGGCAGTAACGTCAGGGATGAGTTTTTTATTTAGTTGTTCAGAAAGTAGCGTGCGTGCTCTGTAACTGTGTCCGTGGTTCTAGGTTCGATACTAGACCGAGGTGGGTTGACATCTTTTGGGCGGGAGAGATGCCTCGAGTGCGTCGCGCCTTCCTTCGAAAGAGAAGTAAAACCGAGGTCCCGTGTGGTATGCGACGGTATTTGCACGTCAAATAACCCTCTCTCCTATGAAACGGGTAGATGAAGCAGCATTTCCAGGTGTAGGAGCTAGCCTCCCTGGCGTCGGTGGAATGCCGCAACGAACACTAGACTGACGATAAATATGCGTGGGGAGGTCGCAGCTTTGGTCGGCAACCGGCTGAAGAAAATCTCTGTCCAATATATCACCCCTGTGTCCATTCAGAGGGACAGAATGGGTACCTTTTAATTGTTCAGATAGTGATGCTATAAATATAATGTGTCTGATTTTGCGCGCTTGTCTAGCTCTAAGCTGAGGCATCGTATCTAATGGTCATCTCTGGGACTGTGCTAAATGGACAGTGGCCAGTGTTGTCAATATTAGGGCGCTTTTTTACTCTATGAATGAAGGTGGAAAGTTATCGCTTTACGAAAGCAGGTTGTTCAAGAGAGTTAGGTTATTGGAGATACGTCAGTAGACAGTGTTTCAAATCTCAGGCTGTTCAATTCGAATTATTGCCAAAATGTTGTCAGGCTCATCAAACATTTGATGCAACTTTCAGTTCTTTTGCGTCATTCAACGCCAATTTTGGCAATTCTTAAACGCATTAGATACGTTGGGTGACAGCCATTTTTTTTCGTTGAAAAAGCACGGTTTGATTCGTTTTTTACCCTTGCGCACTACCCCGTGATTTACAATCGCCATATCTTGTCCGATATCTTGACACACAAAGAAACTACTCTTTCTCTCTCCATCCCCATATGCACACACGCAGAGAGAGAGGGGGGAGAAGAGTTGACTGAGGGAGAGAGGAGAGAGAAGAGAGAGAGATCGAGTTTCTACTAGGTGAATTGCGAGAGTTGGTGAAATTGCTTGTGCCACTGATAGATTTTTCTCATATGTTTTTAATAAGCCTTTCTAAAAATGTTTTCAATTAGATCACGAAGGAAAGATATGAGACAAAAGGAATAGTGAAAACAACAAAAATAAACAGACCTTGTTCAAGAGAAAAAAAGAAGCGAAAATGCAACTAAGCAGAAAAGTGTTTAAAATGGGTAGAAAATAAAATGGGTAAGAGAAGGAGGAGGGAAAAGCATTTCAACCTATTCCTGGGGTTGATACGAGTTGTTAGGCTAACGCAAAAGCACCTTTTCAGGAAAAAAGAAAGAAACAAAACAACCTCTTCATGTTAAAAAAAGCAGATACCTAAAGGAAAAACGAGGTTGAAGCAGAAGGGGGGAATGATATTGCCAAAGCCACTCTGGAAGATTGTCGTCACTTTGGCAGCGTAGTCAACTTTTCAAAATTTGACATTCCACAAGATGGCTTCTTCTCCTTTGAACTCTTAGTTTTAATTGTTTTAAAAATAAATTATTCATCAAACGACCTCACAATGTGCTTAGGATATAGTTTCATTCTAGTGCTACCAGACATCCACATTCGGAAACCCGTTATTGCTTAAATTTTAGGGATCTGAGAGAGAGAGAGAGACAGAGAAGATGAGGGGTGGAGAGGCACCTTGAAACTAAGAGTAGCAGGCAGAGAGAGAATGAGAGACAGGAGAGACATTGTATAATAGAGAAAGATCGATAGAGAGAGAGACAGAGACAGGGAAGGGGCAGACCATCCAGGCGCGTAAAACCATCATCCAAGAGCCTATCCATGAATTTTCATGGTCTTCCCTTTGTCCACTCCTCTGTTACTCCTAAATGTCACAATCGTGAGTTCCAGGACCTAGCGAAATAAACGGAGAGAACTGGAGGAAAATAAACTGGCAGGAAAGGCGTATGGAAATGCGACATGTAGGAAGTTAATGTAGGTAGGTTTCCCATCCACATCCGAGTACTGTGGGGTTGCTTCGTTTCGTTGGTTGTTGTTGTTTGTTGGTAAGTTTTAGGGCCCTTCAACTACAAGGTCATTAGAGCCCCGTCCACATTGTAGTTCTGATGCAGAGACTGCACAGACACTACACTAATGCGACGATTTTTGGATACTAGCGGTACCCAGTTTTCCCAAGCGGCCACCCATGTCAGTACTAGCTGGGGTTGTGTTGCTTAACTTCAGTGATCAGACGAGAAATGGTGCGTCCAACGCAATTCGCCGCACGTTTCGTTGGTGTTTTAGGGCTTTTCAACTACAATCGTCACGAGAGCCCCGTCCACTGCGTAGGTGTAATGCAGAGTCTACACAAACGCTACGCTGTTGCGACAATTTTTAGGTTACGAGCAGTACCCAGTGTTCCCAAGCGGTCACCCATGCGAATATTATCTACGATTGCGTTGCTTAACTTCAGTCTTTTTTTTTGTTTCGTTAGTGTTTTAGGGTCCTTCGACTACAAGGTCATTAGATCCCCGTCCACACTGTAGTTCTGATGCAGAGACACTACACTCATGCGACGATACAGCGGCTCCCGTCATGAGCGTCGGTCAGGATCGATCCTGCAACCATGATTCGTCCTACCCTCTAAGCCACTAGCCATATATATTGATAATTCTCTGCTTAAGAAAGTCGTCATTCGATCTGCATCGTGTGTCTCTACACTACAAATAACACATAGTGCAGTACAGTACATCATATAAGCAACATGGCGACTCTTAGTCGCTGCCTGGAAGCCGCCTTCCTTGTACAAACTTTTGCACTCACGTTTCTGACGTGACTGTTGTTGACTGCTTGCTAGATGGCGCCAAAAATCTATTATTTTTACCTTTGTTTAGCATATGAACTAAGAAATACCCACGATTTCCTTAAGGGGCTGACCACCCTACGTCCGGGATACAAGGGCAACTACTGTTCGTAAGTATGAATCACTCAAGGTTGAACTCGTCTATCGCAATGACTACCTAGCTGTATGCTCGCCACGGTGTCGTGCTTGGGTTGTGCGTTCGTGAGGGAGTGGCTTATTGCTTTGGACACACCAGTTCTAGTCTGATCACTGAAGTTAACCAACTCAACCCCAGGTAGTACTGACATGGGTGGCCGCTTAAGAAAACTGGGTACTGCTAATACCCAAAACTCGTCGCATTAGTGTAGTGTTTGTGCAGTTTCTGCATTAGAACTATGCAGTGGACGGGGCTCTAATGACCTTGTAGTTGAAGGACCCTAAAACACCATCGAACCAAAGGTGCATTTGTGATTGCAGGTTCGACCCTGGGCAAAACGGATGACTTTTTTTTCGAGCGAGAGAAGAGTCCCATGTAAGTCAAATGTCCGTCCTGTGTAGTGCGGGGCGCTACCACAAACGTATGTAGGCTTCAATAAATTGCCATCAGAAATGCAGAGGCGGATGATAAATAACAAAATAAGCGATTGCGTGAGGAAGACGATATTTGCTTCATAACCTAAGTAGTGTTTGTCTTAAGACGAAGGAGTGCCAGAATAAAGGAAGAAGACCCAGATGGCTGTTCCCTGTTGACTGGATAACAAGTGTGTTATCACTTTGGTTTGTGACGAAATCTCCTTAATACATATCGTACGTTTTCCTGTTTTATCACGCGTTTATCGGTTCGCTCTGGTATGTGGTCGACCGTAGTCTGTGGTTTGACTTTTGGCAGGAGATTACAGTGTGAACTTGGTCTAAAACTCTAAATGGTCCACCTCTGATAAACTGAGGAAATGGCGTGGTTATTTATGCTATGGGCATCCCGCTGTTAGCAGAGGGAGCATTTCGGTTCGAGGCTCACTAAATTTCTAGTAAGTAATGCCCATTGGCGTGCAATGTTGCGGCATCTAAATTGACACCTTTTTTTTTTACTACACTATCGATTTTTTCAGCTTGATTGAATGTGTTGCTGCATCGAAACAGTCCTGGTGCAGTCAGTCATCCATTGCCACACAAACCTAATTCCCACCTATGGGCGCAGGTCGTGAACCAAAGAGTCAAATGACGGAGCAGACCAGAAGGAACATCATCATCATACCCTTATCCCGCTTGTGACAGGGCCGGTTCTGCGGGGTTCTAGTCCTCCACGCCCGCCTATCTATCACCTGGTCCCCGTCCACCTCACACACTACCATATCCTTACGCACAACCTGCTCCACGTCTGCTTTGCTCTTTTTCCGATCCGGGTGCATCCATCCACCTGCATTCCCGTAATGGACCTAATAATTAAAGTTTCAAAAAAGCTGAAATGAAATATGTTTGACAGCATCGTGTAGGAGCTGTTGGGAACACACTTATTTTGCTATGTTCTTTGTATTTTGACTACTTTCTGTCAAAATTCGCCATTGTTAAAACTCTTGGGAGCCCCCCTTTTTTTTGACATTTATCTAGCAACCCTGGTCGATATCTTTAATTCCTGTGATTTTCATGTGACCCTGAATATTCTTTGCTTCCTACAACAAGGTGATCCATCGAGCTTCAACTTAGCAGTCTGCAACTACAACTTTTTTTATATCACATGTGACATTTTCAATACTAACGAGCTATGCACATGCCCTATTTCCAGTGTGACGCAATGATGCTCGATCGTGCCCTGAAAGAGTGTAACATGTACAAATAAACGTATAAATTAATAGCTGTAACACGACTTCAGAAGAGCTCAGTGTCTTCAAGTTTGGCAGCGAAACTGGCCTTTTGGTAATCAAACCAGCCAAGATTTTATTGTAATTTGGAAGATGTTCTGATATGTTTTGTTCTTGACGATGAATGCATTTGGCATGAAAAGCCCTGTGTGATTGCCAGACATTTATTTGGTACATAAAATGGTAATGGTAATAGAAGAAAGAGGGTGGGTAAGAGTCCTGACAATGTCACATTGCTTTCCATTTTGACATCCGTGTTTTACTCTATATCTTTCAAGGTCGACATACTACTGGTTGCCCGTCATGTGGTGTGCAGCATAATCTCTGCCGCATATGGTTTGAACATGCATATAGGTCCTACCTCTTGTTTATGAATTCCGCTGTTGTAGAGGGCCGTTGTACACGTTATGTTTTAGCAACGTCTTTGCATGCACAACAGACTTGCGCATGCAAAGAAGTAGCAGGTAGATTTTGTGGAATTTCAAGACGGAACGCTGTCTGATTTTGCAGATGACGTAGAGTATGAAACTTCAAATAGTGTTTTCATTCGTTTTTTTCTGAGTTATCACGAAATACAGACACATCATCATACCCTTTTCCATCCTGTGTCAGGGTCGGATATGTGCGTTATAGCCCTTCACTTCCGCCTATCTCCCACCAGGTCTCCGTTCCCCCACACACTACCATATCCTTATGGAAAACATGCTCCCACGTCTGCTTTGGTCACCCCCTGCCCTGGGTGCTTCCAATCACCTACATTTCCGTAATGGACCTAACAAGCTCCTCCTCCCCTCCTCTCATCACATACCTTTAACACCTCAGTACTATCCCCCACCTTTTCTGTTATGTCCTCCTCAAATATACTCATCCTAATTTTATTAGCTTTCGACACTCCACTCATGTAGGCCTACTGCAGCATTTGCGCAGGGTAACCATACCCTGTAAAACAAAGCTCTTAACCTTATTGGGACCCTCCTAGCTTAAAGGACTCCACTTGGTCCTTGCTGAGCCTTGTTCCTTCTCTTACAACGTCTACACGGTCGTTTTAACATTTTGCGGACGTAAAACATTCGGAAACCCTGGTTAACGTTTCACTAAGATTGGCATTTGTTGCTTAGAAAAATCGTCCCGAGATTTTACTACTGAACTGAAAGCTATTGATAAATAAATAAATCCACTTACAATTTTGTTGCACCGTTGAGCAGCAATAGTTCCTCTTCATGTAGTGACTTGTATTCGTCGTAATCCCCTCGGTTGCGCCTTACATCGGTGGGGAGAATGAAGCTTCGGCTCCGTGCGATGTGGATGATGTCGCCCTAACGTAAAAGTAACCTTTCTACATGTCGATTGGAAAATTCCCAGCTATAGGAGCTCGCCGTCCGAATGACACAATCCCCTCTCGTTTCATACCGACATTTCTTTTCATCTGACTCAATATCGTTTACCGACGCCAAGAGCGAGGTTTTACTCCTGAAAAATTGAGTACAGTATCTCCATATAAATTTTACTTTATGTAGAAAGGTTTTTTTTATAATGGCGGTGATAATGATGCTGGACCTGTCTCAGTGGCACAGTCGGCAGCGTGCTCGATTTACTACGACAGAGGTTCCCGGTTCGATGCTGGATCGAAGTGAGTTGGCGTTTTTTGGGCGAGAGCAGCCCCTAGTGCGCCTTCCTTCGGATGAAGAGTAAAACCGAGGTCCCGTGAGGTATGCGATGGCATTTGTATATAAAAGCTATGCAACGGGTAGATAAGGCAAACTTTCCAGGTGTAGGAGCTGGCACCCCTGGCGTTGGTGGAATACTCCAACGAACAGTAGACCGACGATAAATATGCGTAGGAGTTGCTGCTTTGGTCGGCAGCAGGACACAGAAAAACACCAACCCTTGTGTGCATTCAGAGGGAGAAGATGGATAAGATGAGGTTGCTTCTACGGTAATAAGATTGTTTCCAAACTCAGCAGTAAACATACATTAGACTTGTTTGTAACATTTGGACATACAGTATTTGTTTCTGACTTTTTTTGAAGACTGTTATTGCTTGCATGAGTAATTTACTTTAATGTCGTTGAAGCAAACTGAAAATGATTACAAACAACCAGAACGGAAGTGATGGACTGTTGTTAGGACAAATGTTCATTCCTTTATAAATGTCATTAGTGTACGCTTATTGAACACTAGGCAATTCAAGCCTGATACTCTAGTGTAGTGTCAGTGTGAGGATGACACATCTAACATTTGTTACAACAGCGTGGTGTGTTTTTCTCTTAACTGATACTACAGTTAAAAGTTTCCCTCCCACTCGAAAACCTTGACCAAGGGCGATCCTCCAACCTTGTATTCATGAAGTCACACATGCTGACCACTGACCCACCGAAAGAGATTTTTGTTCTGCTCGACAAAGACTTGTAAATAGATTTTCAGAAAGATGAATATACGTTAGTTTTTAAATTAGCTTTAAATTGCAGTGCATACATTATTGACGTTTCAAATATGTAAAGGCTGTAAAATGGGAGCTTTAACTGCTGATTTGGGCTGATGTGTGACCTGATGAACCCTAATCAGGGTTGAAATGCTTTCCTTAATTTCGAAATAAGATGCAGGGAAAGAAATGTATGATGAAACATATGTCAGACCCTTCCGAAAATGAATTCTTCATCATTCAAGGCATCGGTGCATGCATTTTCGGATACTCAAGTGTGTGATAGGCCTCGATATTCATAAACCGTCTCGATTTTTAAACTATCTTACTGCCGAACATACAACACATTCAGAGGGTAATCATTTCACACAACGATGCCTCTAGGGTCTCATTGATTCCAGTTGCACCTCCATCACCTTTTTTCCCCATGTCGGTCCACTCTAATCCGCTAAAATATCAATGTCACGTAACATTCTCCATATTCATTTATTAGACTGAGTTTAAACATGCATCATTAATGCTACGATTCGGCACGCGGCAAGTGACAAGTGTGGGTGGGCAGTTGACAAAGCACTCACTCATTGTGTAGACACGAATTACATCGTCGTTTTATTCGTGAGGAAACTATCGACTTCAGCCAGGGTCGAACTTAGATGCTTTCTTTCAAGATGCAAGCGCTCTTGACACGCTCTTGAGTAAACCCAATAATTTTCATGATCTTCACGTATATTTCATCCGCTGTGCACTCTGAGTCGAAACTGCGGCTCTACTTCCTTTCCGAAAAATCCCTCACTTTAGGATTCATTCTCCCTTCCAGAAGGAAGCCACCTGCCTCCACCAGGATCGAACGTGCAACTGCGCACTCACGAGTCAAGCACGATATTCTTAACTGTCGAGGTGGGTGGATTGACGTGGTCCTAGGTGTGCATACCCTCCTGTCCCCCGATTCTTTCACATTTAAGTCTAGGTTATTTATCCTGTGTGTCATTCTCGGTGGTTCAATGGTTCCGTGCTTTCCAAGCTTGAATTCTGGGCAAAACGAATGACTGACCTTTAATTCTAATTGAATACACTGCAAGCAACCCTGTTCGGCCAAATGGACAGTTGGGAGAATAACTCATTTCTAAATATAGGAAACCCCAAAGAACCTGAAGCATGGCATCTATTTTGCCACCCATTACTGGGAGCGGCTGTATTGCGGTGGATCTGATCACTGATTTCGTCTGGTCACTGCAGTTAAGCAACGCAACCCCAGCTAGTACTAACGTGGGTGGCCGCTTGGGGAAGCTGGGTACCTCTATATGAATATGAATATGTAATCCTTTGTGACGGATACCTTGCTGGCGAGATCTTTTCATGCTGGACCCATATGCCCAGATCTCCACCAGCACCCCAGCAACACCTTTGCCTTTTGCACCCATTCCAGCCGCTCCACCCCAGAACCCACCACCCCCAGAACCTCCTCCAATGTGGGGGTTCCCCAACCCCTTCTGCAGTGATCCAGTGCTGGGCAGACCAGTATCACATGCCTGACGTCCTCCACCTGATCCCTGCACCATCCACAGCCCTCCTCTCCACCTGTGATCTTTGCCATCCTCTGTTTCGTCTCCAGTGACCCAGCTCTTGCCCGAAACAGAAGTGAGCTCTCCCAGGTATTGTCGTAGATTACATCCCTCTCTATGTTAAGCTTGTTCCCATACACCCTCAGCGTTTTCTTTGCAGCCCTTCCCTCCATACTCTGTCGCCACTGCCCTAACCCCCATTCCTTCACTTTGTCCTGTACGAGTTTTTGCAGCGTTACTGCCCCCTCCTTGCCCTCCCTGGGGTGCAGTGTTATGCCTGTAGTATAGTGTCTGTAGTGCCTGTAGTATGTAGTGTAGTGTCTATGCAGTTTCTGCATTAAAACTACGCAGTGCAAGGGACTTTAATGAACTTGTAGTTAACGAGCCGTAAAACACTAACGAAAAAAACAAACTATCCAGTACCTACCTGCTATGATGGCACCCACTTTCAGAAAGCTCTTCACGTTATCCTCTCGAAAAGCATTTCATGGCCGAATGGTACTTGGGGGAGGGGAAGACCTGCATATATGAATTTGTCCGTGTCCTGATCTCCTTCAATTTAAGTGGACGAGGTAGGACTTGGATTAGTAAGCAGGAGTTGTAGCACCAACGTCCGCAGCCGGCTATGTCAAAGAACCTTGCAAAACATAGGGTGAGAACAAGAGGTTTTCTAAATATTAGGAAGTCGATGGTTGCGCAAAGGGGTCACCGGTTGTCTGGTTATTGGCTCTGAGACTGACTAGCCTGTTTGTGGCTTTTGTTCTTCCATTATTCCAAGTGAAAGATCATAATGATTGCAATAACCGAATTGACGACAATAATGATCCCGAAATAATAGACCAACTGTAAGTGGTGGGTTAACTCTTTGTAAACATTTTAGGTAGTAGTCGAATAGCACCAAAATGTAGAGATCTCGTATTCTCAAATTTAGTGACATATCATTCCCATTGATTTTTCAATTCTTGTGATATTTTCTGATTTTGATATAAAAGAAATTATGATATTCCCTACCCAGGAGGAAAATTGAATTTCGAAAATATTTCTGTATCATTGGTGTCCTTCATCGTTCTGTAAGCAGACAAAATAATTTTCATTTCCTAAAAGTTTGAAATGTGATTCTCAGTCAATTCTACTGTATACGTGTGTAGCTCAGCAATGTTCTCAGATTTGGTAGATCCTTATCCTTGCATGCTGGAATTGCCTTGAGCTTCAGGACCCCTGATATAATTAATCCTTCTCCGTACTCTGGCGTGCGTTTTGCACATCGACCTGAGTAACGATTTTTCTCTTCCTTGCCATTTATTTTCTTTCTGCAATTTGATGCTTTGTATCTCGCAGCTGTAAAACAAAACCGTCTATTAAGTCTAACGTGGCTCTAAAAGTAAATTCAGGAGAGGCATGTAATATACTCTGGGGTGCCTAGGTTACTGTAATCACCGACTCACTACTGGATCTCATACCGGTCGTAACGTGGTCGGAGAGTGTGTTCTGAGTGGTGTTGGCTTTTCAGCGTCTTATAGTTAGAAACCAGTGACTGTTTCGCTAGAATTGTTACCTGTGTCAAAATGTGCCAATAATTACTAGGATGTTCTCCTAAAAACAATGGCAAACTTCAAGGATGATGTGGCATGCCCCACTCTGCTTTAAACCTGGTATCCTCCAAGACAGCCCCTCCACTCCCGTCTATCTCCCACCAGGTCCCCGTCCACCCCACACACACCATATCCTTACGGACAACCTGCTCCCACGTCTGCTTTGGTCTCCCCCTGCCCCGGGCTTCCAACCACCTGCATTCCTGAAATGGCCCTAACGAACTACTCCTCCCCTCGTCTCATTAGGCGTCCATACCACCTAAACCTACTCTCCCTCATTTTTTCCGCGATGTCCCCCACTCCCTGGCTATCTCTGATATACCTCATCTGCCTCAGAATGATGATTGGTTCCATTGTGGACCTACTTGGCATGAACCCAAACTGATTTCCACGGACACTAGTTCTATGCCGGGGGCGAGATTCTATTACTCTCTCATTAGCTTAGGGAGCGGCGAATTGCGTTGGACACACCAGTTATCGTCTGATCACTGAAGCTAGGGCCCTAAAACACCAACAAACAAAAATACTCATTAGCTTAATACCTTTATAGTTAGCACAGTCTTGGGCATCACCTTTGCCCTTGTAGAGTGGTACTATCCAACTCTCACGCCATGAGACAGGCATTCGATCTCCATCAGCCATCCTACTGAAAAGTTTCCTAAGCCCCCTGATTCCTATCATCCCTAGGCTACGCCACACTTCAGTGGGGATTCTGTCTGGGCCTACAGCTTTTCAACCTTTCATCTTCCTATGGGCCCTGACTACTTCGTCCTCCGTTACGCTGTCCACCATCCCTGAAGAAGTAGGATGGGCGTCTTACGTTAAGCAATCACACACTTGACCTAACCAACTTGAGAGTGACAGAGGACGTTCGTCAAAGTGTCTGCCGAGACCTATGTCGTTGGTTGTCATTGTAAAAGGAAGTAGTTAATTTTTTTGTAGACTAATGAAAACCTTTGGCAAGACATTCGCAGAAATTAGGCTCTGTGATTGACTTAGAGGCGAATCACCTGCATGAGTAATTTCGGTTCATGACGTTATTATTCTCTCCATTAATCATCCGATAGGATAATTAATATATATATATATATATTTGTTAGGGTTCGTCAAGGAAACGGTGATCGTTTTTCAATTCTTATACTGGAAATTAGAAATTGAATAACGCGATGCTATATTTTGACCACGGTCAAGAAAAGCTTCAAGTACATAGCCCGGAGATCCTCCAAATAAAGGGCAAAGTGGACTTTCTTCGCAAATAATTTCCGACGATCATTAATTGTTTTAATGTTCATCTCCACTGCCCTGTCTGCCTCCGTCAACAACTTCTCATCGTAAAGCATCTTGTAATTGTATCTGGAACCTGTACTGTAAACAGCGTCTCCATCCAACGAAAGGAGCAGCCTCACAACGATTTGAACATTGGCAGGGGTTTTAAAACGCTGTTCCCCCTTGTATGCCCGGGGAGCAATAGGCACACTGCACTTTCCTCATTGCGTGTCGTAAGTGGCGAATAAATGGGGCAGATCCCGGGATGGCCAATCTTGCAGATCGTGTTTGGCCTTAGTCGATGTAGGTTCCTCTGGAAGGCAACCTTAAGAAAACACCTACCCATGTGTAGGCGGTACATGGAGACCCGAACCTGGGAGGGAAAGGGGGTCCTGGTGGTGGAAGGGGCGCATCCCCGCGATGTCTCTTAGCTGCCCCATCCTTAGTGGAACAGCGCCGACACATCGGGTGTGGGACCCGTGTCTCACCTGAAAAACGGGAGATCAGACGGATAACCGGTCTGATTGGTGGCTGTCCTCCGCACCATGGTCCGACGTTACGGTGAATCCGGCCATCGGACACCTTGTTAGTACACCTGTTAGGACACCTTGTTTGGACACCTTGTGGTAGGTCCCAGGTGCCCGATTACATCGTAGTCGACTTCCTCTGCTTGCCCGTACGCCCCTTTTATTCCTAGCCAGTTGCGATGCTTCAAGTGCCAGCGCTACGGTCATGACCAGAATTCCTGCTCTGGCAGGGTGGACTCTCCTGCTCTAGCTCTTCTGGGCAGGGTGGTCTTTGAATGTACCAGGCAGTCAGCCGGCACCCAAGGGTTCCTCCCTTTTTGGGAGGCAGTGGCTGTATGGTCTCACCAGACTGGGGGTCGGCCTTCCCAAGGTACTTTTAACTTTGCATCTTTCGGCCCTTGCCACCTAGAAATTGCCCTTTCTTAGCATTTCAATTTACCTGGTTTTTCCTTTTGTTTTTAACCTTTTTTTTAACGTTGTATGTTTCGGCTTCCGTCATTGCGCCTTTGACTCTTAGTCGTGGTGAGATGGTCCTTTACACCCCTACCAGGATTAGTCTGACTCTCTGGGCCCTTATTATCACAGTAGTTGTGGGCCCTAAAAATCCAACAATCCATCAAACAATCATCAAACGCTGTCTGGTCTGGTCTGCATGGAATCTGTGGACTTTTCGTATTTCCGGTTGGTTTCATCCACTTAGGAAATGTTTTTAAACGATTTACGTTTTTCGTGGAAACCTGACTTAAGAATGAGCTACGTACCAATGTTTTTGTGTAGCCAGTGTTAGCATGTCTGGCCACAGCTAGTTACCAGAATCAATCCCATTATAGCGGGGGGAATAACCCCCTACTTCCACTTCCAGGGCCTGATTCTTACCGGCTTAGTATCTTGGCAAATGATGAAATTTAGGTCGTTGCTCCCACCCTCATCCCAGGTGGTAGCTTTATCAGTAATAACGTGGCCAACACGATCAAACAACCAACAAACATTCACAGTCTGGTCGTTGTGTGATAACTGCAGTGTGTTTGCCTTGTAACCGTTTAAAGACGGGGGTTCCATCCTGGCATTCATGTGTGTTCAAGAACCCTTTCCTTCATGGTGGCGCGGTGGTTAGCTCTACTTGACATTGTGAGTCGTGGTTGTAGGATCAATCGGGACCGAGACAGATGGCTTCTTTCGAGTGAAAGGGAATCCCAATGTGCGCCGGATGGGAAATGAAGCCGTGACCCTGTGTGGTGTGAACGATACCATCTGAAGGTGAAAGAATAATAACCAAACAAACGGAAGCCAAACCTATCGTGTACACGCCAGGCACGTGCCAGTCCACACTTGTGTAAACAGCGTACTGTTGCCACATTTTGACTAGCAGCTTGGGTCACGGCTCCTACATCTGGAAATGTTGCTGGTACACACGTAAATTTTGTTGAACATTAAAAGAGCTCTCTACATTGTCTTTATTTGTCGTAATTGACATCGTACTCTTCGCTCGGGGTCGCGACTCTACTTTCCATCAGACGGAAAGAAGCTATCTGACTCGACGAGGTTCATTCCTGTAACCATGGACTCACGAAGTGAAGCACTTCAACCAGGGCGCTAGCAATTGATTGATTTGTTGGTGTTTTAGGGCCCTTCAACTACAAAGGTTATTAGAACGCTGTCCACTGCGTAGTTCTAATGCAGAGTCTGCACGGACACTACGCTGTTTCGACGATTTTGGATATTAGCAGCATCTAGTGTTCCCAAGCGATCACCCATGCTAATACTAGGTGGGGTTGCGTTGCTTAACTCCAGTGATCAGACGAGAACTGGTGTGTCCAGCCCAATACAACCACCTGCATTGCATTCTACGAATGTATCTGCTGCCTGGATATCGAATGACATATCCATCAAACGCACTCAGAAGCTCATTGACAGCAAACATTCTTCAGGGTTCCCACAACCGGCCAGACCTTCGCATTCGTGTTTCATTCACCAAAAATGGACCGAGTTTCGCGTAGCGTATGTCAGAAATCCACATGGGTATAATAATTTTTTGCAACTCCCCACTCTGTGATCGCCGAAAATTGCGCAAAATAAGCCCCTTGATGCCACAAGATGTCCCACTCTTCACATGGGTGCAAATTTTATGTACAGGACTTGTGTGTTGCTCACCTTTTTTAATATCGTTGCTGACCAGCACAGCAACAATTCTCTTTGCAAACTTGTAAATGCTGGTGTTGCCGGGAGTGGCTGCATTGCGTTGGACACACCAGTTTTCGTCTGATCACTGGAGTTCTGCAATGCAACCCCAGAAGCATATGGGTGACCGCTTGGGGCACTGAATACTGCTAATACCCAAAATCGCTGTACTAGCATAGTCTCCTGACTCTGCATTAGAACTGTGCGTACTCTACCTGAATGGCGTAACTGGAACTTCGAACAACCTCCTCTGATACTAAGTATCCGAAAACCAATCAAATAAATTGGGACGTAGAGGGTTCTACTCCTGACGACTCCCTCAGTAGTCATAGTCGGAAAATGAACTGCCTGGTTTGCTCACCGACTAGAGCTACGCCGAATGACGTCTTTCAGTACTAACCGTGGGTGTGTCATCACTCAGGCAATTCCGTACCACTATTATTGCAGTAACGGGGCATTCATATAGTGAGTGGAAAGTCTAAAGCAGCCGTGCGATTTTTTGACGCATTATTTGGAGATAGCGGATCTGGATTGTTGCTGTGCAAGCTGCAGCAGAATGTGCAGCCTGGCAGGTAGAGGCGATCCATGTGTTCTGCAGTAACTCCCTCCAGTGCGGTTGATGAGCTCACTTTGGACTGCTCCACTGCTGCTGTTGCAGTCTTTCACCCAGTGTGTGCTTTAGATCCTCAATGTTGTTTGGACAACGTCGTATTCTATCCGATCGTCCTCCTCTTTTTCAAGATGGCGACGCTAGTGCCGGGAGTGGTGATACAGTGGCTGGCAATCTCCATCCTGTTTCCAAATTGAATCCTATTCGGAGTGAATGTTTCCGTAATTTATTAAGGATACTCATCAACATGGTAAGAATCTATGTCTTTAATCGTCATTTGAGGTAGGAAAATAGCTGGGTTTTCATTCTATCGATTGGTATTGAACCACCATGATGTGACAATGATGTCTGCCTTGTGTTCCATTTGGCGATCTCGTACCAACTCTCGTTCGCTTCACGGCACGTCGTCGTCGTTCTTGCCTTGAAGAAGCCAATTCATAATGAAAGATGGAGATTTTTGTTGACTTTCTCTTCCTCCACCCCTCACTTTCCTCATCTTCATCTTCCCTTTCTGATGTTTTCTCCTTTCTTTCTTTGCTACAAATTTGAAACAATACCTTGGCGTTTTGATATTTTATAAAATCAGTTGATGGATTACTGTCGGCATCTGTGGACTTCCTTCAGTAGGTTTGGGGCTAATGACAATCGCCTAATTTCTTTTATTTAGGATAATCGATCGATATTGGCGCAATTGGAGTTTTTAAAGGCGAAATTGATTGTGTGCTATAGGTGTTTTCGCACCTAGGTGCCCTCCTGTGTGAAAATGTTGACTCTGTAACAGCCACTACCATCACCACCGCACCACCGCACTTGTCTATGATGGTCCTATCAGGTCGATTGGGTTTCAAATGTGATAATGGCTGGTTGTGTTCTTCTAGATTTCGTGAAACAACTTAATGGACTCTGCAGTGCTTTTTTTTTGTATCCATATTCATGGGTATGGTTGGCTGGGTGTCGATCAACCCTTTGTGCGATTCTTAAACAATTCAGTCGTTTGGGTCATGTGTATGGCAGGGCGTGAGTATTTTTTTAATGGCTGAATAAGTGTTGTTTTTAACTCTCTCTTCTGCTGAATTTCTGTTTGCGAATCTCTTCAGAAATTGTAAGAAAACCATGATATTGATTCGTCATATTGAAAATATGGCGAAATATTTTCTCAATACTATATTTATACTGTGAAATGGGCGTGGCGTGACTGAAGTAAAGAGTCTGATAGCTAGTAATCATGTTACCGGGTTCTTGATGAAAGTAACGTCAATTTTGAGGTGCAGTGTAGATTTGGCTGTATCTCGTCATTTCAACTGCGCCACTCTTCGGCATATTATTCGAATAATCATCATCATCATCATATTCATCATACCCTTATCCCGCCTGTGGAAGGGTCGGGTCTGCGGGTCCACTGAACTACTGTGACTGGGGTCACTCCAGCCAAGCGTCTGGAACCTGCAGGAATATTGGCAAAGTTGTCTGTGGGAGGATGCCAGCCTACCCCACGGTATATTATTCGAATCATTTTCTAGTGGTATTTTATTCTTCATAAGCAACTCCTAAACCTTTTCCCATCGATGGCAAGGGGATATCCATCTTGTCCCTCTGACTGGACACATGGGTTATTTATTGGATGGCGTTTTTCCGGCTTCCGGCCAAAGCTGTTCGTTGGAGCACTCCATAAACGCCAGAGGCGAGCTCCTACGCCAGGAAATTTTGCCTCATCTACCCGTTGTATAGTAGAGAGCGCTCTTTGACGTGCTAATGCCATCGTACACCACACGGGACCCCGGTTTTACTTCCCATTCAAAGGATGGCGCACTCTCGGGGCCACCCCCCTCTCTCTCTTTCTAGCCCGAAAGTAGCCAACCCACCGTGATCCAGTGTCGAACCTAGAATCACAGGCGCAGTAAATGCTCTTCCCCTCTGTGACCTGGATCAAGTACCCATTTTCTCGTTAGTACCGGAAATAAACGGAGCAAAATGTTCGTGTGTAATTTGACCTCTCCGACTGAGGCGTGATGCCATGGCCCCTGCTTAATTAGCGATCTGACGTCCGGTCCCTCTAACGTCAACTTCTTCATCGACGTTGCAGATTTATACCCATAGTTTGCTCAGGGTCTTTTACTTGCAGATGGTTTCGTTGTGTACACCACGCTGAACCGGAAGCTTTGCTTCTTATTCGACGGAAGGCGCACGTAGAGCCTCCTTCCGACTCACATCTAGTCGGAAGCATCCGGGGCAGGAGGAGACCGAAGCAGACGTGGGAGCAGGCTGTCCGTAAGGATATGATAGTGTGTGGGGTGGACGGTGACCTGGTGGGGGATTGGAGGGCTTGGGCGGGAGTGGAGGGCTAGAACCCGCAGACCTGACCCTGCCGCAGGCGTGATAAGGGTATTATTATTATGATTTATAGAGCATCTAGTCGACCTAGTTCCGCGAAATTGAAAACGGTAGTTGTTGTTTGGCTGGGTGATTTTCCATTTTACTCTCTCTCCCCATTCAGGTGATCCAATTTTGTACACTGTACCTTTTTCTGGAAAAAAACAATACTTGTCCCGTTAGACAGATGTACAATCATGATATTAATATAATAACTATTTCGCAACTTGTGATTGTATCAGAGTTGTCAACGGTAATTTTATCATTGAAGAAGGTTTAATTTCATTTATGAATTCAATTCTTTACAGCTGTTGGGGATGTAAAGTTCATGGCGATTATCACTATGATTTAGTTATCAGTGGGGTCTTGATAACGTCCCTGTTACTTTTTTTTGTCTGCTGAGCTCATGGTTGGCGATTCATTGATAGGATATCTCGCAAACCATGGAGTCACCTCCATCAATATTCTGACTTTCATGGACTAACACGAAATAATCTTAGGGAGCGGCTTATTGCGTTGGACACACCTGTTCTCGTCTGATCACTGTAGTTACGCAACGCAACCCCAGTTAGTACTGACATGGGTGCCCGCTTGGGAAAACTGGGTACTGCTAATATGTACCCAAAAATCGTTGCATTAGTATAGTGTCTGTGCATTTTCTGCATTAGAACTACTTAGGGACAGGGCTCTAATGACGTTGTAGCGGATGGGCCTTAAAACACTAACGAACCGAACCAAACGAAATAATCTTGCCATGAATCTTTCACAAGCTCTGTAGAATCTTGAATCGTATTTCTTCATGGCAATTTCAGACAAGGCGAGATCCTGTATAGTGTAGCCAAATGAAGGCCTTGTTAACTCAGCGGTTCTAAATCTCCTGTCATGAAACTAGCCACTACTTCGCAGGAATGCTGTTCCGCTGGCCATACTTTGTATTTTAACTGGTTTGGAAGGTGGCTTGATACCTACCATGATGATTGCCATCACATACTCCGCAAAGGGTATTTTATTTCCTTCAGATGTCTAATTTCTACCCCCGCCTGCACCGATAATCAGAATCCTTGTGATTGACTTCCCACTCATGTGGTAGGGGCTCGCCCGATAACCTTGATTAGTTTTATTCCTAGTTGAAGACCCCCTACTAATTCCCCTGCTTCCCTAGTTAGAGGAAACTAGTTTGGCTGCATCTCCAGCCGGCTTGCTCCGTAGCGAAAGAATGAAGCCGATGTTATCAACGGGTTGAACGGCGCGGCGCTTGGTCAGCCAGTGGTCCAATAGGACAAATTGATTCGTTGATTTGTCACCTGATTATGGCCCTACCTATTTTATGAATGGCAATTCATAATTAAGGTGGAGAGAGAGAGGACGACTCACAACGGGTAAATAAAGGGCTCTATAACAAATCGTTTCACTTCCCGTTTATCCAAAGAGGACATTGGGATTCCTTCTCTTTGAAGGTCATCGTTACTAAGAAAGGAACCTGCTGTCACACGCACATCCGACTTGCATACGGCTCTATTATCAGCCCTGACTATTATCGATCTACCGATACGATGCAATCATTCAATTCATTCAACGTATCGCTCATGAGCAAATGTAATTTTGCAATTGTATGTTCGGGATTCGCTAACATGCACGTACTTTTTTCTTCTTGGGCCTGGCTTTCACCTCGCACGAAAGAAACTATGGAGTGAAGCAAGCAATGAAATTATGACTCAGTACGCTTTCACTGAACCACAAACGCAGAATTGCACCCTGAAACCCTCTATAACACGGAGCAATTCATAGGGATGCTTGCTTGCATCAGTAAGCTTTCTCCTCCTCCTCCCTCAAAAGTAATGTATTCGAGTGTAATTGGCGGAGTGGACTGCAGCATAGCTGAGTGTAGAAGGTGAAATCACTGGTCCTACCCTGCCTTAGGTTGAGTTGGGGAAAGAGGGTGCTTCATCGTAAAGAGAAAGCTGACTTATTTCAACATAGGAATATGGTAGACCTTTAATATTTGAAAAGCGTTGTGCGGCGTTAGTTGAGATAATGGGATGCTACTCTTCCTGAAAAGTTCATCACCTTGCCCTAACACATTTAATATAAAACAAAAAATGTTTCCCATTGCGACAAACATATTGGAACATTTGTTTTTTACGCTGAAAATAGTTACTGCTGCTCATAATTGCCAGGTGAAATGAACGTCATTAAAGTAATTAGAGTTCACCATGCGAAAGGGCGAGTTTCCGTCCTTCCTCTGAATATGAACCTCACCCTTGTTTTTCTACTGTGTTGAAATGCAGTTTAATTAATTATGGTAGATGGATAAAGTTATATTTGGCGTGGCATTACATTTTTAGGCCATTGAATTACCTCTTATTTACATGTTCTCTATAGAAAAATGTTTGCAACGCGATAGCATTTAATGCGCAAGTAGCTTACGGTGTCCCTGATGTGACATTCAATTAACTGAACTCTTTATGAAAATTGCATCGTTGGATAGGTTTTTATTCGACTCTTTTTTTTGTCAAATTTCAGACCCCCCCCCCCCATTTGGTCTGATGTGAAATAATATCAAAATGCTTTGGAAAAATTGTAAGAGGCATGCACTAAAGAATTGTTTCCTTTTTTTTTATTAATTCATTAGTCGATTTCCTTGCCTCCTCAATCAGGTGTAACTTACCATCGCCTGTGTTCATTCCGTCAGATTGCTTTAGTCTGTGGTTTGCCCGCTGTAGAAAGGATATTCTTAGAAACCTCAACTGGAAGCAGCATAGGAACAGGTTATACTGCGGGACATAGGAATGTAGAATGGGGAATGGGATCCGATGGGATGTAGAAAAAGAGTGAAGAATCTAAACTCTAAGGTCCAACCCTGCCTTGGGAAAGTCAAGGGTTCTCTTTCGTGAAGTGGTAACCACTGAGTTGAGAATCTTTTAATAAGGCTATGGTATTAGGTTCTCAACCACCCATGCAAAATGCGCTGAACTATACAGTCAGTTTGCAATCCGTAAGTGTCTCTTATCAGAACTTTTTTCTTCTTCAGCCGGCTTTTCTACAGCACCGTAGGATGGTATGGTAGCAACCAATTGAAGGAAGAGTCGTCTTTCTGGCGACACGTTGGCCCACACTTGATGTTCAGTGGCCTACAGGCTTTATGAGAGTCGCCTTCACCAGGGCCGGCCATCCGGGGGGTGCAGAGGGTGCATTGCACCCGGGCCCCATCATCAGTACCCATCAAGGCTCAGATCATTGCTAATCTTAAAAGTTTAATACGTCATTGTAAGGGCAACGTCCCTCACTCGACCTGCCAATGAACATTGCCCTAACAACCCTGCCATTGAACTACACCAGGGTTGTACAACCTTTCTGGTGTTATGGGTCACTCAGCTGCTCCATGAACTGATGCCAGCCACAGGATGTCAAAACTAAAATAGGTGAAGATAATGTAACTTACATAGCAGACCAACTCATAAATGCAATGGCGACATATTAGGACACATGGCATCATCCAAAAATGTAATACCTTCCAAAATTAGGAAGGATCTCAGAATGGGATAGGAGAGCATCTAAAAGGAGTCCAGTTTTCTGAATCCTTTTATTTTTACTTTTGGAAAAATATTTTGGGGCCCCAAAAGGATTTTTGCACCCGGGCCCCTTTATGGTGAAGGCCGGCCCTGGCCTTCACCCTCCGAATTGGTGTTTCCGTTTGGGTGCTATATATTCATCATATCCGTGCACCGCCTACTGTGAGGTCGGTGTGATCGTACATTCGTGGTCTACCTCTTACCCTGCATCTCTGTGATGGACGTAACTAATTCCTCGCCCTTATTTTCTCATGGCATTTCCAAGCCTCTCCGGTGAATTTTCATGTTTCAGTACACGCCACTCCTGCTCTACTCCCTTGTGTCTCTGTCGGATGTAATGCGGCTGCCCTCAGTCTTGTGGTATGGGCAAGGTCACGCATGCCTAGATCGGCAGAAATCCCAGGTATAGAAATTCGCCCCCTGCAGACTGACGTCTGAAGCAAGTGCTTTGGAGGTCGTTGAGGGTCGTCATTGTTCGTGTGTGAGGTATTCATTTTTGAAAAACTTTAAAAGAAATTTCTGAAATGAATTCTCATCATTTGACTACCCATTGATTGAGTGACGTGGGGTGCAGTCCATTAGTGGTCGGTTAATGGGAAGCATATTTTATTTTAAAGGTCAAGTGACGAAGTGTAAGGATTTAATGTGTTTGGTCTTACACTACTATCACGTTGGGAATATTGTGGGCCAGGTTAAATCTTTGTTATCCGTTTGTTTGTGGTAAGGATGCTGTAGCCCTTTAGATATGCAGTTGAAGGGAGACGATCAGAACTGGTGACAGTGAATGAAATACGTAGCTGGAGACTGAAGAGGGAAAGTGAGCGTGACCAACTCGGAATCGCGAAGTTGGACATTAGATTTAACGTAATTAACTGCCTCAACTGATATTCATTCAAAGCCCTTTTAATCGCTTCTGACGATCATCCAAATATACAATGAAAAGGACGCGAGAAGTTTTCTTATGCCTATTACCAATAATTGATTTGGCGAAAAAGCGTTGACACAATGGTTGGTGTGGACCTGCGCTAGCCTGGGCACAAGAACTACCAAATAGCAAACGAGACATTCTTGGGAAACATTTCCATATGGTCTTTGCTGCTGTTGTTCGCGTCCACAGTATTTGTATTTAAATGGGCATTATTACAACCTGCAATTGTAACTGCGCGAGTGCTGCAAATAACATATCCACCAAACAGGCTCACAACAGTCCTTGATGTTCCCCCAATAAACGGCTAAGTTTACATTAATTCAAAAATTTTGCATAACTTTTGGACAGTTTGGCTCGCTTGCTCAATTCAGTGGTTAACTAACACACCCTACACTTATTTCCGTTGCGTTGGTGTTTTAGGACCCTTTAACTACAACAGTCATTAGAGCCCCGCCCACTGCACAGACACTACGCTGATGCGAGCGTGTTCCCGAGCGGCCACCCATGTTAGTACTATCTGGGTTGCTTCAGTTATCAAGGGAGAGCTGGTGTGTCCAATGCAATGCAGCTGCTCCGGCCTTATTTCCGGCGAGAAGTTCAGTGTACTTTTCGCCTGATGGGATGTACAGCCGATATCACCTGCATGTAAAGGAACCCGTTGTATGTGGAGTTAAATACAGACGTTGGTCCGCAAAATTTGAACCTAGAGGTGTTAACTCCTTGTTCCTACGAAGAGAATGCATTGCACCCGGTTCCATGGGGTGTCCACTGATGCAACATGACAGTTCAAAATGATTCTGTAGCTGTGGCATGCAACCCGTGAAAACTGGAAAGCATGGCTTCCCTTGGTGCACCCCTTTGCCGTGCTAAAGCAACTTCCTGTTTTAGAATGTGTGCATTTCGGGGAATAGATTAGGTTTTCATTTCGTCTGCTCCACGGATTCATTATCAGCGTACTTCGAGAACCATGGTAAGAGGATCGATCCTGGCCGAAGCAAATAGATGCTTTTTGGTGAGAGGTAAAGTCGAAGTGCGATGGGCACGATGAATCCTTCTTTTATGGGATAACAGATCCTGGCAGGTCGCTCTGTCACCCTTGCATTTCTTTCTTGTGCTTATTTTGATGTTGTGGTTGGTCATTTTGCTCTCAAACGAGGAGCAGAAACGGCATTTGGTTGTTGACAAAGGAGTTGTCGGCATTTTATCAGTAGTTTGGTGATTTCTTGACAGCTTCTTGACTTGTTTTTTCTATTAACAAAGATACACTGTTACTTGACACGCTGTGACGACTGTGACGTGTCATAATCAATGTATTGACCCTCTGGGACATGTCACGATTTTCAGAAAAAAAAACAACTAACCTTTCATCTGCTGCGCGCATTGTTGGTTCGTTGGTGTTTTAGGGCCCTTCAACTACAAGGTCATTAGAGCCCCGTCCACTGCGTAGTTCGAATGCAGAGACTGCATGGTTGCGTTGCTTAACTTCAGTGATCAGACGAGAACTGCCGTGTCCAACGCAATAAGCCGCTCTCCCTCCGTCCTCTCTACTGCAACTGCAAGGGTGGAGGTATGCGACCTCCTACATTTGCTACTCCACGATGCTTTATTTAATGTAGAATAGGTTCGTTTTTGTGCAGGTGAAATTGTGCACACCACACAGCGCCGCGGCTTTACCATCGTTCTCATGAAATTTGCACTTGGAGCCTCCCTCTTCCAAGCCCTTACTCGTCCTCGACTTGGAGCCTCTCCCTCTTCCAATCTCTCACTCATCCTTGATAATTGATGCTGGTTATTCAGCTGCTGTGCTTTTTTTAACTTCACCCTTTCAATTCTGGTAAGGAAGGAAAATAGCTGGTACATAGCATCCGTGAAGGAGAGGTTGCCGTAACATGGTGTTTACATGGACTGTATATTTGCCAACGTGAAGTAACGACACCTTAAGGGGATTCCAGTGTATTTAAAAGGACCCTTTCTATATCATCATTTCAAACCCTCTTGCCACCTGTGGTAGACTCGAGTGTTTGCAGCCCCGTTGAAACCGAGAACTCATGAGCGAACTATTGGACAGTTTACGCAACTGGCTACCTATCTAAAGGAACTTAGAACTGCTGCAACCCGTTGTTATTTACTGTAGGCCCATCTTCTTAGTTAGGGCACTTTCCCTCCATCGACTCCAGAGCATACCTCTTGCATACCACACGGTGCCACGGCTTTATTTCCCATACGACGGACGGCGCCCCTTGAGCATTTGACTCGCCTGAAGGAAGTCAGGATTGACCCTGTAACGGTGAACTGGTGAAGTAAGAACCCAAACCATTCAGCCACCGAGAAGGAATCAGTATTCGCTTGAATCATGCGCAGTAAACCATCATTTGGCTGGTTGGCACGGTTGTCAGTCTAACGTATGTAGCATAATGCTGCGTGATTTTCAACGCGCATATCTTTTTATTTCTTTTTTGGAGCATCCTGTAGCTCAGAAGCTAGTGAGTCGCATTTTTAAGAGGCTTATCCAATAAATCAATAGGGCAAGTTCACTTCTGGTCTGGAAAGTGGCGTAGGCTCATAAGGCATGCGCAATGGGATCTCGACTAATTTTAATCTCTTGCAGCTATATGCGCTTATAAATGACTCTTTCTTCCGCTTACTAGCATTAGGATTTTTATACGAAAGGTTCGCTTCAGTTCTGGAGGGGCTTCAGGAACTTCCGGTTCAAGTCGCCATCTTTACAGATACCGATTATTATTTAATTTAAGCCACCAACGCGACTTTCGAGTTTGGATGTTACAATGATTAATTTCCTCATATTACCTCATAGAGTGTCAGTTACTAGATTCGACTGGATTTTCGAGGACAGTAAAACTCTGACAGGACAAACGGAAGTCCACTCGGGGGAATGGAGAATCCGTGGTTACAGGTTTTACAGATGAATTGCTTCTTTCGAGCAAAAGACACCGAGAAACCCCGTGTGACCTCCCGTTGGACGGAAAGTAAAGCGGTGGTCCCTTGTGGTGTATGCAAGGGACGCGAAATGACACTGCACTTGATATAACCCTTTGTATATGGAATAAAATATGCTGATATACACGTGTAGATCAACACAATTTTTTGATGTAGGAACTCGCCCTCCTCTGGCGTCGCCGAATTACCATGAATGCTCACCACCTGAGATACATTTTGGCCTATAGCTGGTAAAGACTCCCCCAGTGGAGTCGATAAAAAATGTCCCTGAGAGAAATTAGGCCGATGTTGATTAAAAATGGGGTTGTGGCATTAGCTCGTCAGCTAACTTCGAGCTGTTCGTCCATTTGTTCCTGGTATCGAAGGAGCAAATAGGTACCCGGCCTATTATAGGTTAGGGCATTGTAAGTAATAAGATGAGTCAGTATTCGTCGTTCATCAGGAGTTGCGGATTGCTACCCTATCGTCAGCAATTTGTAGATGACAGTGCACTTGACATTCAGAGATGATTTTATTGGAGACTGCTTAGGCGGGAAAGGGGATTTGAGAAGAAGAAGAATGGCCATTGGATACAGGCCTTGGAAAGCGTCAATGTGGCGGTGTCTGGAATACGATTGGATCCCTGACAGATCTATGCGGTAATCCTCCATCTTACATAAGGCCCAGGGGCGGATTATGCTATTTATAGTTTATTATTTGTTAAATTTCAGAAATCCTCCCCTGTAAAGGGCGTTTTTAGTTCCTAGGACTGCGTGGTTCGAGTGCTTTCAAGCAAATATGTAACGCCAGGCACTTCTTGTGTCAGCCACCCCAGTCCCCTCTCCTACAGTATGTGCATGCATTTTTATGTATACGACTTCTCGATTGAGTCACCTCCACGCAGCGTGACGACTCCCTGTTCGGTGTTGGTGCCAACGTATTGGAAACTGGCTATTTAAATCGTATTTGCCCAATAACTAGATGGAATATTTATGAGGTCCGTGATGTCCAGTATCAAGAAAAGAAATTGGAGTAGGTGCTGGAGAGAGAGAGAGAGAGAGAGAGAGAGATAGAAACAGAAAGACTATAGCTTTTATTCGAAAAATCCGTGAACGTCAGAGGTTAGCTGGTGTCATGATTGTTTCCCTGATGTTTTAATCTCCCCGTGTAGAACCTTCATTGTTTTACGCCATGATTAATGACCTGCTCTTGGCTGCTCTCTATGTCTTTGCTATCAGTCGGTCACGCTTGGCAGCAGCATCGTTTTTTTGTTCCCATGTCTTTCCCGTTCCTTGAAACCCCAGACGCGTATGTGCAGAGGCGTGATTTTTGTTGATACGGCGGCCAATGGTGTAACAGATGGAAAGATACGGTCATCATCAATTCGCCCTGATCTTTCAAAATGCAGTTTGGGTTTGCGGCAAGTAAAGTGGGTTTACACCTACCGAGAGCGAGAGTTTCCTATCAAGACATCGTTTTATAAAAAGACGCATTCCATCCAGTCTGTTCCGATAAATAGGCGTCCACAGGATGACGTCACTGGCGTACCATACGAAAATCGATATCAAATGGCGGCTTTGGCCTGCAGCATTTTGCACAAGCTCTGTACTGATATACAAAAAAAAATGTCATACAAGCCATACGATTTATTTCCAAGGGCGGATCCTCGTCTAACCATTATTCAGCAATCCTTTTAACACACAACCCCAACGGATGCAAGAAAAGCAGAAGACCCTACTAATGTTCGCCCTCCTCTCGTACAATGCCGGCAGTAATTGCTGGGGACCAACATTTCACTGATAAGAACTGGGACAGAAGCTTTTCCTCTGAACCATACGAAATGCTGTTATCTACACTCCAGTGTGTTCTTTCTTGCATTCGTTTGGTGGGGATTTATCATGGGCCGGACAGCCAATAAATTTTCGCACCTGAGGCAAACATGTGAAATGATCCACTTTTCTGGCACATAGTGGGAACTATTAAAAACAAACGCATATGTTTTCAGTGTAATGTAAAGCCGGCTGTGCAAACCGCATGAAAACGTTTGGGAATGATAAAAAAATCGTTCGTAAAGATTTTTCTCCACGTAGAAAAGCTAAAAGTGGCTCGTTGGGGGGGTAGTGTACCTTGAGCTCATAGTTGCAGATTGAGGCCCGAACTCCCAAAAACATCTACCGTCCAACTGGAAGTAGTCATAACCCCGTGGTTGTCTCCAGAAGATTTACCAACGCGAATCTTATTTGTGTACCGTATCCTTCTGAAGGCGGTAAAAAAGTTAGGAGTGATGATATATTGTGGTGAGTGGAGTCATCTGATGTGGGACGCCCTGTGATGCCCCTTTCATGTTTTTTTGGAGAGACGACACAGTGCTCTGAATCTTTTTTACTGTTCATAGGAAGCCACAGTATAATATTGATTTCCTAAGGGCTGGATGAGCCGTCACCTCTGGACACTCCTTCACGCCTTTTTAGGTGCCTGGCTCGTGCAGCTCCACGTTTTTACTTCCCGTCATAACCACTGACTAACTCGTGCGACTTTGTTTTTCGTAAAGCGGGGTTGCTACCTAAGGGGCTAGGTAGAATCCCGGAGGAGGTGGAGGAGTGGCTGTATTACGTTGGACACACCAGTTCTCGTCTAATCACTGAAGTTAAGCAACACACCTCCAGCTCTCCCCTCTCCTACATCCTCAACACCTCTCTCCTCATCTCCCGCGAGCAGCCTCCTAAAGGTTCATCCTATTATGGCTGCTTGGCTTACTCCCCAACCCATGAAAGTAATCCAGCTAATACTAGCATGGGTGACCACTTGGGAACACCGGGCACTTCTAATGCTCAAAATCGTCGTAACAGCGTAGTGTCTGTGCAGACTTGGCATTAGAACGACTCAGTGAACGGTTCTAATGACCGTTGTAGTTGAAGGGGGCCTAAAACACCAACGAAACAAAACCGGAGCTAGTGACTACCGATTATCTTCCCAGAATTTTCGTCGGTGCACGTCTCCTACACAGTTGACCTGATAGAATAGGATCCTAGTCGGTCTACAATAACATGTTGACGTTAATAAAGCTGTCATAAGCCGAGTGCGTAAATCAGTGCCTACCGTGATTCGAATGCCCAGTATTACCCATTGCGCTGCTCACGTGACTTTGATATATATTTATGTTGTTAAGATTTCTTGTTTTATTAGTAGTTAAGAGACGCCTTACAGCGTTTTAAAATGATGGGCTCCGAGGATGGCTAATAAAAGAAATTTCCGTGCGAGTAGTGAAAAGGTCTATACGCTTACTGGCCTGTGTTGTTGATGGAAGGAACCCACTGCTCCTTAAATCAAAGACTTACTCATGCTCAAGCCACTATGAGCCATCATCATTTAATAGCCCATCTTTACAGAATGACGTCATTCTGGCGCAGCCGTTGATCGGTAATATTTTCTGCGAAAGCAGCTGGTATGGCTGGTTGTCATGGTTACTTGAAGCAACTTTTAGTAGACCGTCTTTGTGAGGCAGTGGTTACCTACGAAGGGACCTAATGCATTGTGGCAGATTTCAACACACATACATACACACTTCTGGATGGTGGCCAAATTGTCCCGTTTTTCAGGTACCCACATATTCCTTTAACCTTTCTCTGGAGGGGGAGGTACTATGAGAGTGCACTAATTTTTACAGCATCCATTTCCCCAGCGTGAAATACGGACGTCCACGATCGACTTTTAAAATGAATTGCAATAAAATATCTAATTATTTTCCACTTAGGATTTTTGGCACTCTATTTCTGTGGGTAAGTGATTAGCGTGTTTCACTTCGTGAGTCCATAGCTGCAGAATCGATCCTGGTTGAGGTTTAGATGTCTTTTTTTCAGCCGGGATAGGTTCTCTAAATGAGCCTTTCATTGGATGAGAAGGAAAGCTGTGGTCCCGAGTGGAACCCTTTCTGTTTGGAGTGCAATTTTCCCATACCTCATCCTGATCAAATTGGGCCTCCATCCTGCCATAGGCCGGTAAAAGATTATGAATGATGAGGATAACTTCATAATGATATATCAACTTGGTAACCCTTTTCTGAGATATATATATAACAGGAACAATGTGGTTTTAAATTAATGGTGTCGAACAGATGGTCACCGAGAGGGCCTACGTGTTGAGGGTTGTCCAGTGTATTTGTTCCGAAATTTTTGCTCTGTTAGTACTTGTGATCATCTCCTTCATGTTCATGCGCTTACCTTGTCTACGTCCTGGTCAGATATGAGAACTGTCCCGCTCCACACAGACTCCTCCCTCTCACCCGAAATATCGTGTTGTTGTTGTTGTTTATTGGTGTTTTAGGGCCTTTCAACTACAAGGTCATTAGAGCCCCGTCCACTGCCTAGTTCTAATGCAGAGACTGCACTGACACTAGAGTAATATTTTTGGGTATTAGCAGTACCCAATTTTCCCAAGCGGCCACCCATGTCAGTACTAGCTGGAGCTGCGTTGCTTCACTTCAGTGATCAGACGAGAAATGGTGTGTCCAACGCAATTTACCGCTCCCCGCCCGAAAGAAGTCACTTGCCTCGACCGGGTGCACCCTTATAACCTTGGATGCCAAAGGCTGTCACGCAGACAGGCCTTCCTTAACCTTTCACATTTTTCTGATATTTTATGCCCGAGAGAATTGCAACCCATTTTTTTTTTACCTGAATTGATCACGTGAACGTTGAACGATTAATGGAATGCAAGAGGCAATAATTGCCAGGCGAAAGAGTCATGGACTCAATTTGCGTCAACCACCCCCCCCCCCCCTTGCCCTATGTAATCTCGTTAATTATTTACGTACATAGCTATTATATACGGCAACTAATGTTGAAGACGTACGAGGAGGGTAGTGTGATTTAGTAACTATGGATATGTATAACAAATCCTAACAAGTTGTCGTATGTAGAACTCATTCAGCTGTTAATTTGAGGTTAAAAATTCATAAGTTGTATTTAGTATAATGGATCGGAAAGTTGCCACATCAATTCCACTTGATGTTCACTGTGCATGTATATCGCCGTAATGCCAATTGAAAAAGGGGACAAAGGGAACGGAATAGTGGTTAGGGTGGTTCATAATTGACAACATTTTTGCAGAGAAGAATCCATAAAAATTTTATGTTCATGATCGATGACATTATAAATAAAACTCAGGATTGTTAATGTATCGTTTTGAAAACAAAAAAGGAAGTATTCTTAACGCACATCTTTCTGTCTATTCGCCACTCGAGAATTGCTTAATGTTGCTTTGTATTGACAGTTGCAACTTCAACACTCGAAAATTGCTTACAGATCAGGTCATAAAAATTAATGAAGTTTATACCAGAATGTTTGCCGCAGCTATTATAACCATTTTCTCGCCTATGGCACGATCGAGTACCCATTTTTTCCGTTGAATTCCGGACACACTGCACTGCGGGAACGGCTGTATTGCGTTGGACACACCAGTTCTCGTCTGATCACTGAAGTTAAGCAACGCAATCCTTGTTGTGCTGACATGGGTGACCTCTTGGGAACACTGGGTATCGCCAATGCCCAAAAATGTCGTAAGAGCGTAGTGCCTGTGCAGACTCTGCACTAGAATTATGCTGGGAGCGGTGAATTGCGTTGGCCACACCAGTTCTCGTCTGATCACTGAAGTTAAGCAGCGCAAACCTAGCTAGTACTGACATGGGTGGCCGCTTGGGAAAACTGGGTACCGCTAGTATCCAAAAATCGTCGCATTAGTGTAGTGTCTTGTAGTTGAAGGGCCCTAAAACACCAACCAATCATACAATCAAAAAAAGAGATACACTGGCGAACTATTGGATTGTATTTGTTCCGCTGTCGGCTACCGACTTAATCCCGCAACCCTTCATTATTTCCTTCATTGGGATTATTTTGGTCATTGACACCAGGTAGGTACCTTTTACAACTGGGAATTGTGCCGATTTACCGCCAATTGTGCCGACGTACATGCCAATCCTGTGAGGATATGAGGATATGGGAATTACCTTATGGTAATTATTTTTGTGCATTCAGGAATAATTCCATGAAAAAAATTGAAATTTCAAACCCACCGCAGTCCCTTAGTGGTATGTGGTTGAATTTGATTTCTTAATTGCAAGGTTGATCCTGACTGAGATAAGTGGCTTTCTTTAACTTGGATGCAGGAGAGAGGGAGCGGCGAGTTGCGTTGGACACCCCAGTTCTCGTCTGATCACTGAAGTTAAGCAACGCACGCCCAGTTAGTACTGACATGGGTGGTCGCTCGGGAAAGCTGGGTACTGCTAATACCCAATAATCGTCGCATTAGTGTAGTGGCTGTGCAGTATGTGCATTAGAACTATACAGTGGACGGGTCTCTAATGACCTCGTAGTTGACGGGACCTTAAACTTCAACAAACAAACGATGCAGGAGAGACGCACCAGTTGCTGTTCTCGAGTATGTCCTGTGGAGCGCTATTGGCATAGTTGTCTGGAAGTCACTACATGGGTAGACAGGCCGATTGTTATCTCTGAGTATTTGTTCACCACCCTGTTTGTGTCTTTCTTGGACTGTATTTTATTCCACCTGGTAAGCACAACTGTCTTGAAAGCCTTGTTTGTTGGTCGAGGCGAACAGGTTGACTATTAGACTTCAATCACAAACCTTGAGACACTTGCGCAGTTGTTGCCGTTTGATCGAAATCGTTGCCTGTAGCAGCATTTGCTCTGTGAGCTTCTTGTCGTCTTTGAAGGTTAAAAGTAATTTTCCTCAAGACCATGGGAAGAATGGACTTTGTAGGTATGTTGGAAGCATGGGGGAGGGGGGAGCGGGCTGAAAGAGCACATTTTATCATGCGACGTTTTCCAAGTCTCTTCACACAAATGTTCGTTCAGTTCTTCAGTGTCAGTGGATGATGGCTTCACCGTTACAGTGGCACATTATGCAGGACTCCGAACATCAAATGGGACCCTAAGGATTTAGGATATGAGTGAAATACCGCTAACGTTGCAGACGAGGGAGAGAAGGTAGATACTGTTATTTATGGTTCCACCTGGGAATAATGGCTCTTCTTTGGTTGAATCATTAATGGCCGGTGTTTCATTATTGATATGGAATAATATGGGTTGTGGTATTAAGATAAGGCACTATGTTCGCTTGCGTGGGTGGCAGGTAGATGTAAGATGATGTGTGGATGTCCGACATCCCTCTACAAAATCAGTAGGGAAAAAAAACCGTTTTAAAGAGATTATAGGTATCTAGAGAATTATGCCTGCAAAGAAAAGGAACTTTGAAAAAAAAGTAGGTACATAATACCCAAATGTTCACATTTGTGGAATAGTAGATTAACTACACTTAAGGTGCAGGTTCGAGCCTGATTCCTAATAATTAATCTTCATTACGGAGTTAAAACACAGGTGGAAATCTAATGGCGCGGCTCCATAATTATTTAATTCAGCCCATTTCCTTCGTATTTCCTGACACCAGGAGGTTCACTTCATGTAGAACAGGTTTTTTTAGGTGCAGGTGACATCGTACACACCACACGGGGTAACGACTTTCCTTTCCTATCCGATGGAGGTCAACCATCCACTCACGAAGTCAAGATTGTTGAATTTATCGCATGTATATAAAACTAAGCAAAACAGCTCATAACCCTTTTCCCCGCCTATGGCATGGTCGAGTACCATCTTGTCCCTTTGAAGGGACACATGGGTGATTTATCAAACGGTATTATCCGCAGCCGGCTGTCGACCAAACCTGTAACCCCTATGCTTATTTATAGTCGGTCTACTGTTCGTTGGGGCACTCCACCGACCCCAAAGGGCGAGCTCTTACACCTGGCAATTTGACCTCATCTGCCCGTTGCATAGTAGAAAGGGTTCATTTACGTGCAAATGCCATCGTACATCACACAGGACCTCGATTTTACTTCACATCCTAAAGAAGGCGCACTCGGGGCCTCTCACTCTATGGGAACCAACCCACCTCAGTCCACTATCGAACATTTTGCGCCACCGGAGCGGTGAATTGCGTTGGACACACCAGTTCTCGTTTGATCACTGAAGTTAAGCAGCGCACCCCAGCTAGTACTGACATGGGTGGCCGCTTGGGAAAACTGGGCACTGCTAATACCTAAAATTCGTGGCATAAGTGTAGTGTCTGTGCAGTCTCTGCATAAGAACTATGCTGTCGACGGGGCTCTAATGATCTTGTAGTTGAAGGGCCCTAAAACACCAACAAACAAACAAACTGCGCCACCGATCGCCTGTATATAGCATCAATGGCTAATATTGCAAGTAGAATGTCAGCTAGTATCACTCATATGGGTATCATTCATTGTTCATTGCCGTCTCACCATGAGCCCATAACCGTAACATGAGATACTGGAATTTGAGAACCTTCCGAGATTCCGTATACTTTTTGAAACCTTCCGCAAATGGCCTGCTACTTAATGGGAAACTGTCGCGAATCATTAACTAGAAGAGTTCCTGGCCTGGTTAATTTATTAGCTGTGTAGTATACGCAAGTTTTGCTTTTATCCTTTGTCGCTGTGCAGTAATTCCCCAACAACCGTTTGGAGATTTCCAAGAAATCTTTTTAGAAAATTTTCTGTCAAGCTTGCTGAAGAAGCCATGCATGGCGTTTACAGTCGCCGTGAGCACATTAAATATATACTGTTCAACTTGAGACTAAGGGAGAGACAACAACACTCCTTAAGTCTTTTGTTGTTCCCAGTCATGTCAGGAAAGACAATGAACATATTTTAAAACTGTTTATTTTGTTAAACAACGCCAATAGTCAAACGTAGTGAAAATGTTAGCCATTTGACAGTTAAGGTGGAAAGGGCATACTTTGCATCTGTGGTATTGAGTGGCCCTTCCTCCTCTCCCTACTGGGATACTTGTGGCACGAGTGGACAGCATTACTACTGGCTAGATAACTCCTCTGACAGAGATGTTGTACGTCCATGCGGCATGGGCGGGATTTGTCCTCTAGTGAAAGCATGTTGCCATAGCATTAAACCCGGGTATAACCAGTGGAACAAAAGTATTTTTAGTAAAGTAAGCACTTTTTTCTCTAAGTATATATTAGCCCAAATCTTGGCTCTACCCAACACGGGTGTTCATATAACAAGGCTTTTTATTTTCTATTAGATGGAAGGCACTCGTAATGTTTCCCTCATCACAGGGGAGTCGCAAATCTCTATCAGGTTGCTGTGTGGGACACTTATCTGTGATGGGGTATGAAATGTATGAAAAGTGATTATTACTATCTCGATCTTATCAAAGTGCACTCACCCTGTTACTGAATTTATTATGAAATATCTAATGCCCATTTAACGAAAGCTGATATTGAAGCTTCCAAGTTTAATTTTCACTCCATAGAGGTAGCGCTATCGCCTCTTGTCCGTACAGTGTACAAGGCGGAGTGACGCATGGCCTACTTGCCATATTTTAAGCTGACACTAGTGTTAGTCACTCTTTGACATTTAAAAATCAGACCTACATTTCGACCTCTGCCTTAGCGCTATCTTCGATCAATGTTTAACTACATCTTTCTCATAATTTAGTGGTCAGCTATGGTTTATATATAGGCATTTATTGACGGAAGTATTCGTTAGAGCTTTAGATGTTGCATCTACAGGTTTCCAGGATAAAATATTAAAGTTCAAATGCAAGATGGTGTTATCTCGTTGGTGCCTGTACATTTAGGATAGTAGGATTACTTCTCTGCATGGTTTTAAATATACCCTGAGTGGCCAGATTATGACCACCAGACCAATTCATTTGAATTCACTATGACGACACGCTGTTGGCACACGAGGACGAGATTAGCATAAAAGTTTGCTGGATAGTTGTAGAGACTGGTAATGTGCATTTCTCGTTAAAAAAACATGTTTCAACAGGCCTTGAGCGTGAAATGATTCTGGGCGATCAAAGCTGTAGTGTCTACATGAGCGAACCTGCCATCTCTGTGATGTGTTTCTGTTCAGGTATTCAGAGATTGGACTACCAAACAGAAAATCGGGTCTCAAGAAAAGGCGCGTGACAGTCACTGGCTTCTGGGTACTTAGGGGAAGGGAGAGTTGCCAGACTTGTCCAGCCCAATGGAATGATGTTGTTGTTTGTTGTTGTTTTAAGGCTCTTCAACTACAGGGTCCTTAGAGCCCAGTCCACAGCATAGTTCTTATGCAGAGACTGCACAGACACTACACTAATGCGACGATTTTTGGGTATTAGCAGTACCCAATTTTTCCAATCGGCCAGCCATGTCAGTACTAGCTGGGGTTGCGCTGCTTAACTTCAGTGATCAGACGAGAACTGGTGTGTCCAACGCAATTCGCCGCTCCCCTAATGGAAGGACAACAGTGAGGAAAATTAAAACTAGCCTTAGTTTGAGATGAACTCCTATATCCTCTTAGTACACTGTTCCCGCACATTTTTCTATATTGGGCATGAAAACCAGGGACCGGTTTACATAGGAGTGTAACGGGATGCTACGAATCTACCTGGTAAGACAGTGCCATAGTTTAGGATATTGTTTTCTGTCACTGTTTAGGTCCTTTGGCTTGTGAAGAGCAAAGGTTGAATGCCATTTAAGCATTGTTGCATACCATGCGAAAAGTATCCGTTTCCATTGATAGGGAGATGGATATTTCCACCAGGGCAACGCTCTGTGCCATAACGCTGACGTCGCCGACTAACGAGTAGTTTGATTAGCTTATGGGGTTGTTACTTTAGTTAGTTGACCTGCCGTAATAGTTCAACCTAAATGCAATTGAACATTTGTAGTATGAAGACTACGTAACTGGACTACGTCAGTGAATTCTTCAAATACCTAAAAACTGTTGTAGTCTAGGCCTAAACGAATTGAAAGCCAAATGTGCCACCTCACTGTATAGAGTTGGTGGTCGTTCCCTCCTCCATTTCACCATGATCGTCGTCGTCTTTTGAAAGTTCAAGTCCTTTTCCTTCATCTCACGCTTTGAGGTGTAGTACACCCCAATTATCGTTTAAGCTGCAAAAAGAATTTGAAGTCGTGGATTTAAATCAAGGGGGCTTGGAACCATAAGAGGTGGCCTTGGTCATACGAAGTTTGGAAAATTTTTGAAAGCCCAATTTTATATCATAATGGAGAATTTATTAATATCAAATTCGTTTTGTCCTCTTATCAGAAATGGTGTCAAAGACCCCAAGGATTAAGCAATTCCTGGACTTCGCTTTGAATTTTCCTTTTCATTCGGTACTTTTTCTATTTGTAACAGACTTCACTGCAAAAGAAAAAAATATCTACCCTATGAACTATTAAAAAAATCCAGTCGACGTTGTAACTCAAGACTGAAGAAAAACACGAATGCCAGTCAGGGCGGACTGCTCAATGTCGACACCCAACACCTACATTGCAAATGACGTCAGAACTGCGATTTCAAGAATCCCGACCGCGTTTGTAGGCCACTTAACGGCATTTTTACGAGTCGGCTACCTATTGAATACCACAGCTTCTGCTAATGTAATGTCTGCCTATCTCACTGCACTGGTGATAATTTATTTCCGACATCAGGGATCTAAGGCTTACACTGGGAAATTTACAAATCCTTTGGCCCACCTTACCTTTCTACTGGAAACAAGGTCCCCCCCGTCTACTCTTCACAGTACCATTATTATGGTGCACCAAAATATTCCTTCCCTCTTTCGCATCATATCAATGCCATGATGAATTGTCTCCTACATCATCATCATACCCTTATCCCGCCTGCGGCAGGGTCGCATCTGCGGGTTCTAGCCCTTCACTCCCATCTATTCCCACCCCCACCAGGACCCCGTCCTTACCATGTCCTTACGGACAACTTGCTCCCACGTCTGCTTTGGTCTCCCCCTGCCCTGGGTTCTCCCAACCACCCGCATTCCCTTAATGGACCTAACGAGCTCCTCTTCTCTTCTTCTCATTCCCTCATTTTTTCTGCGATGGCCCAACATCAGGCTACCTCTAATATACTCATTCCTAAGTCTATCTGCTCTCGACACCCGACTCATATACCACGGCATTCGCATCTCGGCTCTTCCTCACTGCCCAACACTGATGCCAATCCGAGTGTTGACAATCTGAGTTGCCAATCTGAGTACAGCGATTCGTACCTCAATTACAAGGTCATTAGAGCCCCTTCCACTAGGTAGTTCTAATGCGGAGACTGCACAGGCACTACTCTAATGCGACGATTTTTTGGGTATTAGCTGCACCCAGTTTTCCCAAGCAGCAGCCACCCATGTTAGTACTAGCTGGAATTGCGTTGTTAACGTCAGCGATTAGACGAGAACTGGTGTGTCTAACGCAATACAGCCGCCCCCCCCATGATCCAGAGTCTCGCTTAGCTGTCTCTTCTTCACCCATCCTGGGATCGGCGAGTTGCGTTGGACACACCAGTTCTCGTCTGATCACTGAAATTAAGCAACGCAAGCCCAGCTAGTACTGACATGGGTGGTCGCTCGGGAAAGCTGGGTCTGCTAATACCCAGTAATCGTCGCATTAGTGTAGTGTCTGTGCAGTCTATGCATTAGAACTACGCAATGGACGGATCTCTAATGACCTTGTAGTTGACGGGACCTTAAACACCAACAAACGAAAACGAAATTCACCCATCCTACCATTGGGTTTGGAGGACTTGCGTCGGTGTCTGCCTGTTGTGCAGATGGACTGAGTTCAATCTCCAGATTGTGGCGACATAGAGACTTTCCCCCCACTGCTCCCTGAAAACACAGCACTCTAATGATGATCATGTTCTTCTCAATGGAGAGCTAACTACTCGGTTCTCTACAGGCACTTATCTGTGTGCACGGTTGTAAAAGGAAGGTGAAACATGCTTTTGGACGCTGTTGATTCTGAACATCCGTAATCAGCCTTAGACATGCACCAGGGTAATAGTCTAAGGCAGCAATACAGAATGTGCTATGTGAAGCATCTATTTTTTTCCTTTGTTGTTTTGGTTAAGTAGCAGCGACAATTTCGTTTTTTTTGTTGTTGGCACCGGTGCCATCTTACGTGTATATACGTGAGTGTGTGGTTGTTGTTTTTTTACCTTTTTTGAAGTTCTTCTTACCAGTTGGTAATGAATACGATGGAGCATATGCGTTTCTAAAAATATCAACCAAGAATTGGTGGCTTGCTGTTCTGAAAATTTACTGGTGATGAGATTGTTGCTTGCAGTCCCTGATTAAGAAGGAAACCTAAGAAGTTTCCTACACAGTGGGTTGTCTCCTGAGTAAACAATCTTAGACCTGCTTCTAAATGTTGCACACAGCTTGATGATGACTTTCTCATTGCGTGCTGAAAATGGCGACGGTTGGTACGCCAGAATATTTAGATGTGGTTTTACTCTTCAACACCTTCACACTGCAGTGTTTACATGGTAATATTCTGTGAACTGCAGACAAACAATTATAGCGCTTATCGCTTGATACGGAGGTGGCGCTGACGTCGTGAAAACACTGAAAATCATCTTTGGTGAGAGAAAAAAATTGATCGATAAATAGATTAATCTTGCAACAATTCAACAGAACTGAACTGGTCCGTGTGTTTTTTTGGTATTTTCTCAGTGTTTTCTTTCGTTCAGATATCGTTTAGGCAGATGGCTGTCCAGTAATGTTACCATTGGCGAGTTTCTGTCGTGAGGGGCTCTTGTAGAAAGCAAAGCCTGTTACAGAATAACTTATCGCACAGGCAGATTAATTTAACCCTAGACCCCAAACTAGCCTCTTCAAAATTCACTTGTTTACACTTCCGGAATATTGGTGCCTGGATGGAAACCGCGACATCTTGCAAGATAAAGGATGGTTCTCCCTGTACTTGTTCGTTCGACGCTGGTCAATAGCTCAGAGAGAGACAGAATAGGTCGAGAAAACTATAAAGGGAGAATAGAACTACAAAAGTGAACAAAGAAGAGAAGAACTGACTAATGGAGTGGTGCAGCTTGACCCGTAATTAAAAATTTAATACAAGATAATACAGTAATTCTATATTATTTTTTATAGGATCAATCTAGCGTTTAGCTCTTGCTCATTGTTGTTCTTCGGGCCCTAGGACCTTACATGTCATTCTCACTGGTCACTCCATTCCAACTCAGTTATTAATACTGGAGTCCACTTGTTCCGCTTGTTAACTCTTTTTCAGTTACTAGTGTGTGCTTCGTGAGTCCATGGTTGAAGGATCGATGTTGGCCGAGGCAAATGGTTTCTTTCGGACGAGAGTAAAAGCTCTGCTTGGTGTGTACAATGCTGCACCTTAAATAACCCTTTCTTAACATGAAGTGAAAGAGATGTGTAGGTAGGCAAAATTACCTGGTTTAGGAACTTGCTTCCGTTGTGAAATAAGCGAGAGATTGCAGCATGAGGTAGATCGCTTCCTGTATAAAAATGCCGTCAGATAACTGAACCGTGTGTTCCAGGTTTCATAATGAGCCTCTTTTACATGAAGTTTACATTGTACATACTACGCGAGTGTCAATTTCTTTCTTCCCTTCTGCCGGAAGGCGCATTTAGGACTTTCCTCTTGCTCGACAGAAGCTTATCCACCTCAGCCAGGATCGATCCTGTCTGTTTTTTTGCCTCTGTTTTTACCCTCTTCTGTTTCTGCTTCAACTTATACTGTTCTTTTGCACCACTGTCACCAGGGTCCGACAGGAACGCTAATAGTGCGTTGTTCAGATACATATGCTATTTTCTCGGAATCAACGTTTTTCTCTATCACACCTCTGCCTGTCGAATGTGCCAGTGGTGTGTCGTAACGGTATTTAAATCGTGACGACATGGTACTGCTCAGTCTTACCGTTATTTAGACCATGAGGGATGCCCTTCAGTTCGTGTGCAAGTGCGTGACGCACAATTGGTATTGATTACTTTGTTTCCAGAAGTTGAAAGCTCCGCCCGTCAACCTCACTTGCCATCTGCTCCATTGCTTGATTCTGCAGCTTCTGGTAGTCTTTCAGTTCTCTGGAATTACTGTTGGAAATGTCAAAAGATGGTGGACGATGCCATGCTAGTGGGTGAGTGCGCGGAAATGTGCTAAATCATGCGATTGCAAGGGGAGAGAGATCCCACATAATTCTTTCGAGATAACTCAGACAAGCATGTAATCGAGGATAGGGTTTGTCTCTCCCACCGGGCTTTCCCCGCTTGACTCTCATCTTCGGAGAACCCATGGGCTATCATTAATACATCAACGCAAAAGTATAATATGGAAGCAACGCACTAATGTCTTTGGAATAGTATGCTATTTATAAGACATAATCCCGTATTTGTCTCTTACTTGTTGTTGCTGTAGAAATGGAGTTGGTTTTATTATTCATCTGGGACAATTGTTGAGATTTTGAAATCCAATCAACAGGCTAAAACTCGATGACAGTATCTCTCCACTGTGGGTAATCCGGACTTCAACGCCTGCCTTGGTGGCACACTGGTTCAATACTTGGCTCGTGAATTCATGATGCTGGTATGATCTCAGCTGACGCGGATGACTTCATCTTATGGAGAGGGAAGTCCCACCTGTTTCTGACATTAAAGGTGTTTATTCCCTGACATTCTTTGGAATTCGACGGCCCTCTAGGAAAGAGAGGGTGATGGAAGTGGATGGAGAATCTTCTGCGTGTTCAGCTGTCAGTTTCCATTTCTGTAATTTAGCTATTCAATTATGCAGTATTTCCAGCGGGCTCCTTTTATGTTAGGTTGGCTAAAATGTGCAGGTAAACCCGGGTGTGAGTAAACATTCGGGGTTTCAGTTGTTTGACGGTGGATTCTTCCGAATATTGACAGTTATGAAATTGGTGCCAGAAATAAGCTGGTACCGTATTTAACTCGGCGATTGTTAGTTTTATCAGTATTTTCTGTACGCCTTTATATGCTTGATGAAATGGATTGAATAATGGTTTACTTTACTGACCCTTATCTCCCTTTGTAGCAGGGTCGGTTATGTAGACATCTGTGGTTTTGAATATATTTCCAAGATGTGCAGGGGGCGACTTCCCAAACCAATAGATTTTGCGGCGACATTGCACGCACCATACAAGGCGTCGTTGGGATTTTCCTCTTGCTCACCATAAAAAAAGTTGCCTGCCTTTTTAAAGCTGAACCTCCTTCTATGTAAAGCAGAATCAACTAACCAGGTTTGAGGACACATTTTTCCCACTGGTTCATGGCTACGTGGATTTGTTTATTTGTTTGTTGGTGTTTAAGGTCCCGTCAACTACAAGATCATTAGAGACCCGTCCACTGCATAGTTCTAATGCATAGACTGCACAGACACTTACTGGGTATTAGCAGTACCCAGTTTTCCCGAGCGACCACCCATGTTAGTACTAGCTGAGCTTGCGTTGCTTAACTTCGGGGATCAGCCGAGAACTGGTGTGTCCAACGCAATTCGCCGCTGCCGGCTAATGGATGCTCTCAGGGGCGGCCCTCAGTGCCTCAATGGGGCGCATCTTTCAACTGATGGACCAGGCTATTTCTATACTGCCAGTCCAATCTGCAGTTGGCGAAACCACTGAAGATAGGACATTGTCTAAGGGGCAGTAGAGAACCTATTGTAATTGCTAGCTAGATTTATACTAAGGGATTCTGAATAGTTAAATATATTTGGGGCGCAATTTTTTTGAAGTTGTTACCCCTGATCCGCTTCTGAATCCGCCCCTAGATGATCTGTTGGTCGGTTATTACGTAGCTGGCAGCTGACCTAATGCTGCATTCCTTATGTTTATTTGTCTTTGGTCTACTGTTCGTTGGGACACCTCTACACCTGAGAATTTTGCCGATCTACTTGTTGTATAGTAGAAAGGCTTTTTTGTGTGAATGAGGCATCGTACACACTTATGGGTACTCGGGATCTCTCGCCTGACAGAAGCCAATTCTCGTCGATCCAGTATCGAGCCTACCTCTGCGCCACCGAGCAGAGGTAGGTTCCTGTGCCTTTGTTTGACCTATAAGCTGGTTACATCATATTGTCGTGTTGAACCCGACTTGTCCTGTCTTGTATTAGACAGTCGCTAATAAACTGCTGTCTTACATTTCTTTTACTTTCGTCTTAGGTCACTTCCTACAGTCGCACTTCTTTGAGCTGTCACGTGTAGCTGGTGTCCAAAGCTCACTGTTGATAAGTGCCCTCCTCTTTCAAGTTTTGCTGATTTCTTGAAGCCGAATGACGTTCAGTGGATAGTTTTGAGTCGCCTTCGATGATTTTGGGTAATGTATATACAGTATTAACTGAGTCATTTTATTTCCTACTGAAAATCACTTGTTGCTGAATCACCGTTTAAAATGTGAATATGTTAATCTGCTCCTGACCTGTTTGCGTATAACGTTGCTAATTTAATCTGAAAAGTAGATTAATGGTCTGCGATTTAGATTAAGACTTTTCTCTGACGTAGTAGAAGGATGCAAGGAAAATGCATTAGCAGTGTTTGTCATGCTACACTCATGTCTTCATGGTATTGGGAACAATCTGGGATTGTCTCTCTCAATAAACTGTGGGGAAACCTAACCCTAGAGGACCAAAAAAATTCACATGTAAACGCATAATGAGGTAGAAATAGAAATGTGGGTTTACTAGACTCCAAGAACGACAGAATAAAAGAATCAATTATGGGCATGACTATCGGGGTCCCAGCATCTACTGAGGAACGGAACATCGCCCTTGTGAATGCGTCATTGTTCCATGTTGCGTGTTCCATTGTTGCAACTCAGTGCACAAAGGAGGTTGGGGTTTGCCTGGTGAACAGACTGACCACTCTAGATGCATTATGTCCTCGGACAGCCAACTGCCGACCTTATCCCACAACACGTTATTTATTTAACGTCTGCCGTGGTGGACAATGAGGTTACCCTTTTACGTTTACAATTTTTAGAGCCTAGTAACTTTGCATTTTCGTGAAAAATGAAGACCCCCCCCCCCAAGGGATCCACCACAAGTATATTCATTAACCGAGGGTTTTCATTATCCGGAATGTTCAATCTTGGGTCTAACTGGTGCTAATTTGGCATAGACTTACCTTGTCTTCATTAGCCGGACAATTTCATTATCCGGAGTCTTCTATATCGGGGGTTGTACCGTTCTACCGAAATTTCTGAACTGCTTTAAGAAGTGAATGACCCCCTTCATCAACTATAAGTTTTTCTTAATGAAGTGAAATACTGTAAATGCATTGGTTAATTTAAAAATCAGACCCTGTACTAGTGGCTCGATGATTACTCTTAAGACCCCTAAACAGGAATGCTAAATTTAAAAAAAGCTATTAGACGTTGCAACTAGTATGACAATAAGTCACAATGGAATGCTTTACGTTAAAAATTGTTAGAAATGAACTCAATTTTAATGAAATGGGCGTCATTTTGCTTGGCTTCTACCATTAATCAATGTAAAGGCCTTAGATATTTAGAATCTAATAAAAGAAAAGAATGGTGGCCTGTTAGAGTATCAAAGCTGAAGGACTCGTCACTGATGATATTCGCATGAATGGTTTTGTAAATTCCCTATAGAAATCCTTGGCCGTAATAATAATGGCAGCAATGCAATTTTCTAGAGAGTCGAGTCCACTTCCTGTGCTGGAACCACAGAGGATTGTTGCAAATTGTTGCAATGCCAAATGGAATATTTGTCTTTTATGTATTTTTTTTTCTTTTCAATCCGCATTTCTTGAGCATTAAATGACTTTCCATAAAGTAGGGTATAAAGTAACATTTTGACTCTCTTACATCAAGATTTGATTATATTACTGCGCTGTTGTGTAAAGCCTAGTGGCCACCAAAAAAAAATGTCTTCTTTCAATTGCAGCAGCATTTCATCCAAATTTCTAGGTTAAGGAGATTCAGATATACAATCCAAGCTGCCATCTCGTGTACAACTTCTAAATTCTGACGCTGTTTTGTAACTAAATAGTAATAGATTTTCATTGCCTATCGTTGAATCACCTAACTGCTGTTGGGGCGATAGATTTTTACCTCAAAATAGATTTATATTTGCTCTCCAAATCATTTTAAGAGTAATTTGGGACAGTTAGTATCATCATCTTTCCTAATGCTTTCTCAGCTTGTGGCAGGATTGGAACCGGAAGTATACTAGCGAGCTATTAGGTGCAGGGGACGGATCCAGAGGGGGGAGTAATGCAGCAATAGCTTCCCCACCCCCCTCAGTGCCTCAATGGGTGACAACTGATGAGGCATTTTTGCATTGCTATCCCCATTTCTATACTGCCAGTCCAACAGTTTCAGTCCATTCTGTAGTGGGAGCGGCTTATTGCGTTGGACACACCAGTTCTCGTCTGATCACTGAAGTTAAGCAGCGCAACCCCAGTTATTACTGACATAGGTGTGCCCTTGGGAAAACAGGGTACCGCTAATACCCAAAAGTCGTCGCATTAGTGTAGTGTCTGTGCAGTCTCTGCATCAGAAGTTCAGAACCATGCAGTGGACGGGACTCTAATGACCTTGTAGTTGAAGGGCCCTAAAACATCAACAAACCAAAAAAAAAAATCCAACCAATCTGTAGATAGGACATTGTCTAAGGGGCACTAGAGGGTCTACTGTAATTGCTAGCTAGATTTATACTAATGGATTGTGAATATTTAAAAATAATTGGAGCACACTTTTTTGAAGTGCTCCTCCCGCTGATCCACCTCTGGAACCGCCACTGATTAAGTGATATTTTTACGTTATTGGCTGCCGACCTCATGCCTCAACCCCTTGCTTTAACGCCCCCCCCCCTGTTTCACAGGACACGGTGGGCAGCTTCCTACATTTCATTCCATGTTCACTCCAAGTAGAAAAGATTACTGTACCTACTGATAACAATGTGCACACAACCCAGGCTCACTGCTTGACATCTTATCTGATGGAAGGGGCACCTAAGACTTTCATCTCGCTCTTTAGAAACCATCTACCTCGATCAGGATCGATCCTTCAGGCACGGATTCTTCTATTGTTATTGTTTATCTAATTTTCTTCCCTCCCTCTATCTCCATTTCTTTCTCCGGATCCTGTCGTTTTGTCCCAAGGTGCAGAAGCCGACATATTAATATTCACCTGGTGTTGCATCCCTGTAAGATATAGATCCCTTCATTTGTTATAGATACTTACCAACTCCTAGATACTGCTTACTTTAGGAAATTGTCTATTGTGCTGTTAGCAACCAGCGAATGTCATTAGTAAAAGTGTCATGGATTTTGAGGCATTTTTGAATTTGCCGATTATCCATTGTCGGCTCTTAGATGTTTTTCCTTGCCTCTATTGATTGCTGCTATTGGCTGTTGTCAAGTGCGTCTTTGGTGATGCCACTCGTTTTCACTTCAAATGTGCTATTTCAATACTGTGTGTATGTATGTGTTTTTTTTGTTTAATGTCGACTTTGAGAAGATGCTTTTCAACGATTGTGATCGATATGTGTTGACCATCTTGACGTGCTTTTAATTATTAAGCTGAATTTCCCCTCAAAAGAGACCAGTTTTTTTTTTTTTTTTTGCTTATTTTGACTATCCTGATCTACCGATATCACTGTTTAAGTAAATGATGGTCATGACGTTCTTTTACAGAAAATATGTCAATCTTTTTTGAAAGGTTTCTGATGAATACGGGTTTTAAGGCGGCAGAATGAAAAGCAAGTAAGGGCATGGCAATATTAATTAATTAATAGGCTTTTGATACTTCATTGATTTAGAGAAGGCTTCTGACAGTGTTCCACGACTAGTAGTTTGGGAGGTATTACACAAAAAATGGGTAGAAGAAAGATTTCTATGGTAGTGCAGGATATGATTGAAGGTTCGATAGCCAGGGTAAGACTCCTTGAGGAAATACTGGAGGCTTCCCAGTGAAGGTTGGAGTTCACCAAGGTTCAGCAGTAAGTCCCTACCTCTTCATTCTGGTTATGGACGAACTGTTGACGGGAGAAGGAGGATGGGTTCCTCAGTGCATGTTATTTGCAGGCGATGTTAGGGAGACTAGGTGACTCCAGGGATAATGCAGAGAAAGGCCTAAACAATATTAGAGGGAGAGCGTTGGCCCAGGTTTAAATTACCCAGTAAACCAAACGAGAACTAATGTCATTCCCGGATGAAGCTTGGGAGACAGAGCTTCTCCTCATCCTAGTGCATTGGATGCTTAAAACCTGGCGGTATAACTTACGGGCCCAGTTTTCATTTCTTATGGAATGGAAATTAGCTTAATGCTTCATTGTACTTTCTGATATTGAAAATTGTTATGGAAAATGGGCACAAACCAATTTGTATCCCTCACCCTCCTCCCACGAAAAGGCTTTACCTGGTAGATTTTCTAACTTCGTAGCGCATCTAATGATATAATACCTAGATGATTACCACGGTGTGTTTGAGATTAAAATTTTGACCCAATTGCAGGGAGTTTGATGGCCGAAAGAAATGAGCGGTCCTATGATGTGTCACCCACCGTCCTACTATGATGAATGAAAGATGATTTAACTGCCTTAAAATTTGATTAGCAGTTGAGTGGATGATGGCGTGCAAATGAACAGTTAAAAGTGCGGCGAACTGGGGAATGACAAAAGGGGAAAGTGACTAAATGTCCAAAAGTAATTTAGACCCCTTCCCTCTCTCGCTCTCCCTCCATTATCACGATAGTTGTGTTTTGAAAGATTAAAGACGCTTGAGTAATGCGATTGATCCATTCGTGGAAGTGAATGGAATTTAAGGTAATCTTCAGCCTCGTATGGCGGTTGGTTAGTTGTCAGGCAGAAATAATACTCATTGCATAGGTAAATTGGTCATCACAACCCACGTGACTAGAATGTGTATTCTGGCTTTCGATGATGGTGCTGCAGAACAATCGTCACGAGAATAAAATGCCATTTGGTAATTTTCCATTATACTATTCATTTCTTTTAGTTGGTTACCATGACTCTTGAATATTGGTTGATGTCATGAGTTGGTTATTATATTCCCCTTTTAATAGCAGCTCATGATGGGTGGGATGTTCAACTGGGACGCTTTTATCAACAGAAATTAGTTTGTGCAAAAAAAAAAAAAAAAAAAAAAAAGAAATGAATATTGTTAATACATATTTCATTTCGGGTATAACAGATGCCAGTTTTGAAAAGAATGGTACTTGCATTACATGTCCTTTCCCCTACACATCGGGGGGTTGAACTCGAGTTCTACACCTGTTCACCAGTCACCCTAGTAATTACAGTAAATTATATGTTTAGATCGGTAACATTTCCTGGCGTCAGTGACGGAAAGTCCGATACGAAGGAAATAAACCGGAGTTCAATAAGCGATTGATTCGTTGGTGTTTTAGGGCCCTTCAACTACAAGGTCATTAGAGCCCTGTCCACTGGGTAGTTTTAATGCAGAGACTGCACAGATACTACACTAATGCGATGATTTTTTTGGGTATTAGCAGTACCCAGTTATCCCAAGCGGCCACCCACGGTTGTGTTGCTTAAAATTTCAGTTATCAGATGAGAACTGGTGTGTCCAACGCAATAAGCCGCTCCCACGTACAACAAGCGAGGAGTTGCAGCTTTTGGCCTACACCCGGCTCCTTAAAAACGCCGGCAAACAATTCGCCCATGTGTTCCTGATTTCAAAGGAAAAGTGGGTACTCGACCATACCGTAGGTGGGATGAGGGTCACTTCTTTTCTACGGCGATCGATCCTCCAACCGTGGGCTCTCAAGCCGAGACAGACTCTGGTCGATGTCAGAATACCTCTCAATAGTTCGACCATGTACTGTATGTATTCATGCAGGAACCGATGTGAGTATTTGGGGTGGGGCAACAGACTTTGACGTGACGGGGTCATCATGAATGATAGTTATATACAGCTTGTGGTTTGACCATTATCTGAAGTGATTTGTTGAAGAAAAAGAAAGTAAAATGGTGATTTGTGGCAAGGTAGCCAAGTTGGAAATTACTCAAGTCACCTGAACAACTACACCGGATGCAATCACCCACATACCTTTTAGTGTGCTAATAGGTCAATAGGGATAATTGAGCGCTTGATTATAGCGCAGCAAAATAATTGTGAAATACTGTATAACAAAAGGCGATGATAATATTGAGAAACCCTGTCGTTGGTCAATAACGGGGCGCTGAACCTCATTAATTCGTTTTTCCCTCAGTAGGCGCCAGGATAGTTATTCGTGCTCAATTTTCTATAGCATAACTAATCGACACATTGGCAGAGTTGGACTGACCCTCTGGGGTACCAGGCTTTCCCTGGTGGGCCATTACCATCTGAGCACCTATGGATGTTAATAGAAAAGGGTAAGGAATGCTGTTGATCTTATCCTGAATACCTCGCATATAATACTGGTCTTGTAAGTGGTCACTTTAAACAGTATATCATTATGCTTATTTGAATAGTCCCCTCCTTATTAGGCACAGCTCTAGGTTCGATACTGGACCAAGGTGGGTCGGCTTCTTTCGGGCGAGAGAGATGTACCTAGTGCGCCTTCCTTCGGATGAGAAGTAAAAGCGAGGTCTCGTGTGGTGTACGATGGGAGTTGGTCGGCAACCGGCTTCGGAAAAACTGTCCAACATATCACCCTTGTCCAACATGTACCCTGTCCAACATATACCCTGCTATAGGCGGGGTAAATGGTTAGGAATAGCTTTTTTTGCTAATGGAGGTATATTAATTAAAATATAGTGAGCTCGTTAATGTGGTCGTGCTACCCCCCCGTGGAAAAAAAGAATGGAATACTAGGTTCCAACTTCTTCGATAGACTGCCTTTCAATCCGAATTTTGCTTTACACTGACCGTGAGTAACCGTTCTGATATCAAAAACTATTAAATTGATTTCTTCATAAGGTTCCTGTGACCCGCTTGTGCGGGTACTCCGACAAAGGACGTTTTCAAGTGGCTACTCTTTCTTGTGAGGGAGAGCACCATTTCTTTTTCTTCGACTCTCGACTCCTTCGTCTTCGTGCACCTAGAGCCCTAGCAGTTGAACCATGACTATGGGGGAAGGTTCACGTCACGTCTTCCTTGTTGTAAGAAAGTAACCTACAAATTTGGCAAGGTGTTTGATCTGCTAACTTTGAGGTCGAGACAAGGGCACACCATCCAAAGACCAACTGATGTCGTTCTTATACAGCTGATATTGTATGGTACTAACCACCGAAATTCCGTAGTTTGTTTACATGTGATATCCAAGAATCGGCAAAGTTATGTTGCACGCAGGCCCAAATGACACGATATTTTCCAGAAAGCAACATTTGTTCATTTTTCAGCCAGTAATATTTGACGACAGTAGTTGACGTTAATTGCGTGAAAAAAGATCACTTAGGATAATGAGGTTTTTCAGGTACTCTGTCAAATGACCTTTAACTATGGTGTTTCGTGGTAAGGGACTTTTTGGAGTTCACCAAAGTGTAGCCAACCAATCCACACTAACTGGAAGTTTGTTTACGCAGCAAATGGACAAATGCATGACCTCCTCCCCCACTCCTCATTTCGAGACACAATTAGATTGGACGTTATCTTCTATTGTGGAGTAATGAGTCCACCCTAATGGGGATGAGTTATCAAAAATTCTTTCTACAAAGCTCCAATTTGGGGGTGGGGGAGAAAGCGGTTGCACGCAACTCAGGTTTGGCCTTCAAATAGCCATCACAAAAAAAATGTGAATTTGCAAGAGGGTGAAAGGGGTGCTATGAACAGTGATGATGCCCACGAAATTGAAGTGCTGTTAGCTAACTCGAAAGTGGACCAATTTACGTGCAAATTTTAATCTAGTTATGACAGACTATATGGATTAGTTGCCTAATTTGAATGTCAGAAGGAGGTGTTTCACCTCTTGACATTCGTAATATGCATACTCATAATCAGATTGCTGCTTTCCTCTGCCAGAGTTAACTGAATTGGGAGTGTGGGAGGAGTACCTAAATAACTGACAACAGTATATTTTCCTTCTATCCTTGAGGAATGGGTGTCATGCCTTAAAACTTTTTTAAGGCTGTGCTCAGGGGTTGAATGTGGTGTAAGTGGGTGTGCAAATTGTATACACCCACGCAAAGTCGCTCATCATCATATAGGCCTACCCTTATCCCACCTATATAACTGGTCGGTTTGGGAAGTTCTGGTACCGTATTTCTCCTGTTTTCCACAAGGTCTCCGTCCACCTCCTGCAGCACCTAGTACATTCGTACGCGATCTGTTTTAGCCTACCCCTACTCCGCCTGCTCGAAGTACCCTGCCACTCCATAATCGATCTAATTATTCCCTTCTCTCCTCTTCTCAAAATCTGCTCCTACCACCTCAATGCCCCCATGTTTAAACTACAAGTGTCGTACTGTATACGGTATGCATGACAAACGTCTGCCCTATAGATAACCCCTTTGAGATTCGTTGGTCTCATCAGAATCTCTTTCCCAGTTGTTCTAAGTAGCTGATCCGAGATTGTTGAACTTTTGCACCTTTTTTTTTGCCCTTCTTCTTCGCTGAGGGCGTTGCCTTCACAGCCACCTCATTCCGTATGGTGTTCCTGAGGTCATTCAGTCCATCTTCTACACATTTCCTGATTCAGTAAGCATCTCAGTATTGTCCGCAAGTCTCACACACTGAAAGACCTTTAACTTTTCATCATGCAATACTAGCCACTTATCCTTTAGTACCTTTCTTGTGGACCGTATCATACTCTTTTACTAAATCACTAAGGATGGCCTAGAGATTCTGCTTAGAGTTTCTTGCTTAATGTGACACCAGATGCCATCAAAATATTAATTACAATAGAATATTAAAAGCGGCTATATAATGTTCGCCTATTGATGGCAATGTGAGAAATTCGAAAGGGGTATCCCTTATGTGCCATGGATTACTGGGATAGGCTGCTTTTGAGCAACAATAAATTCTTCATGAAATGCATCAGTACTATGTTAATATAGTATTTCTGTTTTTTTTTTTTTTTACTTGTTTTGCACAACTGCCAAAGGAATGAATCAAAAAAGTGACTCCGATGAGTTTATTACGAGTAATAAAATTGTGGTGGAAATCATGTTGAGCATGGAATATGCAATACAGCTCCTGTCATAAATTTACTATGGACTATGTTTAAGATACAGCAGTTTTTCTCTTTCCCTTGCCATTATATGGATATGTTTTTCTTCATAAATTCACGATGGTCTTACGGTATATTTGCTTAGACAGGTTGATGGTTGGTTGCGTGGTTTTTTTTCTGCTGTTTTACGGCGATCATTTATTGCTACTGTTAGTAGGTCTTCTTGTGCTCGAAAGGAACTGTAGAAAAAGACGAGATTCAACTCTCCGTGCTGGATACCCTATTGTAAAGGTCTGCTTACTTAACTGGCTTCTAAAGTGCAGTAGACTCCCTGTTAATTGGCCACTTTGGACCGGACCTTAGATCCAAAACCTTAGATCCTCAAAAACTGATAAATACAGCTATTAGACATTTATTTCATTAGTTAAAATATCAATAGCAAGATGACAAATTTCCAGGCAAATTTCCATGACAAATTTCCAGGCGTAGGAGTCAGGTGTGGGAGCGGTTGAATTGTGTTTAGGACATACCAGTTATCGTCTGATCATTGAAGTTAAGCAATGCAACCTCAGATGGTACTAGCATGGATGACCGCTTGAGAACACTGGGTACTGTTAATAACTTAATACCCAGGAATCGTTGTAATAGCGTAGTGTCTGTGCAGACTGCATTAGAACTACGCTGTGGACGGGGCTCTAATGACCTGTGTAGTTGAAGAGCCCAAAAACACCATCGGAACCATGAACGTCAGGCCCGGCGCAAAATGAGACGCAGTCTCCGCAGGTGACACCGGTTGACTCACCATAAATTTCTGTGGCTCACACGATTGTATGTAGTTGCGTATGTTAAGTCGCAGGGTGACGAGACTCAGTACCTACGCCACGTGACCCTGCGGAGCGCAATGCCAATGCCGCAAATTCCTGCGCGAAGTTGGCGTGACAATAACAAAAAGCGGTGCGAAGCAGAGAAGTTTTCTGGTTATTTGATGCAAATTTCAAACCAGTATGGTGAAAAACTGCGATTCCATGTGCGGTGATTGCCTGCTGGCAGAATTTTGCAGGGCTGCTACACCCTGCGTCACCCTGCGTCTTGCCTAAATTGCTTCGTCCGGAGCTAACTATCAGCCACTCCTGTAGACTTTAGCCACAGTCGTGGCGCATGGTCCACTCTTTTTAGACTCACGACAGACGGTAGCTATATTGCCTACTTAGATGAACATGACTCCAAATAAGTCGACACAACTCAGTTTGCCATTTTGGCAGCTCATGGTCGTAGATTCCATCCTGGAAGAGGACCTAAACTTGTAGCCAGTCCTTTGTCATTTAAGGGAGAAAAGACAGTGATTGTAATGCTACGAGGTTGGCCTGAATTATATGATGTTCTGGGGGAGTTGATGACATTTAAAACTACTACTGACGGTATCATCATCATCACACCCTTATCCGGCCTATGGCAGGGTCGGGTCTGCGGGTTCTAATCCTCCACTCCCGTCTATCCCCAACCAGGCTTTCATCCACGCCGCATGCAGTCATGTCCCTTTGTACAACCTGCTCCAACGTCCGCTTGGGTCTCCCCCTTGCTCCTGATGCCACCCACCACCTGCTGTCTCATAATATACCGCGTGAGCTCCTCCTCCCCCCTTCGCATCACATGCCCTTACCACCTCAGCCTATTTTCCCTCATGTTCTCCGCAATGTCTCCCACCCCCAAACTGCCTCTAACATACTCGTTGCGGACTCTGTCAGCACGAGACACCCCACTCATGTAACGCAGCATTCGCATCTCGGCCACTTGCATTCTCCTCTCGTGGTTCTTTCTCACTGCCCAGCACTCCGATCCATACAGACGGTAATTGACCTTATATGTTAGTACTGCATTTTAAACTTGGTACACGTGTTTTGTTTTTTTTCCCTTCGTTGTTGGGCTACTCACGAAGTACTGTTTCCCCTTCACTACTCTGCTGGAAGTGACTGTCCATTCTATTTAGGACCATTATTTGTCTTACTCACCGTAGCTATTTGTCATTGTCGTCACATACAGGCCGACCTAAAGCAGTCATTAATATTGTTTGTGCATGTTTCAAGCTTGCGCTGCAATAATGCATTTTAAATGTAATGCCATGGCGTGACGTGGAAGTTACCATTCCGGAAGTTAATGTGGTATTCAATTGAAATGATGATTGAAACTATATGCGCTGTTGCTGCAGAGTTTTATTCTTGACGTCTTATAACGTCAACTCGGAATAACGATTTATTACCAAATGTTGTCCCAGAACGGTGGTTGGTGACGGTAAGTCTGTCAGTTGTATGGACTGCATTGAAACGTTGATAATAATAATCACAGGACTAATGCAATTTCAGAAATGTGTTTGAATCTAATAGGCTTTTTTTGTGCGTGCCGCGAGGTGTTTTGTCTTTTTTGGTAGCATGTTGCCACCTTAAGGGAGTTGTTGCAGGTTCGAGCCAATACGAGGCGGATGGACCTCTTTCCAGGGAGTGGACAGAATATGAAGAGGCGCCCCCCCGTGTGATATGCATACGTTTGATGTCTGCCCTACATGTAAAAGACGCCTTACTCATCAGTCCAAACTGTTTTTATCGGCCATGGCAGGGTCGGGGAGGTCCCGAGTACCCCTTCTTTCGGATGGAAAGTAAAATCGAGGTCCCGTGAGGTGTACGATGGCATTTGTGCGTAAAATAAAAGAATCCTCTCTACTATGCAACGTGTAGATGAGGCAAAATTTCTAGGTGTAGGAGCTCGCCCCCCTGGCGTCGGTGGAATCCCTCAACGAACAGTACACCGACGATAAATAAGCATAGGGGTTGAAGCTATGGTCGACAACCGGCTGTAGAAAACCATGTCCAATATATCGCCCTTGTGTCCATTCAGAGGAGCAAGATGAGTTGCTTGACAGGGTCGAGTACCCATTTGTCCCTTTGGAATTGAGGCAGTAATTTTTACTTGCTGCATGCTTATATTCTTCGAGCAGGTAACTTTGTTCATCGACGACAAAGGGAAAGGGTTAGGAAACGACTAATGATGGGGACGTTTTCGATGAAATAACCGAAGCAAAAAGAAATGACATATTTGACTTTAACGGTGTTGGTAGGCGCGTCGTAGTTAAAAATATGAAACGAACCGCGATGGATGTTAATGATAGCAGTTTACCTTGCCTTAATCATTGAAGTTGAATAATGTCGGCGCCTAAAATCTAAAGTGTAAAAATGAGGCTAGAAAATAGCTGCCTTTTTATGTATATGTTTTTACCCCTTGTAAATAAATAATAATTGCGTGAATGTTAAAGGGCATGATTATACATTTTTTGCGTGATGGCCGCCGTATAATGACTGGCGATCACGGAATTGGGCCTTAATAATCTATCATCCAAATAGATTGGGGAAGGAGTCACTGAAGGTCCCTTTCGACATTTGGTGGTGAACCATTTGCGTTAGACATTCAAGAAAAAAAAATCAATGCTTTTCTTTACGAATTTCGTGGAAACGACAGGGAGCTTTCCAAGTCTTACCCCTAGTTTTGTAGCTGTTTGTATTTCATCGTCCATTCCTCCATCTATCGGATGAACAAAGGGGGAAAAGGAATGAGAAGGACTCATTAATTTGTTGGCACTATATAAATTGAATCAATAAGTAATAAAATAATCTCATGTATTATTCCCGGAACTATTCTAAGTGCCAGTGAAATGTATTATTCCCATCGGTCACCGATGACATTATTTATAGCGTACCAATCCATGTTATGGCAAGTGGCTTTATCAAGGGCTGATGAAAAGGGTGAATCCTCTTCAAGAAATTGGCTTCTTGCAATTTTTATAACAGTCCCGTAACTTCATTAAAATTCGGGCTTAAAGAAAACTGAACTGTTTCCCCTACCCTCCACCCAATAGATCATGGTGTTTCCTAATCTTTCCTCACCAAGAAGTGATCAGGTTACCGTTTATACCGCTGTATTGTATGTCCACGCAGTCGTCGTAGAATAACCTTTCACCAATTGTCAGGGACGAACCCCGAACAGCAGGAAATTCATTTAGAAGGGATGCAAGTGACATCAAATGCATCATATGAGACTTTTCTTCACTTCAGGGAGCGGCTGTATTGTGTTGGGCACACCAGTTCTCATCTGATCACTGAAGTTAAGCAACGCAACCCCAGCTAATACTAACCGCTTGGGAACACTGGGTACTGGGAACTCTGCATTAGTACTACGCAGTGGACGAGGCTCTAATGAGCATTGTAGTTGAAGAACCCTAAAACACCAACGAAATAAACTCACTTCAGGACTAGGCTCTCACCAAAAAAAAAAAAACTATCGGTCTCGGCCAGGATGGCTCTTCAACCGTGGACTCACGAAGCCAATTGCTCTAGTCGTGATACGGACCTGATAATTGCCAATAGGACTAAAATTTATAAAATTACGGAAGTTCTTGTTAAGAAACTACCAGCTTGGGCGGTAGGGCCTGATGAAAGAGCTGAGTGCTGGCAGTCATTTGGTTAAGGGACAGGTCGATGAGCTGTCTTCTTGCCGGCACTTGAATTTCTGATAACTCTACTTGGAGGCCTTGTGCTAACACGTGTGGCTGGAACTCACACAGTTATCTGAAAGTCATTGTCTACCATCTGCAGGCAGCTATCAGATCAGGAGGAATTGTCCTTGGCCTTCCGTGCGTGGCACTTAGAGACTCACTTTCCAAAATTGGTTGGAATAAAGTTTATTGCCACTGGGTCATGAGGGCATACATTTTGTCACCCGCAGTTCTTCGGACGATGCAATACAGGAAATTCCAGAGTGTACAATTTATAAATTAGAAATAGCTGATACCGCCCGTTGTAAGGGGCCAGGAAGCGGCTTATTGCGGTGGACACACCAGTTCTCGTCTAATACCCAAAAATCGTCGCATTAGTGTAGAGTCTGTGCAGTCTGCATTAGAACTATGCAGTGGACGGAGCTCCAATGACAGTGTAGGTGAAGGACCCTAAAACACCACCGAACCAACAAACTGACGAGCGAGAGGGGAGCCCGAAGAAGTGCACTTGCCATCAGATAGGAAGCAAATTCATGGTCCTGGGTTGATTTAGTATTTTTGTCATGTTCCTCTGACTTGGAAATCATGCATGACATGATCACATAGGAATGAGGTGCAGTATTGTAATTTTATTCGTAATTCAGTGAAACCCGTGACATTTGGAAATTGAACTTTTCGGTTTGCGTAGATAATGTAGACCTGACTCCATGATAACCCCGAAGTGAGTTTATTATGTTCATTTTTTAATGTGTTGGGTCGAGATCATTTGTCACCCAGGCGCCATCTATATTGACAGAATGCAATCAGGACCGGCCCTAGAGTTTGCGGGGCCCAAGGCAGCAGGCGATAGCGGGGTCCCAGTACCAAGATTTTTTTAATTCACCAGCGCAGGGCCAAAGGCGGTCGCCTCGGTCGCCTTGCCCTAAGCCCGGCTCTGCAATCAATACAGTGTATGGGTTGCAGACGATTGCTCACGAGCTGAAAATGGTTTGTGAACGTTTTTTAGTTAGATACTCCGAAGGGAAATAATAGAGAGTTAGTGGTGAACGTCGACGACGACGATACGAACGATACGAGGTCAAATGAGGCAACTGTGCATGCTCACGAAAAGCAGACCAGCAATTGAGCTTGCGCATTTGCCTCATTTGACCTCGTATCGTTCGTATCGTCATCGTCGACGTTAACCACTAACTCTCTAATGTGTACTTAACGAACGCTGCTTCGAACGATTGCCGCGAATGTTTATTTTGGGTTTCTTGTGGACTTCCTTCTTTAGATCTTCCCGGACAAGGGACAATGGCGTCACTAGAGAAACCTTTCCTGTAAATCGTTGCCTCACTATTTTGTTTAAATGCTTGCGGTCTGAAAATACTGTTGCAGTGTGTGGGCCCGCTACTGCCCCCTTCCCCCCTCCCCATTATTTTCTCTATACGCCTTTTTGTATCAGTACGGATACAATCGACTGCAGTGGGTTTGTTCCACTTTTCGATGTCGTCGTTCCGGTGCTGGAATAATGCGTATTGATTTTTTTTAGTTTGACAGTCACGTTCGCCTTACACAATGAATAGGGAAAAATGGATATGACTTCTCATTGTTTTTGAATACAAACGTGGGTTACATTTTGATTATAAATTTAAAACTGTATTAACTGCGAAGGTCACAGAAATGTGATTTGGAAAACTCGTAAAATGTGTCTGCATTGAGTAATTTTACGAGCCATCATCACTGCGACCTTATCCTGAATGTAGCAGGATCGGGACTGCTAATTCTGAGTATTAGTCCCCTCTTAGGGGACTCTTGCATGATGCAATTGCCAGAGTGCCTCTTCCATCACATGGAAAATAAAGCGTTGGCTTCGCCCGCTAATTCGCATTTTCTACCAAGCAACTACGAACCGTTTTCCCGCCTATGGTAAGGTGGGGTACCCATCTTGTCCCTCTGAATGGACACACGGGTGATATGTTGGGCGGCGTTTTTCCGCAGCTTGCAGCCGACCTAAACTGCAACCCCTATGCTTATTTATCGTCGGTCTACTGTTCGTATGGGCTATATAGGCATGATTAGGAGGGAGCGGCAAATTGTGTTGGACACGCCAGTTCTCGTCTGATCACTGAAGTTAAGCAGCACAACCCCAGCTAGTACTGACATGGGTGGTCGTTTGGGAAAACTGGGTACTGCTAATACCCAAAAATCGTCGCATTTGTGTAGTGTCTGTGCAGTTTCTGCATAAGAACTACACTGGACGGGACTCTAATGACCTAGTAGTTGAAGGGCCCTAAAACACCAACCTTCACGACTTTGTGACTCTTATGCTTTGAAACCCAGAACTTGAAGGTGCGGATTTTGATGTGTTATTTTACGGTCTCTTTTCAAATCCTTAAAAGTCACTCGTCGATTTAGTGCCCAAAGACGGGCTTAAGGGACGTTTTGTCTTTTTTTCCACCGGAAAGGCACAGAAATCATTGTTGATGTTGCTCTGTTACCCGAAGTAACGGAATGGTTTATTTATGACGTCACTGGATAGCCTTCATATGTAAATAATAATGCATATATTATTGGGAGTGGATTTCGTTGTAGAGCCTTAAGTGTTGTGTGTAGATGCCGTACAGTGTTTCCATGTGTACCACATGGCGACTCGCCGCCGTGCTGCCAGAAAATCGCAGACCTCCAGGATTATTTTAAATTATTTTGAGATTTTTAATGCAAGGTTTCCAAGTCAAATCTAACGATTGTAGTTCGACTTGTGAAATGTTAACTTGAAGCTCCTAAGAAGCTCCTTTTTGTGTAACATCTAAAATTCAAAAGGAAACAGTATCGTTTCAGCCGTTTGTAATTTGCACTGATTCTTTCTATTCGTGTCTAATTATAGCCAAGAAAATGAGAAATTAATTGCTTCAAATGACAAACCCTTTATCTTAGTCATAGCGAAAGCAACTACTAACTTTTCCCGCCTATGACATAGTCGGATACCATCTTTGACCCTCTGGATGGATACATCGGCGATCGATCTGTTGGACGGTATTTTTTTGCAGCCGGCTGCCGACCTATTCTGCAACTCCTATGTTTATTTCTCGTCGGCTACTGTTGTCGGCGTAGGAATTTTGCCTAATCTACCCGTTGCTTCCAGGTTCGATACTGGATGGATGTGGGTTAGCTTCTTTCGGGCGAGAGATAGACTCCGAGTGCGCCTTCTTTCGGATGAGAAGTAAAACCGAGGTCCGAGGTGGGATTTGTACCTCAAAGAACCCTCTCTACCATGCAACGGGTAGATGAGGCAATATTTCTTGTCATAGGAGCGCCCCCCTGACGTCGGTGGAGTGCTCCAACGAACAGTAGACTGACGAAAATAAGCATGGGGGTTGCATCTTCGTCCGTCCAATATATCGCTGTTGTGTGCATTCAGGGGGACAACATGGGTTAGCGACCCTTCCATAGGCGGGAAAGGGTTGGGAGTTGCATTTTTGCTACCCATTGCCTAGTAGAAAGAGTATTGGCAGAGGATAATGACATTGTATGCCACAGGAAGCCATGGCTGTGCATCCCATCCTGACTCAGGACCCTCTCATTGAGTGACGCAGTAGTCACAGCAACTTCTGCGCCACTGAAGCTGCTAGTTATCCGGCCATGGTATGAGATAGTATGTGGTTGTATGCTGCATGAAGCCATAATGATAGTCCTGCCTCTATTGGTTGAAAGTAGACTATAAAGAAATGGGGCCCACCGGAATTAAGGGGATGAGATTAGTTCCCTCGCATTTAAGCTGCAGTTTATCTTTGGTTTTGTTCAGTTTCTTTTATTTTGCCTCTTTTTTGTGACACCTAAGACGTAATCCCCGTGTGCGAATTTCGAGAAAGAATCGTGGCCCATTGTGGTTTGTATTATGTCACCAAGACAAAGAAGATACATAAAAGAAGTACTGTATATACGTAATAATGATTGGCAAGCTTTCAAGATTTAGGATCCTTACCCTACGGCGTCGGTGTCCGAAGTTACCCCTAAGAAGAAAGTAGGCCGATGCGAAATAATCGAGAGGTTGTGCCATTAGGGCAACAGCCTGCTCCTTAAAATACCTTCCGATAGTGTGCTCGTATGTTAGCTTTCACTACTACCTGACCCAGCCATAGGCGGGAAATAAGAAAAGATGTTGATGATCTTCATCACTTGATATAACCAGCACCGAAAAGAAGTGCTGTTGAGCAGTCGGCTCCAACCGCTGAAAGAAATTCCTTAAGATATCCGCTGAGCAGGGCCTGGCAGAACAGGCAGCCGCCCGGGGCATCCCACTTAATAGAGGCAATTTTGCCTTTTGTAGAACGTAATTTGTAATAAGGTACTGAGAGAACTTCAACTCTTGATGCACTATGCTACACCTTACCCGGGACGGTGGACGACTGGGCCTCCCAAATTATACTTGTCCAGGGCCTTCCACTTCGTAAGGCCGTGAGCAGCTAAGGAGTTATTAAAAAATGGCTGCCATCCAGAATGACACATTGCAACATATGACAACGGTTAATTTTATACTTTAGGGTGAATAAACTGGTAGAAATTGAAACGGTAAAAGTTAGAAAGTAGTCGTTTCGTTATCCTCGATTTAGAGGTCGCTACTGTTGCAATGCGAACCTCTCTGTTAACTAAACTCGTTATCCATGTATCCTTTTAATCCGGATACCACTGTGAAGAGCTTGTTCAACGACCTGAGTTTGATGCCGTTGTCTCACGTGTTGAGAAATAGCGTATATTTAGACTCAACGTCATTTCTCAAGGTATTAGTTATTCAAAAGTACTACGTCTCTGCATTGATCCAAAAACAAGATAGGCCGGCGGCAAATAGTGGGGATTGTGGGCATAAAGCCTAGTTAGTACACACGGGTCGCACGCTCTGTAACTGCGTCAGTAGTCTAGGTACGATATTGAACCGAAGTGTGGTGCAGGATGGCATTTGCACGTAAAGAACCCTAGGTAGGTGAGGCAATATTAGAGCTCGCCCCCCTGGCGTCGGTGGAGTGCACCAACGAACAGTAGATCGACGATAAATAACCATAGGGGTTGCAGCTTTGGTCGGCAACCGGCTGTGAAAAACCACGTCCAATATATCGACCGTGTGTCCATTCAGAGGGACAAGATGGGTACCCAACCCTGTCAGAGGCGGGAAAAGGGTTAGGAGCTGCTTGTAGACTTAAGATTCAGGATATGTTGATAATAAATGGATTGAGATGCAGTTAACGCCTCATTTCTAATAAATATTCAGGAGGATATCTTCCGTCGTGCACCTCAGGGGAGCCCGAAACCCACTTTGGCGACGGTTCGAATTTTTGATTTCGAAACTTAGTTGATTAAGATCTAATTTAGATTCCAGGTTTGCAACGTTAGATCCAAAAAATATCTTTTTAATTCCTCCAAAACAAAGATATTCGTGACCTTGAGTTAAATGTTACCACAGTATCTCTTTCCAAAAAAGAAGTGCTAAGAATTCCTGCTGGAACCCACCAAGGTTCCTTGAAACGTTGCCATTTCAGAGTTTTGTGGTTCTTGCGTCAAAAAAATCTCTTAACAGGAAGTTATCACGTAGTTGCTATTTACTGAATGTCTCGTATAAAGATTCTGACGTGAAAGTTGGAGCCTGATGTTTAGGTGTAACCCCTATTCTGGTTGCCTGACTATAAAGCGACTGATGGGGAGCTTCCTTTAGCTCTCATCTCCATTTGCCGTTAAAAATTGCCTTAACGGCGACAAATTATAGGGCGAGAAGAAAAAGTATCTGGATCTTCAGTATACCGACGCGACGTCACCTGGACGTAAAAGAATCCTTTCCTCATTGTCTTTGTTATTCTTAACCCCCTTTCCTGTCTGTGGTAGGATCTCTTTATCCCATTAGAACTGCATCTATTAGACGGTATCCTTACACAGCCTTGTTAAAATAACAGATCGGCTCTAAGCCGTACGCTTCCAGCTGGTTTTGGTTAGTGTTTGAAGCTGCAGCCAGGTTTTGTGACACAATATACAGTATATGAGCTGTAAATATCAATACATTTCCAGCAGCAACCTTATATACCATATACTTTTTTTATACCTAGAGTTGATTTGAAATTCTCGTGTTTTTCTTGCCAAATCTTTATGAAATATTTTTTAATTTATTTGGCAGCAGTCTAGATCCCAACACCGTCTCACTCATTTATATCAGCAGTCGAATCGTATCATTGGCCCTTTGAATGGTTGTGTAACTTATTCCCTCGTTATGAAACATCTATATATCATGAAATTTCGTTTATGACGCTCGTTTTTTTGACTCGGAATCGATAACGGAACTGCGTTTCTTTGTCGAAGATGGAGTTTGAGGAAAGGAGAGTGGAAGAAAGACGGAGAGTGACACAGACAGATACAGAGAGTGAGAGACGACAGACAGAGAGTGAGAGACGGATAGACAGAGAGTGAGACGGACAAACAGAGAGAGAGAGAGAAATACAGAGACAAAGAGAGAGAGGGGAAGGGAGACAGACAGACAGACGGACACACACAGAGAGACAGACAGGGAGGGAGAGAGGGTGACAGACATACTAATAAATAAATACTAAAAGATATTGGTACCTCCAGAATTGTGTCCTTAGCAGTCGACCGCTATATATGAATCTTCCCGGTTGTCCTAATTCTTGATTTGCGTAATTCGGACAGAGTATTTGCTAAGGGGTTTAAGACTTCTCTTCCTATTCCTTTGTGAGGGGATTAATATAGGACGGGAAGGATTAGGGAAATGCTTCCAATCCAGTGGTATGAGGTTAGGGTGCGGACGTTAATGAGCTTACAAGCACTGGTCTAAGGTGGTATGGGCACGTTTTTAAGGAGAGGAGACGTGAATATCGTTAGGTTCATCACAGGGATGTAGGCTGTAGGAAAACAGACGGGGTAGATGTAGGCCAAAGAAACAATTTAGGACGGGATATGACATTTAGTGCTGTGGACGGGGACCTGATTGGGAATGAAATGAAGTGAAGCGTTAGAAGAGAAACTCACTGAATCGATTGGGATAATAATGATTGACAGGTCTACTCTTTTAAATAGTGGAGCACTTGGTGGCCCCCATATTTCGCATGTTCTAAATGACTTGTGTTTTGAAATACTTTAGGGAATACGTCTCCCTCAAACAAACTGTAATTTGAGTTATTTGGATGCTTATTCCTAAGTGCTTCCCAGTTTGGGGCGGTCTTGAGAAAAAGCTGTTGGGTCAGGCTACGTAGCTGATCAGCTGTTAACTTGAGAATAGAACAGCAATAAGCCCTTTTGGAAATGTCTAGCCATTACCCCCGGCAGAACCGTTAATCCCGGCCGAAGTGTAAATGCTTCTTTTGTTGCGAGAGGAAAGCTCCTTTCTGCTTTCCGTCGGATCAGAAGAAAAGCCATGGTTCAGTGTGAGCTTGCCCCCTGACGTCGCGTCGGTTTCGGAGAAGTGCCCCAACGAATAAAACAGACCGGCGTTAAGTTAGCAAAAGGTTGCAACTTTAGGTAAGAGGTAGCCGGCAACATATAAAGAAAGTCCAACGGTATACACCCGTGGGTCCTCGGTTTCACCGAAATATACGCTTACCTGGTTCAACCCTAGGGGAAAGGGCTTGAAGTGATGTTGATGATGACGACATAATTATGTATTTTAGCACAAGTAGATGCTAGGCTTTCATTCGCAATGTTATTGAATTTGAGGTTCATCTTTTCATTGTGTATGTACACTTTATCCCTCATAAAAGTTGCCACTATAAATGTTAACTCCCTAGAGAAGAAGCATGATGTGACCCAATTTTCCATTTTTGTCATTTTAGGTAGAGTTTATTAGTAAGGGCACTTCTGGAATATTATTAGAAATACATAATACATTGTCCTTGTAACAGTTGATGACTTTAGATACCAAGTAGCCAATGTACATTGTTAATGGAAAGTCATGAAACGGTGTTGTCGCCTAATGTCAAAAGCACACAATGCCACCAGATACCCGGTAGATGTAAAGACATAAGCTGATCGAAAACTTAATAAACATGGGTCGAAACTCATGTTTTAATTATGGTATTTTTGTGGTAGCGCTTACTGAGCCAGTGGTTCCAGGTTCGATGCTGATATTCATGTAGATTTACTTCTTTCGGGCGAGAGAGAGGCCCCGATTTCCGTGTGGTGCACCATGATATTTGCATGTCAAAGAAACCTTTCCACTATGCAACGGCTAGATGAGGCCAAATTTCCAGGTGTAGCAGCTCGTCCCCTGGCGTCGATGGAATTCCCCAACAAACAATAGAAGGACGATAAAGGAGTGTAGGGATTGCAGCTTTGGTCGGAAACCGGCTGCAGAAAAGGCCGCCAGTATATCATCCTTGTGTGCATTCAGAGGGACAAGATGCCTACCCGACCCGGCCATAGGCAGGAAATGGGCTAAAGTTGCGTTTTTTGTTGAAGTTTCTGTCATTGGAGTTTTGGAAAAGTACCCCACCTTATCACCTCAGATTTTGGTGGATCCAGGGGTGTCGCTAGGGTTGGCGTCACCCGGTGCGGTGACACCATGGTGTCACCCCCTCTCCCGAAAAAAGCCGCTTCTTCTGCTTTGGTGTCACCCCCGGTGCGGCCCGCACCCCCTAGTGACGCCGCTGGATGGATCCGCCCCTGGTGTATGGAGTGTACATGCACTTGTACACATCACACGTAATCCTGCAAGTGAAATATGAAGTTGAGTGTTACAAGGCGTTATAGTTCAAGGATTTTTCAAGGAGTTCTTTGTCTAATACACATGATTAACAAGGTAAAAATAGATAATTTCATTTTGGTTCTTGTCTTGTAAGACAAAGATAATTAAATTTTGTTTAATTTTTTAAACAGTTACTTTAAAATTGGTTTTTGTAGTTGAAGTTGAATTAAACTGCTAACAACTTATACGAGCTATGTCTAAATTAGTTTTGTTTTTTTACTCCCAAGGAGGAAATTTGTAATTTTGGTGAATTTCCAAATGGCCACTTTCCAATTATCTCCGCCAAAATCGTCGTTACAAAGTTTTGCGCGAAATTATTAAAAGGTATAACACATTTTTTGCCGGACCAACCAAATACAGAATATTGATTTTGTTCTTTTACAAACCCTTTTTATTTGGTACATTCGTCTACGTCGTAGTCGTTGACTAGTGTGCATAATTTTTTTTTGACCAAATTCTGAGCATTTTTGCCCCCTAACACGATCGGATATGTATTTGTTGTGTTGTAACCAGGAGCACACAGATGAATTATTTGACGGTACAGTAGAATCTCGTTATATCGAACCTCAGGGGACTGTGAAAAATAGTTCGATATATCCGAGATTCGATATATCCAAATCCGGAATTATATGTAAAGCTAAAATTTACATCGGGCAGGACCAGCGCTCAAGCTTCGATATAAGCGGGAATAAACAGGATTTCGATATACCGAAGTTCTACTGTATTTATTACAGACACAGGGCTATCGACCTAAAGCCGCAGCCTCTAGGTTATTTCCTATGTTCGTCGAGGGGCAACAATTTCGTTTACTGACGGAAGGGTAAATTCTTCACCCGCCTCGGGTAGCACGCTCGGTAACTGCGTGAGTAGTTCTAGGTTCGATATTGAACTAAGGCTGGAATGGGTGCGGAAGGCAAAGGTGTTGCTAGGGTGCTGGTGGAGATCTAGGCAAAGTGGTTTAGCATGAAAAGTCTCCCTAGCAAGGTTTCCGTCACAAAGGATTATATATTCATATTCATAAGGCGAGAGGCAGGCCCCGAGTGCCCATTCTTCCGGATGAGAAATAAAACCGAGGTCCCGTGTGGTGTACAATGGCATTTGCACGTAAAAGAACCCTCTCTACTATGCAACGGGTAGATGAGGCAAAATTTCTTGGCGTAGGAGCTCGCCCCCTGGCGTCGCGCCGGTTGATTGTCCCAACGAACAATAGACCGACGATAAGTAAGCATAGAGGTTGCAGCTTTGGTCGGCAAACGGTTGTGGAAAAACAATGTCCAATATATCGCACTTGTGTCTCCATTCAGAGGGACAAAATGGGTACCCGAGCTTGCCATAACCAGGAAAAGGGTTAGGGGTTGCTTTGACAGTAGGGAGCAACCTTTAACACTTAGGAATTTCACTGAACGATATGAGTTTTACACTTCATGGGGAATGGATCCATTTTCTGACAAGTGGTAGCGAACATAACATACATGACCACGACAGAGCGGCTGTATTGCGTTGACACACCAATTCTTGTCTGATCACTGATGTTAAGCAACTCAACCCTAGGTAGTGCAAGCATTGGTGGCCGCTTGAGAACTCAGGGTACTGCTAATACCCAAATCGTCGTAACAGCGTGGTGGCTGTGCAGTATCTGCATTAGAACTATGCAGTGGACGGGGCTCTAATGAACATTGTTGATGAAGGGTCCTAAAGCATCAAAAACCAACCAGGATCTCGACTTTCCTTCTCCGCCTGTCAAAAAACACACAGAGGGGCCTCCATTTGCATCGACCAGGGTCGATCCTGCAACGATGGAAGTTAAACACGCAATTCTCTGGGACGGACTGGTGACATCGTCGTGGTACCATTTTCTTTAATGTTAGGACGGTCTAGCAGCTGCTCAGCAAAGGTTATGTTCAGGTGGTTCCGATTGCTCTGGATCTTGATTTCATTTCGAGCCATATATGGATGCAAATATTTAGCAAGGCCGGCAATCCATTTTTTGGTTAGCATTTGAAACCACGTTTCAAATACTTCTGTCCCGACCTGCCTGATACGCTTATGATCACTTAAGGCTGGAAAATGCTTATCACTTTCCAGCTTCAGACGATGCTTCTTGCCTAGCTTGCATTTATTGGCTTTTGTAATGAGGTTGTTACTCTAGATAGTGATTGATATACAGTACACAATAGTTATCGTCTGAGATCATCATGTGCCCCTTGAGAAGTACAACTGTACTCTTCGCCTGTTTGGAGACCCCTACACTGTATATTTTCTGTCGTCCTATCTGTCAGTTTTAATTTAAAGGGGATTTGTGGTGTACTGTTAGTTAGAATTCCAGAAGTTTATAACGCTTACAACTGCCAAAGTCGAAGACCGTACATAAGAAGTGCGATCAATACGGTATGCACTCTCCAAGTTTGGTTATGTAACTTCGGCCTTTGTAGGCCTACTTCTAAAAATAATGTATTGGCCCCCAACGGGTTAACTCCTGCATATGAAATTTTTTGTTGATCAACATATATTATTATTATTATTATTATTTATTTAAACGTACATTAGTACAATAATCACACAAACAAACACATCTATACAATTTGGGAAAGCAGAAATTTGAACAGGCTGTGCTGAAAATGGGTACACCAATTGCGACATTTGAAAAGGGCGCACTGGAAGACATGGGACCTGATTATGAACGGAAGTTCATTCCATACAGGATAGCATTTAACTGGGAAGTACCGCCTCCTCACATCTCCACCAGGAAGTCGAGAAACAAAACGGAACCTGGACGGTGCCCTGACATTGACCGCAGACAAGAAGTCAGCAGAAATAGTGTGACGGGTGGGTTGGGTTCCGTAACGCAGAAGCAAGTTTGAGAATGAGGCAATATTTAACGAACAGACTAAATGGAAGCAAGCAGGCCTTCACACGGACAGGAGACACATATATGTTTCACTCCGCAATGGAAAGGTTTTTTGTAGGAGTATCATATCCTTGCTTCCCTTCGTTTCATTGGTGCTTTAGGGCCCTTAAACTACAGTGGTCATTAGAGCCCCGTCCACTGTGTATTTTTAATGCAGAGACTGCACAGATCGCAGACACTACGCCCATGTTAGTCCTAGCTGGGGTTACTATAGTGATCAAACGAGAACTGTTGTGTCCAACGCAATACAGCAGCTCCGTCCTTGCTTTCCCCTCGACGACAGGCGCACTTGGGACACCTAGTAAGTGAAGTTTATCAGGAACATAAATGGCGCTTGTAATCTATTACTTAGTCTGCAATGCGGATTACTTAATGCTGCTATTTCCTCTGTATATCGGACAGCAAGATACTTAAAGGCACCATAAAACAAACCAACGCCTGCTCTAGCACTTATGCCGCACGGAAGAAAAAGACAAATTGCCGCCCCTTGAAGCAGCGCTCTGTTCGCGTGCTCGGTTCTCACACTTACAGCCAAAATGGTGCATTTAAATTTTGGCGCCCCGGACAAATGTCCGGGCATGCCCCACTTATAGCTTGCCCGGCACAAACGTTGGAAAGAATGATACATTTCATCCTTCGTTTGGGAAATGTGAGGAGACGAATAGGGGAGAGTTATTTATATGTATATCGTCTGGACTGTAATCTCAGGAATTGTAGAGCCTATGATTTCACAATTTGACGACTTTTGAGGTCTTAGAAATGGAGCCACCTCCTAATAATTGTACATTGAATTGTCCCCAAAATTTTCTGAGGTGTGTTGTTTTTGCATTTGTTTCGCAAATCGATGTCTTGTTGCAATAGCCACAATTGCAGGTTTTAACAAATTCTGTTATCAGATATTTATAAAATAATCTGTTGCCTAACCGAATATTGTAAAATTTTCGTTTAAAATATTTTGATGAAATTCACCTTACATGAATTCAAAGGCAAATGACCGGGACAGACATCCGCGATACGTTAACGTTTTTGTACTACAGGCTAGGTAGGCTCTTGCGTGGCAGGTTTCGCAGTGCCTGTGCTTAACTTTGACATTTGGAAAACGTTTTTAGTTTTTTATCGACAAATCTACTCCTGTTCCCAAACACACTGATTTTTCAATATTAAGAGAATACAGGAATTTATTAAACTTTCTCAAACATTGTACAGATCAGGAATACTAATAAATTCTGTCACATCCTACCCTGAGGTGGAGAATCGTTCGTAGATCGGAAGCAGGACAATCCAAAGTGGAGGGAGTAAGAGAACTTAACGTAACACCTAGTGCCGTCTGTGATTTGTGGAAGCAGTTTCAGGAGACTGACTCCATATCCCGAAACCCTTCGTAAGGGCGTCCAAAAGACATAAGGGAAGGGGACCATTATGTTGGTGAAAGTGTCATGTGGTGTGCCTCTATGTAACTTTTAAGGGCGCAGTTGGCTCAGTTCCATGTTATGGATGACAATGTTCTTCCGCATAGGTCCCAAATGGTGAATGAATATTTTTAAAGTTAGGATATTCAGCGGATTGATTGGCTAGAGATATTTCCAGACTTGAATCTTATTAAACATGTCTGGGGTGCACTTGGGATGGCAATTGCTATTCGCCAAGCACCTCCCAGAACCATCCAGGAGTTAAGAACAGCTTTGGTTCAGAAGTGGATACAGCTGCCTTACTGGTCTCATCAGCTGTCTCATAAACAGTATGATGACTCACTGTGCAACCCGTGTGTCTGTTAGACGTGACCATACCCCCTATTAGCCTAATTTTTGGCACCATCTTGCAATGTCAATTTTGAACATTCCTGCTCTTATGTGAATTACTGATGAATTTGCAATGGCATTTTCCTTGTTTTAGGACATAAATGGCTGTTGTTTATAACTCTGTTGATATTTTTCGTGCCCTCTCCTCATATTCAGCTACGCGGCCTCCTTGGAAGTCGAGACCCTAATGAAGGTTTTCCCATTAGATGGGTAGCCGAAATAAGACATCAATCTGCCAACCTAGCTCATAAATCACTCATCAGGTCTTTGAACTTTGGTACTGAAAGGTGTGCCCAAACTCCTTGATATCCAGTCTCTATCTTTGCAGAAGAGCGCTTAAGGTCTTACCCCGCTTTGTGGGACAGTCTATGATTGCGATAATGATAAATCCACTCTTCAGGGTGTTATCACAGGTAGAGTGAAGCCGGTGAAGCATTTTCCCGAAAATCAAGTGTAGGTGTGTGATGTCACCTGCCAGCCACTAAACTTAACACCCATGTCGCGTATCATGATGATGAAATTATAATAAAGGTGTGAAGTTAGAGAGGTTTGCCTCAGATTTAAATATTAAGAACTCAAAAAATATGACTATCATTCCTTATTTCCTGTTTCCTTTGTAGGTCATTTGTATTGGTCTTGGGCGGAATCAGACAAAGGCTAATGACATCTCTTGGCCGACTGACAAATGCATAATTCTTTAGGGACGGATAGGGAGGCATTTCTGCCACTCTGACGAAAGAGAAACTTTCAAATGTGTTGAGATAGGATGAGGTTAATTAGGGCTACGTTGTCCACAAAGGCTCATCAGTGGTGCAATCATATGGGTAAAGCATTGCACGTTGTATTTAATGACAATAGGATTTAGTTTATGTACTGTAATTTTGTAATTTGTAAATTTGAGGTTCAAAATTCTTGACAAGTTAAGGTGTTATAAAATGTTCAATAAATGTAAATTTGTAATCATGCACGGACCACTTTAATCATTCTCCCTCTCACAAAGGTAAATTACCGACCCCTGGTGACTAAAGAGGGAAGCCCGCTCTATCAGTTGAGATGCCGAGGTGTGAAAATTCCGTCAAAATCTGCGATATCGGCAAGACCACGACTTTAAAATTATTACTTTGGATACAACAGACTAAAGGATCAGTTCTCCAGAGTATTGGGAGATAAACTCCGATGTGACCCATAGAATCAATGAGGGATAGTTGAGGTGGAGACAGGCAAGTGGAGTTCCGTTTGATATAAGGGTCCCAATTAAGTTGTAAGGGGAGGAGGAGCTCGTTAGGTCCATTACAGAAATGCAGAGTAGTTGGAAGCATTCGGGGCAGGGGAGACAAAAGCTGATGTGGGAACAGGTTGTTCGTGAGGATATCGTAGTGTGTGGAGTGGACGAGGACCTGATGAGGGATAGACGGTAGTGGAAGGCTAGAACCCGTAGACCCGACCCTACCGCAGGAGGGATAAGGGTGCCAATAAGGAAGTGGAGAAAAAGAACTGCAATGGTAGCACTGCTATATCACCACAGCAGGGAATTGAACTTAGTTCTTCTTCACGCCAGGCGAATACTGAATGAATTCCCCTTGAAACAAAGTTGTATATACCTATTCTAAGGCAGAGATTGATTTGTTGGCGTTTTAAGGCCCTTTAACTACAACGGTCATTAAAGCCCCGTCCACTGCGTAGTTCTACGACGATTTTTGTGTACTAGCGATGCCTAGTGTTCCCAAGCTGCCATCCTCAGTGCCTTACCTTTAGTGAACAGACGAGAACTGGTGTGTACAACGCCATACAGCAGTTCCCCCAACACAGAGAACAGAGTTGCGGGTTCGTGTATTATGTACCGGTATTAGAGAAATGAATTCCCTAAGCCCTGCAAGAAGTAGGACAAAGGTTAAAGACTATTGTTTTTTTTTTGCGTTATTTTATTACAGTATATTGGGGATAGGGAGTTGTTTGGTCTGTAGGTCTTTGTGGGCTGCAAGTCTTTAATAATGTGTCTGGCGCTAACATCTCGGAATTCGCTACCGCATTGCAGCTAATCGTCCCTAGTTCTCAAGAACTTGATAGTTTTGTTGCAGAGTATGTTGTGGGTGGCACGTTTTTTTCAGGGGAGAAGAAAATAGGCCAATCTATGTATTTTCTTTCAAAATTGGTGGATCAGTCTGTCGCCATCCTATCCTGTCATCTTCGCAGCTGGTTCTACTTTAAACGCCTAATTTTCATAATATGATCTACGAGCAGTGCTTTTGTTATATCGATTTTCGTCGTTATATAATGGGAAATTAATTAATTGACGTCAGATTAAAAAATAGAGAAAGGAAGTCTATTTGAATCCTACAGTCTCGCACATTTATTAAGTAGCTGTTTTTTAAAACTGATACTGTATAAAAAATTAAATTTGAAGAATTCCACATTCTGCTATCACAGTAAAACCTCTCTATGGGTACACTCCACTAAAGGGTACGACCCTCATATCGGTAAAAATTCTTCAGGCAACGATTTTTTTGCCCACAGGCTTTATGTGATTACTACCTCAATAAACGGCACACTCTGTAATGGGTACACCCCTCTAAACGGTGCACCTATGTAATGGTTTCACCCCTCTAAACGGTGCACCTCTGTAATGGGTACACCCCTCTAAACGGCACACATCTGTAATGGGTACACCCCTCTAAACAGTACACATCTGTAATTGGTACACCCCTCTAAACGGTACATATCTGTAATGGGTACATCCCAATAGAGGGGTGTACCCATTAAAGGACACCATTATCAGAAAACGACTTCTGTAATAGGTACAAGAGGTGGTGACTGAGTCATCACCAACACTTTCAAGAAATCGCACACCAAAGTTCTCGCCATCCGTTGAGGCAAAATTCAACAAGAATTGTGTGAGCAGCCATGCCACGAAAGGATATTTCATTAGAAAATAAAGTAAAGGCCATCCGTGCTCAAGAAAATGGAAAAAGTTTTCGTGAAATTCAACGTGAATTAGGATTAAGCCATGGTGTAGTACAGCGTGCAGTGCAAAAAAAGGATGAGATTCTGCAAATGTGGAGTTCATCTACAAATTCTCAACAAAGCCGAAAGAGAAAGCTGACTTATGATGGTGTTGATCTCTCAACGTTTAAATGGTTTTGCAGTATGACAGGGAAAGGCATACCAATCAGTGGCCCATTAATTCAAGCCAAAGCAAAAGAATTTGCTTCATCGTTGGGACACAGCGATTTTACTGCTAGCAATGGTTGGCTTCACCGATTCAGGACAAGGCACAATATTGTTTTCAAGACCTTATCAGGTGAGTCAGCTGATGTGAATATTGAAGTCACAGATGACTGGAAAAAAAGGCTGCCTGAACTTCTCAGTGGGTATGATACTAAAGATGTTTTCAATGCTGATGAAACTGGACTATTTTTCCGTGCCCTGCCTGATCGGTCACTTGTACTGAAAGGTGCTGATTGCCAAGGTGGCAAGATGGCCAAGGACCGCATGACAGTGCTTCTTTGCAGTAGTGCTATGGGTGAAAAATTGAAGCCTGTGGTAATATGGAAGTCAGAAAAGCCAAGATGTTTCAAGGGACTTTGCATGCAGTCTCTTGGTGTCCATTGGAGAAGTAACACCAAGGCATGCATGACAGCAGAAATTTTTGTAGCATGGCTAAACGACGTTAATTCTACAATGAAGCTAAAGAAGAGAAACATTTTACTTATACTTGACAGTGCAACAAGCCATCCACGACAAGTTGAAATGTCCAACGTCAAGTTGGTTTTCCTACCAACAAACACAACCTCTGTACTCCAGCCACTTGGCCAAGGAGTTATTCAGGCTTTCAAGCTAGAGTATCGCAAGCTTTTGCTGCAGTATCTTCTTACAAACATGGACAATGTATCAAAGGCATCTGATCTAATAAAAACAGTCACAGTTCTCCATGGTGTGAAATGGTGCAAGGAAGCATGGGACTGTGTTACAGGGAGCATAGTTATAAACTGTTTTTGGCATTGTGGTATTGGGGAAGCAATTGGAATACCTGAAGATGCATCCCCTCTCCATGAAGTACTAACATTATCACGTCACCTTGGAATTGCAGAAGTTGAATTTGAAGAAGAAGTTCACTGCCATGAAGATGAAAATTGCTCTGCAGAACATGATCTACTCAAAGTTGAAGAGGAGGTGGATAGTGACGTTGACCCAGACATTGAGGAAGAAAATCTTAATGGGCGACAGGTTCTTGCTCTTTTGGACCAAATTGATCGCTTTTCTATGAAATTTTTCAGTGAAACTTATGAAAGAAGAAGTGCTCCTCTGCAGCAGTTCAAGAAAAACATTGTAGAAGAATTAATACGAAGACGGCTCGATTCTAGACACAACCCTTGATTCGTTTGTTTGCAATAATGAAATTTATGAATATGCACGTCATTAATAATTTTATGAAATATTATTTCTGCAATATTTATGTATATACAATGCATTTTTTTTCAGTTAAAAATAAATAACTACATATACTATACTCAATCTATGTAACAGACTACTATACAGTATTAAAGTGTACCATACCTCTCTTATGGGTACACTTTTGCCAGGTCCCACAGGTGTACCAATTAGAGGTTTCATTCTATTTAAAAATAGATAATTATATTGAAATCATCGCATGCTCAGGAATGGCATGAAAAGCATCCAAAACCAAAAGCATGGGGTGGTGGACGTCATTTCCATACCATGGAATGGTATATTAGGGGCAGCATGGGGTGGTGGACGTCGCCAAAAAAATGAGGGAGAATAGGCTGAGGTGGTATGGACACGGCATGAGAAGAGGGGAAGAGGAGCTCGTTAGGTGCATTTTAGGAATGCAGGTGGTCGGTAGCGCCCGGGGCAGGTGAAGACCAAAGCAGACGTGGAAGCAGGTTGTCCATAAGAACATGACAGTGTGTGGGTTGACGGGGACCTGGTGGGAGATAGACGGAAGTGGAGGGCTGGAACCCGCAGACCCGACGCGGCCACAGGCTGGATGAGGGTATGATGATGATGGTGGTGTTTTAGAGCCCTTCAACTCCATTGGTCATTAGAGCCCCGTCAACTGTGTAGTTCTAATGCAGAATCGGCACAGACACTAGGCTATTTTAACGATGTTGGGTGTTAGCGTCCAAGCGGTCACCCATGCCAAGCCATGGAGGCTGGATGGTGCTGTTATCGCTGTTCTTTCCATTGGCGCCTTGAAAAGTAATAGTCCTTTGTGCCCCACTGCCTCTTACGGAGCCTTTACTTCTGCTTTTACTGATTACCTAATCCTGGTCGAGTCACGATCGCATAACAGTTTGTCCTACTGAATCAGGGAAATATGGAAGGAATATTGGACAGCGATGAACGTATTTTTTTGCCTAAGTGCACTTTTTCCACTGACACCGGAAATTTTGCTGAACTACATGCACTGTATATGTAGTTCTTTTACACACCTCACAGAACCACAACCCTTTACTTCCTTTTTGACAAACTGCTCACATTGGACTTGCCTGTTGACCAAAATAAACCACCTATTAACTAGTGAACCACCAGAAGGAGTATAACGTTATAGGTGCACTAGTTTCTATGTGTAGAAGCTCGGCGTTGGTGAAGGACAAAGTGCTCTAATGAAGGAAAATTAGGCCCACGATGAATAGGCAATGAAACTGAACTATTAGGTCTCCAGCCGGCTACGTAGAAATGCAATCAAATAAATTGCACCTGTGTTCCCATGGGATAAAAATGGGCTCGTGACTCTACTATGCGGGCATCAAGTTAGAATTTTGCTATGCTGGTTGTCAAGCAAAATGAGGTAGAAGAGGGATTTATTAGGTTAGGGCAGGATATGTATGATGGTTCCATAGCCAGGGTAAGGACTCCCAGTGAAGGCTCCCAGGGGAAGCATCCCAATGAAGGTTGGGATACACCAACTCCCTCCCTTTTCATTTTGGTTATGGACGAACTACTGACTGGACTAAGAAAATAGATCCAGAAGTGTAGCTGGGGGTCAGTGGGGTACATATGTCCCCGGGCAACAAGGTACACGGGCACCAAACAGAAGGATATGGTAGTGTGGTGGACGAGGCCCTGGTGGCAGATAGGCGGGAGTGGAGAGCTAGAACCCGCAGATCCGACCTTGCCACACACGGGATAAGGGTATGATGATGTTGTCCACCAAAATGAACATTATATTAACGCTTTTGAAAGTCTAATACTTACCCATATATTTTGTGCAGTTGATGAAGATGCACTGCGCTACGTTAAAAACGAAAGTGGTCGTCGAGATGTCCCATATATGACAGTATCGCGTGAAATCGTAGTGCAGGGGTGATAGCATATGACTACACCAAGCATGATAGACAGGATTGCAAATTTATAACTGGTATTATGAAAGACCTGCTTGATGTTTTTTTGGTGGTTTTTTTACGTTTTGTTGTCGCTTGGCTGCGCTAGCTTATTGTGTGACTGAATGAGGAGGATAACCTCAAACTGTTGCTAATTGTGTATTATTCATTCTTTCTCTTGTCTAGTTCCTTCTTAATGCTGCCTAAGGAAGTCAGTGTACATTTCTTGAGTGGGCAGACAAAACAAGCTGTCTGGGGACTAGTGAAGTAGAGGGTGAGTATGTTTCCAAACGTCTTATTACACCCCCAATTAACTTGGCGTCTTTGGGACCAAATCTTCGTTTGGATACTTGAAGATGTACAGCAGATGAATTGTTATGAAGCATCTATTTATTGTTTACAAATGAAATCAGTGATTTTTGTTTTCATTTAAATTCTTGTTTTGATGCAAAATCACGCCATTTGCTCATAAAGATGATATCATTGGCAGATAAATTCTTTAACATATGCGATTTACAGGTTCTTCAACACAAAAAGGCACAAATAAGACTCCAGCCCGCAGCTGGGTCGGGTCTGCGGCCTCCAATCCTCCACCAGGCCTTCAACTACCCCGCACACAATCATGTCCTTGTATACCACCTATTCCTACGTCCGCTTTGGCCTTCCCCTCCCCCTGGTGCCCCCATCACCTGCAGTCCCTGATGGACGTAATGAGTTCTTTCTCCCCCCTCTCATTACGTGCCCATACCACCTCAACATAATCTTTACGGATTCTGTCGGCTCGCGACACCCAACTGATATAGCGCAGCATTCGCATCTCGGCCGCTTGCATTCTCCTTTCATGGTTCTTCCTCACAGTCCAACACTCTGAGCCGTACGTCATAGCTGGCCTAACCCACTGGCTTCCCATCCTCGCCAAATGGGAAGTGGGTTTGTGACTTGCTGTCATGCGTCGCTTGCGATTCCCTTTTTCTTAAATATGCAGTGGAATTTAACAAACTATTGACGTCATGCTCATTCAACTTCCCTGTAGCGCTATTAAAATAGCAATAAGTCATACGGCCTATTTCCTTTCGTTTTTGTCAGCACATTTCCAACTTTTCTTATTTCTGTGATCCGACTCATATCCCATCCCTGGTGATGTCCGTTTTCGATTGGTTTATTCGGACTAAAAATGCCTTCCGTTTGCTCGTTGGAAAAGTTTCCGTTCACACAGAATGCTTTACACGAGGAAATTAACTCCTCCCGGGTAGTTCCTCCGTTGATGCGAATTTACGATTTAACACAGGATCCGTTTTAGACAGGTTTTGCCTTTGCGTTGCTCCTACTGAGTGAAAATTGTACTGGAGGGGAAGGGTGAGGTTTAACATTCCCTTAATGGCATATGCACCACTGAACGGTCTTTCTTTTATCTATCTGCCTTCTGTCCCGTAGGCGAACAGCACATCATGAACGGTTACTGTACTTGCAAATTCTAAAACTGATGCTCGATGCTCATCTCATCAAACCACTTGTACTCCTAGTCTTATCAGCCCTCGCAACCATGAGGCGCACTGTTGTCGTTGTTGGGAACATCAGACGGCGCTAGTTAAGAGAAGCAGCATTTCGTCGTTTGCCTTTTGACTCTCCATTGCCGCCTCCCTTTCCTGTGAATCAGCTGCTCCTTTTGTAAGATGAGTGGTTTTCCCAATGGCCTCCAAACTGTTAAGTGCCTAGCTTACAGAATGACAGACAAATACGAGCTTAGTTTCAGATCCTTATTGAATGAATCATATTTCAAAACATGTTTGTTTCGCTGCCATGGTTGAGCGACAGGTTTCCAGGAAGCACTTTTTTTGGGTGATTTTTATACCCTCACTATCTTCATAGGACAACGACGAGCTTTAATTCGCAATTTAGTGGTGTATCGAACAACCAGGTGGGCTGAGTAGGCTGCCTGCTTCACTCGTATGAATCCGTGAGTTGTGAGCCGCATTGTGGCCGAGGCTGACTCCTTCACCTCGGGCAAGAGCCTCCAGCACGCATCTTTTAGATGGAAGCACCCTTTTGGTGTCTTCGATGCCAGATGGAATACAATATAAATATTGATCGATAACACTCTCAGACTATGATGCAGCCCGTATGCTCCTGGCGTCGGTAAATATCCTCTCCCGAAAGAAGGTAGGCTCACGCATTAGGTGTGTAACCGGCATGCATGTTCGCTGGATAACTTGCTCCTATGTTTGCTTTGGGCGACCTCTACCCCCATCCAGGCCCTGCTTGTGAGTTTCAGGCGCCCTAGGCAAGTGGGTCCATTGCCATGCAGTTCGAGCGTCCCTCCGAGCTAGCCAACATTTAGAAAAGGCCCCACCAATGAGAGAAGTTTGGGAACCCCAGGACTATGAATATTTTAAATGACCGATAGACTGCATGGCAAGGAAGTATAATTAGCCACCCTAGGCAATCGCCTAGGTTTGCCTGCCCCATGACCCGCTGTGCCCCCATCTGCTTATCATCTCATTTTTTTCTTCCATTTCCATAATTTAGCCCCCGAAACGAATTCGTTGGCATCCTGTTACTATCATATATGAGAGCTTAATACTCTTTTTAAAGTGACAAAACTTCAGCCCCCCAGTACTGCATGGCTTTTGCCGGGTGGCAGATATCTCCCTGGAGTGATGAAGATTCTGAATGTCATTTGCATCATCATATCCTTATCCAGTCTATGACAGGATCGGATTTTCGAGTTCCAACCTTCCATTTATCTTGAATTCCCGGCCAGGCCGCAAACCACCATCCACACAACGGAGGACAGAAGTGCTGAGATTCGAAAATTACGTGCCACTTTTTTCAAAAAGTAACTTACGTTCGTTGTTCACCACAAATACGGCTGAAAATGTATCAATGAAGAATATTTTTCATTTATACTCGACTTCCTTATTTAAATTTCCTTTGCTCTTCGTGAAATACAGTATGTCGATCAACAATATAATTGCGAATGGATTGTATTTTGTCCCCCCCTCACTGCACTGATCCTTCTGTTGCTCTCTCTTCACTCCTCTATTTTTGTCGAATTGGTCATGGCCCTCATTTCCTTCTAGCCGTCCGTCACATCCACGTATCTCATAACTGGTTTGTTTGGGTTACTTTCGTTTTGTAAGAAAAGAAAAACTCGTTTGTTGATGGCGTTCCAGATGGTTGTAACCTTCAAAGTTTTAGTTTTGCAAAGCTGGTTCAAGCTCATATGCCATTGAGCTACAAGCGTTTATTTACAAGTCTCGCAGAATTACGTTTCAAAAGAGAGAAGCAAAGGAATCCTGGAAGAAAAAGCGCAAAAGAGGAGAAATAAGAGGCTTTTGCAGCACGGACCAGTCTTCTACAACAAAACTATTATGGTCTGTTGATTATCAAAGAGGATGCTGAATGTGTTTATAACTCAACTAACTTCCTTTCTGCAGTCATAATTTAATCACTTGTTTTATGCCAACTTGAAATTTTCTCGTCAGGTTGTTATATCCCCGCGCACCACGTGTGTGTGTATATGAATGCGCAATTAAGTGTCGGATTTTAATTCAACTGTGGATTTCAATGATGCAGTTGTTGTGATAGCCACCGAAACATGTAGATGGTTGACCGCTTTGCTGGAGGATCTTCATATTTTACGGTCTGTTATTTTGTTCTTAAAGGTCTCTATTACTGTGAATTGCAACCATTTTTTTTCAGGAGTAGCATAGGTAATTGTTTTTGTATATGGTTTTATGTGAAAGTGCGCCTGTGGGGATATGCCTCTCATTTTTATATTTGCAAGTTTTACGTTCGCTTTGCAACAACCCAGAAATAATTCATCTCGTACCATTAGGAGGAACCATCATTGCACGAGAAAAGAAAAAAAACTACGAGGGAGATGATGCTATCCTGAAGATCCACGATGGTTCCCATCTATTTTACTGTCGGAACCAGGAAAGGCAAACCAATTGCAGTACTATAACTGCATGTTGTTTTCCTACTTTTGGCAAAAAGCCTCTGGGGATTTTTTCTTAAAGCAGGAACAGGATTCCACCTAATTTTCGCTTCATCCGTGATTGACCAAGGACGCTGCCTAGCGAAGGGTGCCCTCATCTTTGCCCTTTTTACGTACAACTTGCACCCCTCCCCCTCCTCCACCGCTTTCCTTACAGAGGATTTGATTACCAGTGAGCTAAAGCGTTGCACTGATTCGCTCAGAGCAGGGCACCCACCAAAATAGCAAAATGAACATCGTTGGAGAAGGATCCTCTTTCTTAACTTTGTTCAACCTCACTGTCTCCAATTCGTCTACGTTTATTAACAGTTATTGATTGATGAACATTTGTTTTCGACACATATTGCATTATCATCATACTCTTATCTCACCTGTGGCAGGGTCGGGTCTGCGGGTTTTAGCCCTCAACTCCCCTCTATCTTTCGCCAGGTCCCTGTTCACCCCACACACTACCATGTCCTAACGGACAACTTGCTCTCACGTCTGCTTCGGTCTCCCCCTGCTCCGGGTGCTTCGAACCACCTTCATTCCTGAAATGGACCTAACGAGCTCCTCCTCCCCCCTTCTCATTACGTGTCCCTACCACCTCAACCTACTCTCCCTCCTTTTATCCCACGACTTTTCTATCATCTGCCTCAGAATGAAGATTGGTTCCATTGTGGACCTAGTTGGCATTAACGCAAACTGATTTCCGTAACAGTAGTTCTATCCCGGAGGCGCCATTATGTTATTCTCCCCAGAGCATCATGGAATGGCTAATGGAATGTCCTTGAAAAGAGGTACTATCCAACTCTCTCGCCATGCAGGAGGCATTCTATCTCCACTAGCTATCCTATTGAAAAGTTTCCCTAGCCACCTGATTCCTGTCATCCCTAGGCTACTACGCGACACTTCAATGGGGATTCTGCGTGGGCCTGCAGCTTTTTGGCATTTCATCATCCTAAGGGCCCTGATTATTTCCTTCTCCGTTACCCTGTCCACCACTCCAGAAGAAGGAGGATGGGTGTCGGCCCTTTGCAGCATTCAAGAAGCTGTGAAATGTAGATGGGACAAACAGCCCCCTACCTTTGCTATTTTTCACTGTTGTGGCTTGAGTGCGACACATATTGCATTCTCCACAAATTCGCGCAGAATCCTAAATACAGCAAACACGCCGGACTTATAATTGCATCGTAACAGTACAGATATTGCCCTATCGCGTCTGCCCTTGGAGTCGTCGCGTATTTCCAAACCTTGAATTGTGGTGTTACATTTTACTGCGTTTTTCGTTTCAGTATTGACTAAAGTACATGTATTGGTGTTGTCGCGATGTAACTCGGATTCCCTTGAACATCATTGTTGAACTGATTTTTGGCATTGACTCAAGCGACGGCTTTCCAACATTGTGTCGCAGAATGCATTTTAGTATGTGCTAAAGATAAAGAGTGAAACAGCTCAAAACATATTTTCAAAGATGTAGTATGAAAATTCTTATGAAAATAAATGATATTACGAGTAGCTAACATCACGTGTAAACTGAAATTGTAGTAGGAGGGGCTCATTGTGTACCCTCTTTCGATAGAAGGCATGCCAGGTTATGTCACGTCCTCACACCCATGACGTTAAGCTAGGACAAATATATATAAGAAGTCCCACTGCAAAGTAAGTAAGCATAGCGAATGAAAGACGGTACTGGATAACTGGATTTTTATTCCCTTCTTGAAACTGACAGCGGAAAGGGCAAACTGACAGCCACTAGCCATCAGAGTGTATTTTCACTTGGTAGGAAGTCATGTGCCATGCCAACAACACGTAATGATGATACTGGTCTTTTCTGTTAGAAAATATGTGGAATTTTCAAATCTTACTCATCAACGTTCTTGGTGATGTCCTATAGTAAGGCTGACCAGTCCTTTTCCCTCCGACTGTTCCTTGAAATGCAATAGGTTTTTTAATGTTGTTATTCAACTTAGAATATCATCAAACAAGACCTGGATAGTGCTTAGACTTGTTTGTGTGGTGTCGATAGAGACAATTTTGACTTATTTGCTCCTCTCTCTCTCTCAACCTCTCCAGAGTATTCTCAGTTGCAATAACCGCCTCACATCAATTTAGATCAAAGCGTTAACAGATGAACGATTTCTTTATCGACAACGTCCTTACTACTTCTCTACTCTGGCTAAATATTCTGCCTTAATGGGACGTTCTTACGTGTAAGATGACATCTTGCTAACCACCCGGATTTACTTCATATCCGATGGATCGCCCAATTGGAGCCTCCGTTTCTCCATAAAGAAGCTATTCCCCCTCGACCAAAATTGAAACGCCAACTTGGGCTCGTGAGCAACAAAAGCAGCAGCCCATTTAAATGAGTCTTAAAATTTAGATTTAATTTTAGGGAACACAAGCTTCTTCCTCCTTTGGCAGCCGTAGTAATGAAAATGCTACACCCTGCCTAAAATATTACCAGTTACACTAATTTGCGATTTAAGCCGAGTGTAAATAGCATTGAAAAAATGTAATCGTGTCGCTGTTGTTAGTCTTTATGGGAAAAAGATTTCCTTGACCCTTCCTGACCGGTGACGAAGCTACAGTTTCATTTTAATAGCATTTAACTGTTCAAAACTGTCAAAGAAATGCAAAACCTTGAAGCGTTACCAGACAAGAAAAACCAACAAAATGGATGGGGTGCATGCTGATGCACATCCACCCACGCAGCAGCATCCTATATCTCGTCTTCCAAGATTGCTTCGTCTGTCATCATGGGTTTCAATAGTTACAGATTCTAGTTACGATTTACTTCTTTTATTTATTACTACTTTACCTGGTGCACAACTGACAGCAGTCTTATATAGAGTCCAGGAGAAGAACCCCCACCCCATCACATATGTCTCTACAGCTGATGATTTGATCTTGGGATCATGTGCATACCAAGTGAATGCCTAATCCATCATGCCGCCACCCAGTGTAATTGAATGGTTTCGGGTTGTCAGTCAGTGCTTTCGAATAATTCATGCTGCAAATTAATTTTGACCTCTGTAGATAATAGTGTTCCCACAACGATGAGATCCTAGACCAGTGCCTAGACGCATTTTGTCAAATGCGACGTTTCTACCGAAAAACGTATCACATTTAATCATTGTGTTGTGGTTCCCAATTGCCCACTAATGCTGCGGCCTGAGCCTCTGCCTGTGTTTGTTTCGATGGTGTTTTAAGGCCCTTCAACTACAAGGTCCGTAGAGCCTCGTCCACTATGTAGTTCAAATGCAGAGTCTTCACAGACACTACGCTAATGTGACGATTTTTGGGTATTAGCAGTACCTAGTTTTCCCAAGCGGCCACCCATGTTTGTACCAGCTGGTGTTGCGTTACTTAATTTCAATGATCAGACGAGAACTGGTGTGTCCATCGTAATACAACTGCTACCTGTGCTAACAAGCCACAACAACAATTCCTCTTTCGCTTTGCTGGATACTTTCAACGCGCAAGCTACTGTTCAGTCTACTTCTTTCCTCACAAACTATCCCCCCCCCATGACCAGGTCAGATTTCTGCCAATTGGAGGGGGGCAGTAAGGAAACAGAACGGGGAGGGGAATGAGATATGAAGCTATATTTAAGATGTAAGATATGAAGAGAAAGACGTTGACTGGGGGATTCCGGAATTCCTGGCCTAACTTTTTGGTATGTACCATCCAATTAATTTTGACCGAATGAGGACCATTGCCAAGTCAAGAACCGCAAAGAATAGACCTTAGTTGTATATATGCAAGTATTGTTTATAAGCTGTTTGGCACTAACTATGTTAAGGACCAGGAAAGAACTATCCTCTCTGTGAGTAGCCTGTAAGAGTATGTCGTGTGCTCATCTCTAAACATGTCTCGTTGAAATTACGACTTGTCAACTCAGGGCATGATTTATCGGACATCCATTCTAAAATAAGTGACATATTGGCGCATATTAAACCTTGATGGGTGGTGGTATCTTGGGCACACCCCAGCAGGCATGTGTGTCTGTTTGTGTGATAAATTTTGCTTCTCTTTATTATCAACTTTGACTCTCTCTTGGCGTGTGCTGTGCATACCTCGCCATGCTCATAGTACAACATACATTTTATGTCGGATTGCTAATTGCTCATTAATGACTTTTAAGAGATGGATCACCATGGAATTCATGAAGAATTACTGCAGCCAGGTGAATAAAATAAATCCAAACTTATAAAATATGACAGAGATCATTCATAAATGGGGGGGGGGGAATCATACTGTATGCAAATTAACTTTCAGCACCATCTGATGATGACCAGTTTGACTAATTAACGTTACCTATTATGATTCATAGAAAAAGTTTAAATAATTTAGGGGTAGATTAGCTCATAGTTTTCAGCAAACGTGCATAAATTATGATAAACACCTTATGCGTGAAGTGATCACAGGTATGCAACAACCGTCATGTTGTATTGTCCAGTTCAGCTTATTGATTTAAAGGTAGAAGTTAAAGATTTACACTTTTACATCTTTCCTACATGCTAAATAATCAGAAACACAGTTTACAAAAAAAATTATATCCACTTTTTGGACAATACTATCCAGAAATCCACCTCGGTGGCTCAGTGGGTAGCGTGCTCGGCATCTGAGTCAGTGGTTCTAGATTCGATACAGGACGGAGGTGGCTTGGCTTCTGTCGGGCGAGAGAGAGGCCCCGAGTGCGTCATCGTTCGCATGAGAAGTAAAGCCAAGGTCCCGTGTGGTGTACGATGGCATTTGCACGTAAAAGAACCCTCTCTACTATGCAACTGGTAGATGGGGCAAATTTTCCAGGTGTAGGAGCTAACCCCCTGGCCACGTCGGTGGAATGCCCCACCGAACAGTAGACTGACGATAAATAAGCTTAGGGGTTTCACCTTCGGTTGGCAACCGGCTGAGGAAATAATCTGTCCAGTATATCACCCTTGTATCCATTCACAGAGACAAGATGCGTACTCGACCCTACCATAGGCGGGAAAAGGGTTAGGAGTTGCTTTGGTTTTGGGCAATACTATTCAGGATTAGAAGGAAATGGAAATAATGGTGACGTACTCTGCGAAGACGATGATGGTGAAACGGGTGCAGAAGTTTCAGCACTTGGGATCACTGTTTAAAAGTAATGGGGAAATAAATTCTGATGGATTTGATAGTTTGTGGTGTGATGAATGCTCAACCACTCATCATGGCAACAACCAGGACACATCATCAATGGTCCATCCCATTTTTAATCCGCAGTCACTAAATTTTCAAACTTGTTAATTCTTCCCTAGGTGAGGTGAATTGCAAATGCTTATTTGCAGTAAATTTGTTTTACTTCGCTGCAATTTTGGTGACATTAATTGAATTGCCTGAAAGGAAAAAAATCATCAGATTTGAAGTGGCCTACATCTCTACCAGGAATCGATGAAACATGGACGTGAGCCAGGACGTCATCAACATAGGAAATAAGCTGTGGCAGTCAACCATTAGGAATCCACAAATGTTTTTAACTTTTGGCGTGACTATTTTATGAAGAAAAAAAGACTAGGTTATTAACGAAAATTCATTATTATTTGTTTCCGGTTGGATGATGTGGGAAGAGTGTGCAGTCCTCGAAGGAGGCAGGGACAGAGAGTGAGAGAGGCTATTGTTTCAGTTCAGTTTGTTGGCTATGTATTTTACCGTGACCATGTTTAATGCACTTGACGTTATTTTGGGGTCGGCCTCTTTTTTTTTTAACTTTATCCAGACTTATTATGTGTTTGGAATGTAGGCCGCCGTTTAATTACAATACAGAGAATGACGGTAGTGCCGAATTATTCTGAATGCCATTGAGGGAGTCCTTATCGGGGTCCGCCCAATTCAACATTGCGGATGTTGGGCGAAGGCCGTGTTAGATGATGCGCAAGCTTTCAAAGCGCTTCGTTGGTAAGTCTGAAGCTGATCGCGGAAGGTCACATGAACCACCATTCAAATACTGTGCTATCCTGTGGATATTTGTTGGGAGAAGAATTCTCTCCGGTGAGCATTTTCATTTTGGAACCAAATAGTTACCTGGTGCTGAGTGGTTGAATGGATATTTTTAATGCCACTGTCTGTGAATTGTACCTAAGGTAAGGCAATCTACAAAAGGTTCTGTCTCTTCTGGCACTAGTTGTGAATGAACTCGTGTCATGACCAAAGGGGGATACACCAGTCGGGCGAAAGCGGTTGCCCCCGAAAGGCCAGTGGTCCGGGCAACTGCCACTTGGGCTTGATTGGCTTCGTACTTGTAACGCCATTGAAACTTTGCACTTTTGCACAGCATGTGAATTCTTGACTTTACGAGCTCTGCAAACGCACATTGGAAAAAGGTAGCTCACAAGTTCTTGGTGATGCGTTTAGGGCCGCTAAAGACTTTATCCTGGGCCGAGTTTGTCCCTTGTTTCCGCTTCTGGTCATGACTCACTGCAGCATTCTGAAGATGAATGTTGTCCACGAAAATGGTTTTCCGACGGGGAGGCTAAAGGGTTATGACATTAAGAGAGTGATGTCATACTGTCGTCAGACACTCGTTTCTCATGTCAACATACTTTTTCTATCCTGTTGATTTTCCATTTTTATTCTCCATTTTTGTATTCTTTGTCTTTGTGTAGGCGGGGATGGTTCTGGGAATAGATGACATTTGAGGTTTTGAGACTACTGTGGACCCTTGACGTTCTCACCTTTCGGCGAACAATGTGACTGAATCATCGTTGCTAAACCTGATGTTGACAACAAGTTGGATGTTTTAATGCCTGTTGTACTGTCATAAGTACATATTCGAGACAAATACAGTTTATCTGTACTATTTCATAAGCATAATTGTTGGAGAGAATAAGCATAGTGGACCTCTTGAGTACACTGGGTACCACTAATATCCATGATGCAGCAAACATCTGCCTTTTGTTCATTGTGCGTTGTTTGTGATGTGTTTACAAATCAGTCTGCTGAATTCTCCTCTTTCACCACAGACTGACCATCATGTCTGGTCGATTGTAGTGTCCAGGTGTAATAAACCTTGAATGTCCGGCATGTTGATCTAAAGGGGCGGTAGAACACTCCGTAATGTTCAACCATTCGCAATGCTGCTGGTTGGTAGCCCTTTGCTTGAAATCAAGGTCGTAGATGAAAATCAGCCTCCACCAAGAATGAAATGAACGCAGTGCGGGGTGGGGCTATATGTTAAGACAATCGTGTTGCTTCCCCCGCGTCTGTTTTTTTTTTAACATGGTGTGACAAGAAACGTTTCTCATTAGCATTAAGCAACTGGGCTTATATTTGAGTTTGCAAGAACCTTGACGATGCGCTGAGACCAGTCCATGACTAAGTTGCCCCATACCCAATTTTCCCCCTTTATACCTCTACAGTTGCCCTAAAATAGTTGCATAAATGAATTCCATAAACCCACATGTTGGAAAATAGCCAGTTATAACATTCCGTTGGGGATCTCAAGGAAAGGTTGCGACTTTTTCGGGCAGCCGCAATCATGAAGATAGCATACAGCTTTGCAACCAAAAATTCATTTCGTAAGTACATTGGTAGGGTGCTTTCTTGGAGAGCCCATCACTAGAGCAGATCGTGGTCGTTGCGGTCAGTGGATTCGCAGATTTCACAGTGCTTTATTACAGATGAGTGCTAAACATCGTGACTTCGGTATGGTTAAAATTTCTAAGATATAGGAATTAAGTTGCATTTAGCCACCCCTAGATACGACGGGCACGTGACACTTCTTTGGGACATGATGAAAGCCTTGATGTGAGACTTGAAATAAATTACTGATCTAGAATTAAATGATATGAACAGTGTCACCAACGTATGAACCTTAAAGCTTCTACGCTTGCGTTAGCAGTAATCACCTCTAAACCAACAGCAGGCCATTTCTAAAAAGCACTGGGGCCAATCTATCAACTCTTGGCATTGTTCCGAGGATACTTTTGGGACGTGACCAACGCCGATAACTCTCTTGAAGTACATCGTAAAGATTTTTGATGAAAACTCTACCCATAAACCCGTCTGCCCCCGAGATACTGTTTCGCATGCCTGTTCATGAATTACCCTACTGAAGTTTTTTTTACTTCTTATAATTGTCCTTTCTTGTCCTACTCGTGGTTTTTAGTTAGGTAAAACGTCTATGTACTTAGTTCACTTGATGATTAGCACGTTGTTTCACGTTGATGATTCACGTTGATGATTAGCACCTCCTAACCCTTCTCCCACCTATGGCAGGGTCGGGTACCCATCTGTTCTGCAGCCGATTTCCTACCAAAGCGGCAACCCCTATGCTTATATATCGTCAGTTTGCTGTTCGTTGGGGAATCCCACCAACGCTCTAGCTCCTACACCTGGAAAAAATTCGTCTCATCTACCCGTTGCCTAGTAGAGAAGGTTCATTTACGTTCAAATGCCAGCGTACACCACTCGGGACCTCGCACTTTGATTGCTCCCTTTACGCCCAAAAGAAAAGGGAAGGACAATCACGTGTTGTCTTTCACAAGCATGCAAAGTAGAGGTAGTCCGAAGGGGTGTACGGGACGGCGAAGAGGACGGAATGAAGTCAGAACTTGCAGGCCAAACCCTGCGCAGTAGGCAGGATATAGTTACGATACTGATGATGATTATTCCATATGTACAAGGCGACCGAGGCGACCGCCTTGGGCCCCGCTATCGCCTGCTGCCTTGGGCCCCGCTATCGCCTGCTGCCTTGGGCCCCGCAAACTCTAGGGCCGGCCCTACATATGTAGTACCGGTAGTTGTAAAGAGCAGAAGTAATGTAAATTTGCAATTTTTACGCAAATTTCCATTGGAAATTCCTTTATAGCTGCTGTCTGCCCGTTATTCAATATCCGTTCAAATTGCATATTTTTTGAATTAGTGTTAAATTTTAATCTCGTTAATCTATCAAAGGTGCAATTCTTGAACCTGATTTTAAAACTTGGCGAATAATCGCCAGTTTCATAACATGGCTCAGCTTAGCCAGACACGGGAGGGAGCCTTGAAGGAAGTGCGGTTTTATAAACGTGTATGTTAAGTACTAGATATCGTTCAAAAATATCATTACCATCGTTTATCGTTGTTTATCAAATGCGTTATGACGCTACTTATAACGTAAATAACATGCCTGTCAGATTTTTTCTTCACTAGAGGTATGTAAATAAACCATGTGACATCATAACTACTTGTTTTTATGAATTAGGTGTGAGGTTTACAAGGGAGAAAATACAGATGCCGGTTGTTTCTGGTCCGTGAAATACGTCCTGTTTTAGTACTCTACGTTTACCTTTGAAACATAAAACAAATAGATCACTTAGTGGGCCTGCTTAACTACTTCAAATTTTAGATACGAAGCCGACAAAGACGTGTCTACTTCGTTTAAGAATGGGCGAGGAAACTGCTGTTGGCTATTGTTCCTGCAGTTAAATTCCATTACCCTTGTTCTTCCATGTCGGTTCTATCTCGAGGAAGTACGTCATTGTCCTGTCGCAAGTAAAATCTCTGTGTGGTGAGAGGCGTTGTATCGCAGTCCCCTAAACACACATTCCTGACGTGACGGTAGGGTCTCTCTATGGTATACATATACAGTATCAGGAATGTAATATTCCAAAAAGCAGATTTTTTTTAGAGAATAGGTATCGAATGTCGTCTACAATTGTGTTCAAAGTATCGAATTGTTAATTATACTCCTATGTGTAGGTAACGTTGTGACATTGTTAAGCGTAAAATGTGGTCCTTTTTGTTTTTCTGCTGTTTTTACTTCATTTGTACAGATCATGGAATGAGAGAATCGGTTGAGGTGGTATGGGCATGTGATGAGGAGGGGAGAGGAGGAGCTTATTAGGTCCATTGTGGGACTGCAGGTAATTGGAGGCACCAGAGGTAGAAGAAGACCAAAGCGAACGTGGGAGCATGAAGTACAGGTGGACATGGAGGCGTGCGGGGTGGAGGGGGACCTGGTGGGGGATAGGTGGGAGTGGAGGATTAGAACCCGCAGACCCGACCCTGCCGCAGGCGGGAGAAGAGTGAGATGATGGTGATGATTGTACAGATCATGGAATACTCATAAAGTGTTTTATAAAATGCTGTCACACTGTATAAGTAGTGGAGTTGAATGACTAATGGTCATCGTTTAGATGGTGGAACGTGGTGGAGAATCGCTGGTATACTGGAAGCAGGACAATCCCAAGTGCAGGTTGTAAGATACCTCAACGTAACACTTATAGTCTTCTGTAATTTGTGAAAACAATTCCAAGATACTGGATCCATATCCAGAAGTCCTTGGCGACGGCATCCAAGAACCACAACAGCTAATGAGGATCGGTATTTAGCACTTTCAGCCTGATGCCAGAGGACTGCTACCACTGGAAATGTAGGGAGCGGCGAGTTGCGTTGGACACACCAGTTCTCGTCTGATCACTGAAGTTAAGCAGTGCAAGCCCAGTTAGTACCGACATGGGTGGTCTCTCGGGAAAGCTGGGTACTGCTAATACCCAATAATCGTCGCATTAGTGTAGTGTCTGTGCAGTCTATGCATTAGAACTATGCAGTGGACGGGTCTCTAATGACCTTGTAGTTGACGGGACGTTAAACACCAACAAACAACAACAACTGGAAATGTAGCTACTGTTTCCCACTCAACGTCAGTGGACCCACGTTCTCTTAAGCGACGAGTCAAGATTCAGCCTAAACGCAGATTCTAGACGGATTTTGATCTGGAGAGAACCTCAGACCCGCTACCACCCTTCCAGCATCAGGGAAAGAAACCATTATATTGGTGGGAGTGTTACTGTGTGGGCAGTCATCATGTTGGAAGACCCCGCTCTACGTGTTCGACGTAGGCTCCCCGACTTCTTAGAGATATGAATGTGAATGAAAACTAAACGGATAGGCGACGTAATTGAGTTATTCTTGGAAGGTTCTGAATGAAAATGATGCTTAAGCTGCTGAATGAATGTATTTTATTGGGAGTGGGTGATCAAGTAACCTGTTATTCACTCTTAAGGCCCCATACACTGTCAGTTTCATCTTCAGTTCTGTGCCGTAAAACTGTGCAGAAATGTCTTCAGTTAAAATTGAGGGAGATTCTGCCACCATTACTGTCGTGATCTTTATTTTTCATTGGCAATGAACAAAACTTAATGAATTGTTACTGTTAATGAATAGTGAACTAAGTAGTAATGACATACAAGTGAAAGCAAAGTTCAACTGCACAGTTAGATCTTTCGCCACTCCAAAAGATCACCAGTTCAAAATTTCTAACTGCACAGTTGATGAGATTTCCCCATACTAGTACGATCTAACTGTACAGTTTTGAATTGCAAAGTTAGAACTGAAGATGAAAGTGACAGTGAATGGGGGCCTTTACCAGCAAGTTGCTGAAGGAATGCCGTGACCTTTGATTGTTTTGGGTGGTATTGCAGGGATAATGAAAGAAATTGTACATCTTAAGGGGATAATTTCATAAGTTTAACTCTCAATCAGTTATGAAAAAGGTCATATCATTTGTAATTGGGTGTTAAAGTATCTACTCTCGAAATCAGTTACAAATGAGTCACCGTGACCTCCGAAATATTGATATCCTCGTTTAACTGAAAACAGCTGTGCGACAGGGCAACCAAGTCAGTGACCAACAAAGTTCAATTTTTTTGTTAAAACTTTACAAATTTTATTGACTACACCATATTGTGATATACAGGGTTTAAATGTTAACGTAACCAATGCATCCATTTTAAAAACGGTAAGATGTATATATGGGAAAAATGTTTAGTGGAAAGTTGTAGATGATGAAAGGGAGCATTCAGGAAAGGGTTTTTCAGGAAAATGCAAAGTTACATTTTAATAGGGGTATTTGTCGCATCGTATAGCTCTCAAAAAAGCAACTCCTAACCCTTTTCCCGCCTATGGCAGGGTCGGGTACCCATTTGTCCTCTGAATGGACACAGGGTGATATATTGGTCATAGTCTTTTCTGCAGCCGGTTGCCGGCCAAAGCTGCACCCCTAAGCTTATTTATCGTCGGTCTAGTGTTCGTTGGGGAATCGTTGGGGTGCGAGCTCCTACACCTGGAAATTTTTCCTCATCTACCCGTTGCGTAGTAGAGAGGGTTCTTTTACGTGCAAGTGCCATCGTACACCCACACGGGACCTCGGTTTTAATTCTCACCCGAAAGAAGGCACACTCGCGGCTTCTCTCTCGCCCGAAAGAAGCCGACCCACCACGGTCCAGTTTCGAACCTAGAACTACTGGCATAGTTGCCGAGCGTGCTAACCACTATGCCACCGAGGCGGGTCATCGTATAGCTCTCAGACAATGCGAAATTTTGATACCTATGCTTAAAATTATACTTAAAATTAAAAATAGTCCGGCAAAAATGCATTAATGTGTTTTTATTTGTAGTGGCGATCGAGACACCAAATTATCCCACCTATCTCCCACTAGGTCCCCGTCCACCCCACACACAACCATATTCTTACGGACACCCTGCTCCCACGTCTGCTTTGATCTTCCCCTGTCCCGGGTGCTTCCAACCACCTGCATTCCTGTAATGGACCTAACGAGCTAACGTTTCCTTGGCTATGCCACACTTTAATGGGAACTCTGTCCGAGTCAACAGCTTTTCGACCTGTCATTTTCTTTACCTCCGCAGGCAGAAAAAGAACCCTACCTTTGCTATCCTTCACTGTTATAGCTCGGGGTATATCTTTAGCTGTCCTATCTCTAGCCTCGGCTAGTTTAAAAACTCTCCCCCTCCCTTCCTTTGTCTCTAACTGATCATAGAGGGCCTTATACTTATGGTGTTTGGCCAAGGCAGTCGTCCTCCTAGCTATGGTCTTGGCCTACCTGTAGTGTATGTTAGACTCCTGGTTCCAAACTCCATCCGCCTGTGGAAAGCAGCCTTCTTTTGCTTGATGACTGCTTCTACCTCGTCATTCCACCACCATGTCTACCTGCCCTGGAATGTACCTCCTACTCTAACCTGCCCAAAATGGCTTTCCCACATTCTCTAATTTTTCTGGCGACCCTGTGCCGTCCCAGTCTTAGTCTACATTCCTGTGTACTTTCTGTGTGAATTCCTCTATTTTGGTGGGCAATTTCCACCACCTGATAACCTGCTCTCCTTTCCTTACCTGCCGCTTTCACTTGGATTTCTAACATCAGTAACCTATGGCCACATTGTTTCTGAAAATGTTCGCTGGGGAGAGCCCAGCAATCGCAAACCTCTGCTCTGTGTTGCCCTCTGACCATAATGAAATCTATCTGCTACCTTCCTTGTGGTGGCTGGAAAGTGATCAGGTGCTTGTCCCTGTTCCTAAACCACGTATTAATATTTGAGAATGCAACTTTTTGTATTTCTTCCTAACCTTCTCACGCTGTCAAGTGACCATAGTGACCCGTCGGCTTTGTGTTTTGAAACACTTCAGTGTGCATTTAGATTAATGCGGTGTTAAGTATGGTCACAAACTTAATGTTGATTCAATTTTGAATTTTTCTCGTTGAGTTCGATATGGTGGTGAAATAATTCATGTCATTGGCCAACACTAATTTTCCTGAAATGTAACTGAGTTTAGGTTTATTAGACTGTTTACCTGTTATGAAACCTTAAGAAGAAAAAACAATATTGTAAGTGGAGTGGGAAATGCGTAACTTATAAAAGAAATGCCTAAAATTCATTTCGTGTGAAAGGACGTTGAATCATCTTATAAATTTCTAAAGACTTCTCATGTTTTAAGTTCGTCAGAAACTTCTGCATTGCAGTTTTTTTAGGACAGACAATTTCTCTGGTGCTGAATTGCATTTTTTGATGAAGTGAAAACAAGAATGTCAGATTGCCCAATAGATGCAATACAAAAATGTGAAAAATTGGTAATCAGAACATGATCAGCAAAAATGAAGTCAAAGGAGTATATTCGCTTTCATTTGCCTTTTTCTATCCTATCCTTCCCCTTGCACATCAGGAATTTACTTACTGTAGCTGGCTGCTGACCTACTGCGAGTATCCCTGCTCATTTAACAGTATCTTCTCGCATTCTGCATCAGGATTCGGTTTTAATTCAAGTACTGAACTTGAGGTAGGAAGCGGGAATATTATTTTTGAAAATGTCATCTATGGCATCTTGCAGACCTGCTCGACTACTCCGTCAGAGGTTTCCGGATCGAGGCGGTTTGGCTTCTTTCGGGAGAGAGAGTGAGAAGGCCCCCCCCCCAATGCGTCCTCCGTCCCATGGGGAGTAAAACCGTGGTGCCGTGTGGTATCAACGATGACACTTGCCCGTAAAAGAACCCTGTCTTCGTGCAACGAGTAGATAGACAAAATTACCAGGTATGGAAACTCACCCCCCCCCTGGCGTCGGTGGAGGAAATGTGTCTGGAATGGCTATAGGGGTTGGCAGCATTAGGTCGGCAATCGGCTGCATAAAAATGCCGTCCAGTAGATCGCCCACGTTTTGGAGTGGGACAAAAATAGGTACCCAACCCTACCATTAGGCGGAAAAAGGATTAGTAGTTGCTTTTTTGCATCTGTGGGGCCTGCATTTTGTTGGAATGTTCTTTAGAAACATGACGAAGACAAATTATTGAGCTTTCGATTGGGAAGGACAGGGAAATAATGGTGACATGCTCTAGGAGCTAGCTGGTGAAGAAGGTGCAAGAGGTAAAGTACTTAGGATCAACGTTCTAAAGCAATGGGGAGATAAGCTCGGATGTGGCCCATAGAATCAATGGGGGATTGTTGAAGTGCAGACAGGCAAGTGGAGTCCTGTGTGATTGGAGGGTGCCAATGAAGTTAAAGGGAAGTTTTACATGGCAGTGGTTAGGCCAGCTATGCTATATGAATCAGAGTGTTGGGCAGTGAGGAAGAGCCACGTCAATAGAATGCAAGTAGCCGAGATGCGAATGCAGGGGTACACGAGTGGCTTGTCGAGAGCTGACAGAATTAGGAATGTGTATATTAGAGGTAGCCTGGGAGTGGGGGACATCGCGGAAAAAGTGAGTTGTTGTTGTTGTTTAAGGTCCCGTCAACTACAATGTCATTAGAGACCCGTCCACTGCGTAGTTCTAATGCATAGACTGCACAGACACTACACCAATGCGACGATTATTGGGTATTAGCAGTACCCAGCTTTCCCGAGCGACCACCCATGTCAGTACTTACTGGGCTTGCGTTGCTTAACTTCAGTGATCAGACGAGAATTGGTGTGTCCAACGCAACTCGCAGCTCCCGGAAAAAGTAAGGGAGAGTAGGTTGTGGTGGTATGGACACTTAATGCGAAGAGGGGAGGAGGAGCTCGTTAGGTCCATTTCAGGAATGCGGATGGTTGGAAGCACCCGGGGCAGTGGGGGAGCGAAGCAGACGTGGGAGCAGTTGTCCGTAAGGATATGGTAGTGTGTGGAGTGGACGGGGATCTGGTGGGAGATAGGCGGGAGTGAACGGCTAGAACCCGCAGACCTGACCCTGCTACAGGTGGGATAGGGGTATGATGATTGTGAATGTTCTTTAGAAACTCAGTACAGTGGCTCCTTAGTCATTTCGTATAGCGGAAACCATATGTTTCTATGGACTTATTTCTTAACGGGAAACTTCTTTTTCAAGGCACAGTATTGCAGGTATTTCTTAAGAATGCAGTTTGCCCAAACTCTAAAACTGATGTTCTAATCTCCATTTTGTTGACCATGATATGGTTAGTTCACATAAGCGACCAGCCCCGACTAGGAATGATGCATTCTAGTGGCAGTCACCAATTGAAAACTACGTACGTAAGCGTATTGCAGTATATTTACATGTTGAGTGATAACAGGTGTGTACGGTGGATTATCACATCATGTCACACCTGCCGGAAAAAAATAACGTCTGTGACAAGTTCATATTTCTGCTTTGCCAAGTATGGTAAGTGTCGTAGCTTAGCAATTTGTGTTGTGCGTTTTTATATTCACACTGAGAATATATTTCTGTCTATTGAGTTGTGTTGGTCTTTTGGAACTTTGCAAGGGGGTTATTTCCAAGTTGTCAGACGCATTGTTGCCTGTGCAATCATTTTTATTGGAGAAGGTTCGTCTTGGTAGCTCAGCCAATGGCAGTGCGAGTGACCCGTAAAGCCGTTACACTTTCCTTCTTACATGATGTTTTCCTGATTTGACATGTGACATGTTAAGATATCTATGGCCTCGGAATTTAGAAGACGAAACAGGATGGAGCGATAGAAATAAGAGAAAGCAACTGAGCAGAATCACAGCAGTGAGACATTGCCGTTCTGCTACCATCTTTAAAAGTAACGGAAATTTCGCGCAAGAGTGACTAGAACAATTCGCAACCGGCTGAACGACTGATGAGAGACCAAAAGAGCACCAGGGGAACTCTTGTTGAACGTTAGTGGGTGAGCGATTGTACTGCGTTGAACACCCCCATTCTAGTGTGATCAATGAAGTTCAGTAACGCAACCCCAACTAGTACTAAAATGGGTGACCGCTTGGAACACTGGGCACTGCTAATACCCAAAATCGTCCTAACAACGTAGTGTCTGTGCAGACTCTGCATTAAAACTACGCAGTAGACGGGTCTCTAATGACCATTGTACTTGAAAGGCTCTAAAACACCAACGAAACAAGTGCGCCCCAAATACGTTTTAAATACTGTATTCAGGATCCCATAGTATAAATCTAGCTAGCAATTACGATAGGTCCTCTACTGCCCCTTAGACAGTAGGTGCCCCTTAGACAGTAGGTGCCCCTTAGATAGTGGCTTAGCCAACTACAGATTGGACTGGCAGTAAGGAAATGTGGGTAGCAATGCAAAAACGCCTTATGAGGCACTGAAGGGGGAGCAATTACTGCATTGCGCCCCCTTATGGATCCGCCCCTGAATGAACGTTAGGCAAGGCGCAAAATGAAGTCGCAGGGTGACGCAGTGTGACGCAGCCCTGCGAAATTCTGCTAGCAGGCAATCACTGTTACGTTGAAAGCCATTTTAGTTGACGCAAATTGCAAACCAGTATGTTGAAAAACTGCGATTCAATGTGTGGTGATTGCCTGCTAGCAGAATTTCGCAGGGTTGCGTTACGCTGCGTCACCCTGCGGCCTCATTTTGCGCCTTGCCTTAGTGTTACATGGTTGGTTTCGATCTAGGGCTTTACCTATTTGTAGTAATCGCTTACGTCATGCGGGGATGCCGTTTATTAATTAAGACCCGGCAGATGAATAGGTTCCCGAGTAGGTAATTCTATCCATGCCCTTTCTGTTATTCAACTCTTGTCAAATTCATCAACGGTTGCCCTCTTAATGATTTCCAGCGGTCATTCACTTGTTCTCCGACATGCTGCTTATCTCACCCCACCAGCTGGCAGTTACCAATTGCATTAAGCAATGTCAGAGTAATGATGTCATAATATTAATAAACACACCACCTAAAGTGCCCTGATCACTCTTAAATTCAGCAGTTATTACTTGTTGAGTTGATTTCAGTTTCTCTGTTTTATAAATAGTTTCAGGAATTAGATTTTCCTCCCGATGATAACATAAGCTCAAAGATATTTGATATTATTGACTTCCTGTGTATGTGAAGGTTTTGAAGACATTGCGTAAAGCGACCCTCTGTTTTCCCATGATAGGCGCTATCAGTGGGTAACTAAACTTTTTTTCTTTTTCGTCATTTCCAACATTGATTGACGAAAATCATTCTTCCGGTTGGAATCTGGCGGAAGCGTTGGCGTCGTTTTCACTCTCCCAACTACGTCAATCATTCAAGACAGCACTTCCCAATCACTATACTGGAAAATAGGTATTGATCAATTTTCTCACTCGTGGTAAAGGTCAGGGGGTGATGAACCGTTCCTACTTTCGGGTGGCGAAAAATTGAAAAAACAATGTTGCGAATTGCTAATCAACAACTTCTGGTATTTTTGGATTAACGTAGTAAAATGTTCGACGTAAAACGTAGTAAAACGTAGTAAAACGTAGTAAAATGTCTGGTTCCTGGGTGATGTGCACGATGTCACTTGCACGTTAAAGAAACCCTTTTAGGTTGGCAGCTGGTTGCGTAAAAATACCGTCCATGGATACCCGACCCTGCCATTGACGGGAAATATAACGGTACAACAGCATGTTAGAAGGATTGCATGCAGTCTATTGATTAGTGACCGCTACTACTCTGGCTGGCTCGAACGGTGGTGACCTAACTATATGGACCTAGGTCAGGAGTCATACTTATCTGTTGTAGTCAAGGTAGTTATGTCGTGGTATGCCGTGCTTGGCCCTAACATTGAGGAATCTGAATCCCACGCACTAATGTCATGTGCATCTGACCATGCATTAAATATGGTCATGCCTCCGTAGTAGCCTGCACTATTCACTGCGCCACTGGTTCCAGGTTCGATTCTGGATCGAGGTGGGTTGGCTTCTTTCTGGTGAGCGAGAAGCCCGGAGTGCGCCTTCCTACGGATGAGCTGTAAAGCCGGGGTGCCGTGTGGTGTGCGATAGCATTTGCACGTAAAAAACCCTCTCTATGATTCATCGGGTAGATGAGGCAGAATTTCCAGGTTTATGAGCTCGCCCCTGGCGTTGGTGAATTGCCCCAACGAACAGTAATCTGATGATAAAGAAGCATGGGGGGTTGCCGCTTTGTTCGCAACTGGCTACGGACAAAGGGACAAGATGGGTAACCAACACTTCCGTAGGCGGGAAAAGGGGTGAGGAGTTGCTATTCATGAAAGAATATTGGATCGCGTTAATTAGACACAGATTGTGCCATTAGGTCGGCACCTTGTGCATCCACCTGTAAATCCCGCGTACTAACGTTATGAAGTTGATCACACTGGCGAGAGATCTTGGGATTAAGATAGAGTACCTTCCATTTCCAAACATAATGAGGAGGAACGGGTACGTTGTATTTGTAATTTGAATAGACTTCTAGCAACCTTGTGCTTTCCTTTTTTTCGTCTCTTTTCGACTCAACAATGTTTATTTATTTGACACCTGTTAAATTATCCGTCGTGGGATATGTAAAGCAATTTTACCATGTCCTTTTTTGATCTTCTGAAGGGCGAATGGAACTTTGGTTTCGACAGTCTTGACACTCATTATCTTATCGTTGTCCTTGGTTTTTCTCCGTAATATCTGTTACTTCTATTCGATGTTTACGGTATATTAAGTTTCCGTAAACATACATACGGTATCTGTGAACGGTGTTTCTATTTTTTTTTCTCCATCACCTTGATTTAGTTCTACCCGCCTTTGTGGCGCAGGAGGTAGGGTGCTCGGTTTACTACGTGAGTGGTTGTAACCTGATACTGGATCGAGGTGGGTTGACTTCCTTCGGGCGAGAGAGAGAGAGAGAGGCCCCGATTACGTCTTCCGTAGGATGAGAAGTAAAAACAGTTTCCGCGTGGTTTAAGATGGCATCTGCACCAAAAGAACCCTCTCTGCTATACAACGGGTAGATGAGGCAAAATTTCCGGGTGTAAGAGCTTGACCCCTAGCGTTGATGGAGTGTCCCAACGAAGATTTAGCCGACCATAAACAAACACAGGGGTTGCATCTTTTGGTCGGCAGCCAGCTGCAGAAAAATATCGTTCAATATATTACCCGTGTGTCCATTCAGAGGGACAAGACCTGCCATAGACGAGAAAAAAGGTTAGGAGTTGCTTGCTTTCCATCACCTTGATTGAGTTCTTACTTCTGCAACCTCTTATCAGGAGGAAGTCTCAAAATGGCAATGACTGGACTTTTGGTTAGCCCTCGCCTAACCTTTTCTGTCATTCAAAGAAGCTATCAGTGGCACACATCACGCTCTTTAAATATTTTCCGCTGCTGGAGACTCCTACTCGGATTTTCTCAACCGTTCCTCCTGGCATGACAAGGACTGTTGCGTCGGCTGGCACCCCCACCTCCACACACACAGACAACCCGTCCAATGCTCCTGAAAGTTTCAATAAACGTGGTTACTTATAGATCGAAGGGGAACCCAACTTTAGGAAGAGAGTAAGTGGAGTTGGTTTGATTCGTGGCAGGGAGGCTTATTGCGTTGGACACACCAGTTCACGTCTGATCACTGAAGTCAAGCAACGCAACCCCAGTTAGTACTGACATGGGTGGCTGCTTGGCAAAAAACTGGGTACTGCTGATACCCAAAAATCGTTACATTAGTGTAGTGTCTGTGCAGTCTCTGCATTAGAACTCCGCAGTGAACGGGGCCTTTTCAAGGTTTTTTTGTTTCTGGAAGTGCTGTTCTTAGCATTTAAGTTGATCTTTCCGTTGACGTCACCAAATAATTGTACAATTGTAGACATTGGGCGTCATTGACAGCTGTTAATCTATGTTGCATTTTGCATTTATTGCTCGATTGATAAAATAAGTTCAAGGGGGAGAACTTGCCTATATTAACAATTGTTGTTAGCAAGTTAACTGTGGTTTATTGAGACTTTCTGTACCTATCTTGTGCCGAGTCCATAAGGGCTAATTTCTAATCACTGGAATATTGTCCATCTACCCCACCTATAAAGGATTTTTACTCCTTGTAGAAAGAGTTCTTTTACGTGCAGTGACCCCCCCCCCCACGCACCACAAGGGAGCATGATGGAAGTAGCACTTAGGAATTCTTCCTTGTCTCATGGATTCCGCCCACCTCGGACAGAATCGAACTTGAGTCACGTACTCACGATGAAGCGAAATGAATGAAACATTTCTTATGCATATACAGTATGTTGTCATACTGTTGGTGAACAATTGATGGATTGCTGCTCCTATCTTCTTACGGTCCTTTAATGGAAGTAGGCATCTTTATGTTGCCCTTTTCCCATTTATAGTAGTGTGGGATACTTTAAGGAGAGAGACTGGCAGACGGACGGTAAAAGGACTAAGTGGGGGACAGAAACAATCGATAAAATATTAAAAGGTTGGTGAACAGACATCGTGAACTCATGATTGATCTATTGCACCATGGTTTTATGACACGGACTGACGGTCAAATGTTACAGCGAGACATAATAACGGGCTCAGTAATAGCGCGCTACGCTCAAGAGTCCTTGATTGCAGGTTCGATCCTGGCGAAGGTGGATTGAAACTGCCTTTATGGTTGAGGGATGTGGTCCGTTTTTGGGCGAGATGGAAGGCTTGAGAGTGCGCCTTCTGGAAAGTAACGTCATGGAGGAAACGAACCTTTTGTTATATGAAATGTACGTATAGGTGCATTATGAATTGATGAAGTTTAATTTTCTGCCGGTGAATAGTAGTTGGTGATACTGGATTCTTATATCAAAGGAAGGTGAGTCATCATCCTTTGAATACCTGCCTGCTGCTGTGTCTAGGGCGAATAAATGCATTACATTAATAAATTAGATCTCCCTCTCCCTACATTTATGATATTTCTTTTAATGATGATGATTTGGATGGAGTGGGTGCACATGAGCATGGCGCAGTACGGGGTAAAATTGACCATTAGCTATGTGGTGTACGTTTTTATTCAATTAGGCCTACTACTTTGGTCTCTTTATTGGACGAAACATGAATGCAATATGTAATTTGGCAATTTGCCATTGTGTTATCATCTACCTTGTACTACCCTGTAGTATTCTTATCGCCACCATCCGCCTTTTATCATTCACCTGTGTAGGTCCTGGTTTATCAATTTTGGATATCCATAGTCATAAAGAGGTAGCGTGTAAGATGGGTATTGAGAAGTCAACAACGACGTAGTTCGTTTAGGTGTATCTCAAAACATCATTAAACGGTTCATGCCATCATTCGAACCCTTTTCCCATCTCTGACAGAGACAGGCACCCATTTGTCCAGTTGGATCCGGGAACACATGGGTGAATCCTCTGGCTTATTTCTTTGTGGGAGTAATTTCGTTCAATGACATTATGGGAATCTGGGAATGTTAGTGATGTACACGTGTACCTGTATTTTACTTATTGCTTTTATTGGGCTTTTACCCTTATTTAATGTCACCATGGAGGGATAGCCCTTTACACCCTCACCATGGTACGAGTGTCCTTCTAAGCCCTAATGACCACTGAAGTCGAATGGCCCTATATTTTACTCGAAGTTGAAAGTTCTTTTACGTACAGGTGCCATCGCACCTGTCCACGGCGGACCACGGCGTTACTCCCCATCATTTTCAGTTGTTACTTATCAATTGTGTTAATTTTTATTCGTTGCCGTTTTACTTGAGGTGCAACACGGACACCAATACTTTACAGAGCCCAAGATTACGTTCATCTCCATATTTGGGGTTGGGAGCGGCTTATTGCGTTGGACACACCAGTTCTTGTCTGCTCACTGAATTTTTGCAGCGCAACCCCAGCTAGTACTGACATGGGTGGCTGCTTGGGAAGACTGGGTACCGGTAATACCCAAAAATCGTCGCATTAGTGTAATGTCTGTGCAATCTCTGTGAACTCCGCAGTGAACGGCGCTGCAATGGCCTTGTAGTTGAAGGGCCGTAAAACGCCAACAAACCAAATCCATATTTCGGAAATTGTAGTCGGGGTTACCTGCATGCTGCGTTAAAAGCCAATCCGTCTTACCACCAATAAAATGTGTGAGCTAGATGAATTTCGTATGGAGTGCACATTTCCCTACTATAGACCATGCTCTTATTGATCCGGACTCGGGTAGGCACCTTGTCACGTAGAGGACGCCAACAAGTAAGCTTTTGTAACTTCTTCCGCCTCGCCCACTACGTTTTCTTAATTTCCAGGGCTTGTGTATCTTAATTACCAAACGTCTATAAGATGTGAAACGAATTCATATTTTTCTCTTTTGATTTATCAAGTTTCTTAACGCGAGAAGATGATAAATGACAGCACTTGACCTGTCTTTCATTTCCCTACCTTAGGTACCGGTACTCCCAGATTGGCCGTCCTTAAGTTATGCCTGGTTTATTTCTTTAACCCATTATTTTCAATTTATTCTAGTCTCTTAACCTCTGAGTCATATTTCCAACCGATAGAAATGGTGTGGATTAAAAACTTTGGATATCATAAATCACAAGTTGATTGTTGTATTTCAGCAAGATAGACGGCACCTTGGGTGGCCATCTATTTTTGAATTGCATCTCCCTGCAGAAATTGAAAATTTTCACTTCTTCAGCGTTGCACTGGAAAAGAAATGCCAGGTCTGCATCGCATCTACCTGCAGTCAAAAGGGGTTTCTTGTTTTGACAGTCTCTGGCTTAAGAAGACGAATAATATAGGCCTGTGTGTTCCCGGTTTCAGAAGTTACTCGATCCTCCGCCATGGGTGGGAAAATAGTTTGGAATGATAACGATGTAGAAAGGGTTCTTTTACGTGCAGATGACACTGAAGTTAGGCAACGCACCCCCAGATAGTATTAGCATGGATGAGCGCTTGGGAACACTGGGTGCTGGATGCTGCAGACTCTGAATTAGAACTACGCTGTGGACGCGGCTTTAATGACCATTGTAGTTGAAGGGCCCTAAAACACCAACAAAGAAATGCGTGCAGATGACACTTTGCATACCTCCCGGGACTGTGCCTTTGCTTTCCATCCGCCTGAAAGAAGGCCCACCCTTCGCTCAGGATCGAACCTCGAATCATCTTGCTACGGCTTTATTAACAATGCGTTATCCAACCGTACTGAAAAGCAAATAATGGTTTTGAAAACTGTGATGAGTAGGACGCATTGTGTCTGCAAATTACTTTTGCCTCTTTCAAGTTGGACGCTTATTATATACGGTGTTTCAGTTTCGGTTGAATAAGATGCGATTTTGGAAGCCATTAAGATGAGCAAAGTTATGAAAATAAGAATGGTTGGTCCCTCCTTTATACCCTTGTTGACCGTGTATGTAATTATGAATCTAGCGTTGTTAGGTGTTTAAATTCCTAAGCAGAGAAATATAAATATCTTCGGGTGTATGGGGAAAAGAACTATAACCATGACAGCTGGCTTCTCTTTTAATATTGTAATTGAAATTCTTTGCCACCATTTGCCTGTTTTATTGAAATTCAAAATATGAAATGCAATTTTCTTTGAGCATTCGTGCGTTTCATGCGTGTCGTCTAATTCATACTTGTTTTTTACAGTAGTGAAAAATTTCATGAGTTTGAACCCTGCGCGTATATCACGGCATCATTGAAAATGTGGGGGAGCTAAGGCGGTTTGCGCTCCAAAAACTCTAAGCTCAACAAGAATAGGTTTCCGTCATTTGAACGTGATTTATTGTTAATGATGTACACACAAAGGAAGGAAGTGGTCAAAGAGAAAGGAGAACAACAAAACGGTGATGACGTCACTGTGCCCTTCCTTATATAAACTCCATCCCCCAAGAAGCGATCTAGAAAGTAACGATTGGTTATTAAAAGAAATTACCGTTCTAAATATAAATATTGTATTCGAATAAGGCTCTATTATCGCATACTTTTGAGAGGTTATTTGTTGATATAAATGTTTAAAAATGCATAACTTCAACGCCTTTGAACCCTTTCCTCGTATAAATTAGAAATGTGTTGTTCGTGAAACAACCAACTTAGTTTTGGTGCTTGCTGAATTCTTTCACATCCCTAGCTGATCGTTTATTGATCATGTAACGCTGACGTCAGTTGGCAACCTATTATTCGAAATAATCTCAGCACTTATCCCCTTACATTTCCTCTGTACCTGCCTGTGCTTCTGTTATTCCTGTCTGTCTACCCGTGAACTCCCAATTTCCATGAATGAAATTGCAGACACAACGAAAATGGGAAAAAAGTATAAAGGGAAAAATAAGGGGAAAAAAAAAGTAGAGCAGAGAGAGGGCAGATGGTGAATGGCAGAGTTTTGTGACAAACACGTTCGTAAACACATTTGGATTCCCAATAGCAGTAGTCGGACATCCATAGAATGCGAAGGATCCCGTTTCCCGTCTTTGGCAGGATGTTACCTATTTGCTCTGGAACCATTGGATAATTTTTGTAAACAACCGACATCAGCCCGTTACTTACCTTCAGTCCATGCTCTTCATGAAGGCACTTTTTTCACCGATGCCAGAAGGGGAGCTCCTAAATCTGAAAATGTTGCCTGCCTACCATCGCCTAATGCACACCAACGGGGCAACTACAGTACTACTATTACTACTTTCCTTGACAGGAGGCGCATTTTTTCCCATCTGCCTTAAAGAAGAGATTAGGTTTGATCCTGCCATCATGAACTCGCAAGTAAAGTCCACCACCGACAGTGATACATACCCTTCTGATGTGTAGTAAAATAGGCGCGTAGATCGCCAAAATACCATTTTAGAACCTTTTGCTTCATGGTGTCGGTAATGTTGGCTACTTTTTATACTGTAGCTGCTTTCATTTGAAATGCGAAACTTTGTACCTGAGCTTCAACATGTTAACATGTGACTTCCAGAGATCTTGCCCCCGCCCCCCTCTCTCTCTGCCTTCTTGTAGGCCTTTGATCTCCCCCAAATGTTCACTATGTACTGTAAACCATTTGGGAGCATCCTGCATTGTACAGCAAATGGCGTCTCCACCACACGTGCACAGAAACGCACCAACAACGAATAAAACATAGGGAAACTTTCTCGAACGCCTTATTTTCATTCGTGAACGCCTAATGTTTTCCCCACAAACGCATCGAGTTTGTAAAATGTTCGTTTAGAATGTGCGACTAGTGTCCACCAGGCCGTATGAGTCATTTGCTTCGTTTTGACGAGTATTTTCGGTAATTTATTAAAATCCCTTACGACAACCTTGACTGCTCAAAGCATGTGCTGTCCACCGCCTGAGAAGCAATGATTGACCAATTATTGCAAGGAAAAGAATTTCATTTCGTAAATGAGGCAGGGGTTTTTACTGTCTTAACATTCAATAGATTCTTACTTTGATTTGCAATTTAAACTCAGTATTTTAGTCACCGTAATCAGTTTTTAATTGGCTAAACCCTCTCGGATGGTGGTGTGCAACTTAGACGTCAGAAAACGATAGACTACGCAACTTTAGTAACGATCATTTGACCTTTCGTCACAAAACCACTTGGCAATTAATAGTTGCCAGTCAGAATTTTAGCAGTCAGTTTGTAATTAATTAAACAATGTGTTAACGCTAGCACGCCGGAATTCCAATAGTAATTTCTCAAACTGCTGTCGATGGTGTGAAATTTTACTTTCTTACTTAAAGTTCACTTTGGTCGTTTGTAAGCAGGGCTCGTTGTAAGGAGAGGTGCCCTTTTGGCTGTAAGTGTAAGAACAGAGCACGCGAACAGAGCACAGCTTTAAGGGGCGGCAATTTGTCTTTTTGTCCGGGGCGGGATAAGTGCTAGAGCAGGCGCTGTTTGTAAGTAACGCGTTGTTACAAACCTGTCTTTAACACCCTTCACACTTTTTATGTTTGCGCGCTGAATAATTTTACCGTTGGTGTTTATTTATGCACCGTTATGCTACTTTTCGAATCTAAAATCTTTTTCGGTGACCCGACACGGGACGCTTGACTCGCTGGTCCATGGTTGCAGGCTCGATCCTCTCCCAGGTTGATTACTTTCACAGGCAAGGAAGAGAATGAGAGGTTCAAAATTCACCTTCCATCGAATGAGATCTTTGCAGTGTACAGAGCGGCCACTTATCCACTGAGTATCCCTAAGTTGGACAGCTTTGAAACCAGCTTATAACGGGGTGCCATGACAAAAACCTTTTCAAAGTCTAAGAATAGAACATCTTTCTGTTATTTAAAGCCTTTTGAATGTAACCCATCAGGCAAACCATTTGGGTGTCACGCGACCTCCATTTCCTAAACCCATGCTAAGGATGCCATTCTTTTCCAGATATTCCATTGTACCCAAGAATATGTTCAAAAATCTTGCATGCAGCACTCGTTAAAGAGACTGGTCTGTGGCACTTAGGGTATCAAATACTGGCTGGAAGTCACTCCTATTGCTTGCAAAGGTTTTTCAAATGTACCATTGAAAACATTAGGAATCATGAGACCATCCTTGACTAAATTTCCTATCCCATCCTTAATCTCTGTATTCCCTTCACCCCCTTTCCTACACCTCTTTAGATCCCACAGAACGCCTTTGGATTGTTCTTTAGCAGTTAGCCTATCCCCCTAAATGTTCTCATGAAAACTCTTGTAGGCATCCCTCCCTCTCCAAATAATATTTCTAACTCTTCGCTGGTTTCGCAAAGCTACCTTCACCTCTTTAGTATACCATTCTGGAATAGTATTATTCCTTTTATCCTTAGTGGGAACAGCTAGTCGTGTGACCCTACCAAAAGTGCTAAGAATCATTGGCATGATTCCTCAACACCATTGGCATTAACAATGGTATAAAAATGGTTGCCTGTATTATGAGTCTTTCCTGACTGCTGTAGAGTATTTGACAAAGGTAGGAAAGCTGATGGATGACACAATGGAATATCCCAAGCTACTGTAAGTAGTGGTACTATTTCTGGTGTGCAGGTCATCACAACAGTTCGTATGAATCTACTTCGATAGGTGTTTTCCTTTTGACATCAGCAGGATGAGTAGATACTATGAGTTGACAGGGAATTTTCGATTCTGCCTTTCCCTAGGGAACAAGACTTAAGAGGGACGTAAGTAGGCACGTTGACTTTCCTTTTTGTACTACCATTTGGTTTAATCCGTTTGAATGCCTACGTATTAAAATGCTTTGAGCACCTGAGAATGAAGTGAAGATTTCATTGCGAACGAATGGATTAAATTGAATAAGGTGTCTATTGAAAATGGGATCATAGGTTCGATCCCTCACACGGAACACTTGAGCCTAAGATGTAAACAGTGTGTTGTTGGTTTTTTGCTGATTGTTAGCCGTTAATTGGCAGAAGAGACATTTGGAGAGTTGAATAACAGGTTGCTAACTATTTGTTGACTGTTTGTTAGTAAATGAAATTTATGACTAAAGTTTGCTAATCTGGACAATTTCCAACCTGTTCAAATTGTTTCCATTGTTTGCGTGTGCGTGGACCAGTCTACATATATATACACCCCTCTTTTATATTAAGTGTGTCGGTATTTATGCGAAGTAGAAGTGGAGTTGTCAGTTGTTCACGAAGAGGTTTAATTGCAGATGTTTTTTTTCTCACCTGCAGTAAACGTGAGCACTTTGTGAGTTGTGATGACCTTCATGGTGTTGCTGCTGATGGAAGCACGCCAGAATTTCATGCTAATTTAATTAGCATACTTGACTGGTCTTTTTGTCTTTTCAACTATCAAAATGCTAAAAATATTGTTAAGGTCACCACTAGTCATTCTATTATTGCCCTTGCTGCGAAATTTAACATTTTTTTTCTGAATCAGTAAACAATGACTGTGGTTGAGATGATTTTGTTTAATGTCCATCATTCGTAGTTAACTGCATAATAATCCTCTGTCACAAGCCTGAAGTACATTTCAGTTTTCCACTTTATGTAGCGACACCCTCTACTTACAATTATGTGAAAGACTTAAAAGGTGAGTATGATTACCATCGTTGTTTTAAAATACAATCCTATGGGACAAGCCGTGAGGTTTCTCCCCTTTTGAAAGCCGAAATTCAAAACCTCACTTTTTTGGCGGATGGAGAACACTTCACTTACCAGAACTTACTCTGAAATTGAAATAGTAATTTTTTTAAAATTATTTTCCGAATTGAAAATTTATCAGTATATTTATAATGTGTTTTAAGTTATTAATAATTTTTAAAACCTGTGGCAGTATGCTTGAGGTCCCGAGTGCGCCTTTCGTCTCATGGGAAGGGAAACCGTGGCCCCGTATGGTGTACGATGTCATTTGCACGTAAAAGAACCCTCTTTACTATGCAACTGGTAAATGTGGCAAAATTCTCAGGTGTAGGAGCTCACCTCCTGGCGTCGGGGTAGTGTCCAAGCGAACAGTAGCAAAAAAGCGACTTCTAACTCTTTTCTCGCCTATGGCAGGTTCGGGTACCCATCTTGTCCCTCTCAATGGACACAAAAGGGCGACATATTGGACACGGTTTTTGCACAGCCGGGTTAGGAGTTGCCTGCTCTTTTACGTGCAAATGCTATCGTACGCCACACGGGACCTCGGTTTTACTTGTCATCCGAAAGAAGGTTCACTCGGGACCTCTCTCTCACTCGAAAGAAACTAACCTACCTCGATCTAGTATCGAACCTAGAACTACTGACGCAGTTTCCGAACGTCCCAACGAACTTTGTCCATCCAGAGGGAGAAAGATCGTTACCCGACCATACCGTAGGCAGGAAAAAGGTTAGTAGTTTGCATCTGCCTTGTGGTAGTATGCTTAGATGGAAAGTTCCATCCTAGCTGTGGCGGGTCACTTCTATCGGAGATGATCGAGGAGCCCCCAGGCTGGCCTACCGTCGGATGGGGAGTAAGGCCCGGTGCACACATGCAATTTTTGCTCGGGCGGGTGCTGCAGGGACACCGCAGCGACTCCTGCAGCAATTCAATGCACACATGCGGTGAAATGTCGCCAGTACACATTTGGCAACACCAAGAACCCCAAATCCAATTGCCTACCAAATCTCAAAACTATGAAATCGCGCAAAGAAACCGCGCGGATGTGTGCATCGCTCAATAGACCACGAGGTACTATGTGACGGCATGTGCGAGCGCGGTGCCGCGGCGGTTTCGTAGGGAATTGCGGGCATTTCCAGACGCAACTCCGGTTTTCGGAGCCGCGGCGCCGCCGCAGGTATGTGTGCGCTCCCCCATTGCAACTAATGTATCTCATGCCGCAATTGCGAGGCCGCGCGAGTAAAAATCTCAAGCCTAAAGCATTGCCTCCTGTGGCTTGTACGATATCACCTGCACGTTTAGTAAAATACAGTATACCTGTGCATCACATTAATATTAAGTTGTAGGAGGTGGCCCATGGAGGTTTTCGAGAGGGACAAATGGAGGCACTATTTCTTTTTTTAGCAGTGGTATGTATTTTCGTTTGGATTTCATCAGGCAGTTTTTCATGGTTATACATAGACGCTGATCGTTATCTGCATTTATATTAGGAAATTCATTAGTATTCCATGTTGATGCTTACATGGAAGAAAGATTGCTAACATGTTTGGGTGAACAAGTCGGAGCTGACATGTAGACCATGGCCCACCTAAGCTCCTCTAAAATTTTGATGCTCGCTATAGACATTTCTTATTATTCAAAAAAGTGAACTCTTTTTTTTCCCCACTGGATAAAGCCAAAATGACAACTCGTTTAGGACACATTGGTACAGTAAATATAATGAGGAAGAATCACTAGGAGGTTCTCGTGAGATCACTGAAGTTAAGCAACGCAAACCCACGTTAGTACCAACATGGGTGGTTGGTAGAGAACGTTGGGGGCTGCAAATTTCCCCTCTCCCACATCCAAAACTCCTACTTCCTTCTATCCCGCGAGCAGCCTCCTAAGGATTCGGCCTGTTATGGCTACTTGACTTACTCCCCAACCCGTTAATGTTACAAAGTTGAATTGCCTCCTTTGGGGCGTGCGCCCCACAATGGAAAACACTGAGTTAGACTGAGTGATGCTAGGAGATGTCGCTTAATTTCCCATCCAGTGGGAGGCGCAATCAAGCTTCCCTCTGCAATCAGGGAGGGATTCATGGTAAACACCCCAAAAGACAACCTATTTTAATTTTGCGCTCAGCAGCGTTTTTGCTTTTTATAAATTCAACAAAAGACTACAAGTTGGAAGTAATTTATTAAATTTGTCGGTTGATAATCTAACGATATCACGTAAAGTATGAATATTCATCAAAATTTTTTTTTGAAAATTTAAGTATTGTGCTTCCATTCCGCTCGACGTAGAAATATGAATGTGTATTGTGAACTTTGTATGGAAAGACTTTCCCTTGGTCTTGTCTACTTGTTAACCATGAAATGTTACCCTTGTTGAAAGTTCGAGTTCGACGGCCCTCTTGAGCGGCTTATTGCGTTGGACACACCACTTCTCGTCTGATCACTGAAGTTAAGCAACGCAACCCCCAGCTAGTACTAACATGGGCGGCCGCTTGGGAAAACTGGGTACTGCTAATATCCAAAAATCGTCGCATCAGCGTATTGTCGGTGCAGTCTCTGCATTAGTACTATGAAGTGGACGGTGCTGTAATGACCTTTGTAGTTGAAGAACTCTAAAACACTAACAAGCCAAAAAAATCGACGGCCCTCAGTAGAGGAATAAGCTTGTTTGGCAAAAGCAGGGTGTCACAAACTAATCCATGTGAAAGATAAAAAGTTCAGATTCCAACAATAACAGCATTCAACTACGTAGGTTCGATTCTGGCCGAGATGTGTGACGTTTTTCAGAGGAGGAAATTTCCAAGCGTTCCATTCGTCCGACAGAAAATTATTGAATCGTCCCTTGTTGAGTGTGCAATGTCACCCCTGCGTAAAGTAGGTGTCTGTTGGTTTGCACCTTGTGAATGCGGCATCGGAGTACGGTGCAATGACTCGTTAGGATGCTCAGGGCTGGTCTTGGGAGCGGGCGGTACTAGCAGCCTTCCACCCAATAGGGGCAATTTTAACTTCTGTAGAATATGATTTGTAATAAGATACTGACTCTTGATACACTACGCTATGCTTTACCCGGGACGTTGGAAGACTAGGGCTCCCACCTCTTCAGTTCCACTACTCTTGAAGACGGGACAGTTTATCGCCATTGCAAAAATAACAACTACAGTGCTAACCTTTCCCGCCCAGGATAGGATAGGGTACCCATTTTTGCCTCACTGGGACTCATGGGCAATCTTTTGGACGGTATTTTCACGCAGGCGCCTTCAGACTTGCTGTTGTTACCTCTATGCTTATTTGTCGTCGTCCTATTTTTTTCATTGGGGCATCTGGAATTGGGGCAATTCGCCGCTCCCAACATCGTGTAGGAGGAGCTCACTGCATCTTTCTTCAACCCACCCCATGCAGCGAGCTCCTCCTACACATGATGTTGGGAGCGGCGAATTGCGTTGGACACACCAGTTCTTGTCTGATCACTGAAGTTAAGCAGCGCAACCCCAGTTAGTACTGACAAGGGTGGCCGATTGGGAAAACTGGGTACTGCTAATACCCCAAAATCGTCGCATTAGTGCAATGTCTGTGCAGTCTCTGCATCAGAACTATGCTGTGGACGGGGCTCTAATGACCTTGTAGTTGAAGGGCCCTAAAACACCAACAAACAAACAAATACGCTGATGTCCACGTTGCACGTAGAATGGGTTCCTCTACGTGCCATTAACATCGTACTTTTCACACGGGGCCACGGCTTTACTTGTCATCCGACAACAAGAACACTGTGGTGGGGCTCTCTCTCGCCCAAAAGAATCGAAACTAGCGTCGCAGTTGTCGAGCAAGCTACTTCTCCGCCTCCTAGAAGGCTGGAATGTATGGCTTATGAGCACTTTAAACTGTTCTAAAAATGGTTCATTTTCGAATTTTGCTATAACCGTTTTCTTCAGCCATGTTTGAATGAAAAATGAGTCGTAGTAGGGGTGTAAAGTTCGGTAGTAAGTTGCCTTCTTTGATATCCGAAAGTGTTTGTAAATTTTTACATTGCAAATTTTTGGTTCTTGTTATTCGCACCCCTGAAGCACCTATAACTTATTATTGTTATTTTCAAACTTACTCTTTGTTGTACAAGTTCTATTTCAATCACGTGGGTAAATTTTGTGTGTGTTCTTTGCCCTTCTTTTGCAATTTATCTCTGTCCCCCTCCTCTCTTGTCACATGAGCGGTGTGGTACCCTGAAGGCCAAGAGCTGTAATTTTTGTGTGTGTGTATGGAACTTCGCTAAGGAGGGTCATTCATTTTTTAGTCTCCACGTGTCTTTTATCTCTTTGTCTCTGATGACTTGAAATGTATTTTTAGCGCTGCTGGTTTCGTTCTTCGTTTTATTTTTAATTTCGTTCGTCTGTATTATCGTCTTTTTTTAATCGTTGGCAAATCGGTGTGAATAATTTTGAAAACTCCGGCGTGAATTTAGCGAATATATTTTTATTAGAGTCAAGTCGATTGTCGATAAGGATTTTCAAGGTGAGTAGCGATTCATGTCGTTATTAGTAGTGGTTGTACTTATCATTGACCCTAGAGATATTTTATGCTTCTTATCAACTATAATTTATGTAATTGCAATATATTAATCGATCAAGAAATAATTCCAGTATCTATTTCAGTCCTAGCTTATTTCTTAGTCCTTGTACTGTAATTATTATGGTGACATGAGATGGTCATTCCTACCCTTCCTCCCACGTATGGCAGGTAACGGGGGCAGGACTCCGATAACCAATTTTCTCATCGGGACTGCAACAATTTGGACGGTGTTTTTATCCAGCTGGTTGCCGACGACATAATTCTACAGTCCCTTCTTTATTTTAACGTCGGCCCTATCTTTATCGTTGGGACAAACGTCTTTTACCGTCGCCTGGGAAATTCCTACTTCAACACATGAGAATGTTGTTGATTATGCTAATACAGTATTTCACTCCATGTGGTGTACGATGGCACTTACACGTAAAAGAACCCTCTCTACTACGCAACGGGTAGATGAGGCAAAATTTCCAGGTGTAGGAGCTCGCCCCCCCCCCCCTGGCGTCGGTAGCATTCCCCAACGAACACTAAACTGACGATAAATAATAAGCGTAGGGGTGCAGCTTTGGCCGGCAACCGGCTGCAGAAAAAAACTATGACCAATATATCGCCCTGTGTCCATTCAGAGGGACAAATGGGTACCCGACCCTGCCATAGGCGGTAAAAGGGTTAGCAGTTGCTTTTAGTATTTCACTCCATTTAAAAAGGGTTCTTTTGCATGCAGGTGACATCATGTATTTCTAGGGCCACGGTTTTAATTTCGATCCAATGGTAAGCACTGTAGACTCTGTTGTATGGAGGGATGTGGTGTTGTGATGGTGGTGGACGGCGACCCCTCCCTGCCCAAACGGTGATAAATTATCAATTTTTCTTCTTGCATTGTCTTCCAGTCTTAAATTTTTCCCTATTGTGGTCGCTTGGTAGATGAGGCAAACTTTCCAGGAGTAGGAGCTCGCTCCCGCCTCTGACAACGGTGGAGTACCCCAATGAACAGTAGACTGACGATAAGTAAGCATATGGGTTGCAGTTTGGTCGGCAACCAGCTGTGGAAATACTCATGTATGTCACCCTTGTGTCCGTGGATACCCGACCCTGCCATGGGCGGGAAAATGTTACCCGTACATACAGTCAGCAAAATGTGTATTTTCAACTACACGAATATAAAATGAAATATTGGAACAATAACTGCTTGAATGCATTCATTTCATGCATAATCTATAATACATTCAACAAAAATGGTAAAATAGTTGACCAATTATGTTTTGAAATAAAAAGAGTAAAAATCACATGCAAAAAGAGTATTTGTACACTTTGGAGCATCAAAATAACTTTGCAAAATTAATGTTTAAAAAGTAAACTAATATTTGGTATGCAATCCCTTTGCTTTAATAATCACCTCAAGGTGCTGCAGCATGTACTCCACTAGTTGTTTTGTGATATCAGTCCCAATCATGTCCCATTCTGTAAGAAGAACGTCTTTCAAGTGACTTTTGCTCATAATGTTGTTTTTTCTTACTTCCCTGTCCAATAGCATCCAAAGGTTTTCAATTGGATTGTCTGGTGATTGTGGTGGAGTAACAAGTTGCCTTGGAGCTTCATACAATAACCATTCTCTAGTTATTTTAGCCTTATGTTTGGATCATTGTCTTGGTGGAAAACAAATGATCCCTGGAGTCCCAATTTGTTGGCACTGCTGACTAAATTATGGCACTGCACATCAATATATCCTAGAGCTGTCATTCTAGTATCAATAAATGCCAAGTTTCATACTCCATTATAAGCTATACAGCCCCAGACCACCACATCACCTCCTCCATGTTTGACACTTGGGAGCACATTTTTAGGATCAAGGGCTGTTTTATTTTTCTGCCACACTTTCCTGCAACATGGTGGAGTAAAAATCTCAAATTTACTCTCATCAGAAAATATGACTGTTTGCCAAAACTGCATTGGCTTATCTCTATACTCCAATGCAAACTCCAGACGTTTTTTCAGGTTCACCCCACTAAAAAAGGGCTTCTTTCATGGTGTCTGCCCCTTTACACCAGCAGTGCACTGGCAACATGAAGCACATTTCTAATGGTTTGAGGTGTTACTATTATGTCGGGCATTGTTGCAACATCTTATGCAAGTTTTGGAGCAGAACCCATGGGATTTTTTAGAACTGCATTGACAACACTCCCTTTGGCTTTAGTTGTCAACTTACTTGGGCCACCTAGTCTTGGCTTATTTTCAACATTACCACTTTCTTGAAACTTTCTCACTATATACCCAACTGTTGTAAATGATACTTTCACCATTTTTACCAATTTCATGGTATGATTTCCCTTGTTTATGGAGCTCAATAATGGGGTTCCTCATTTCCATGGACACTTCCTTTGTTTGTGATGCCATTGCAGTGTTTGGAATGCACACCTTGATAATGTTATTTAAATATGCACTAATTTCACAGCAAAACCCCATTTTAGTGCCAAAATTAAAGTTATGAAAGTCAGCTAAGGGAACTTTGATGATCCAGTGTACAAATATTCTTTTTGCATGTGATTTTTACTCTTTTTCTTTATAAACATTATTGGTCAATTATTTTGCCATTTTTGTTAAATGTATTATAGATTATGCATGAAATGAATGTATCCAAGCAGTTATTGTTCAAATATTTCATTTTATTTTTGTGTAGTTGAAAATATTTGGGGTGTACAAATACACATTTTGCTGACTGTATGTGTAGAACATGTACAAGACCTGTTGTGTCTGTACTACATGTCATAGTAAGAGACAAAAAGGGATGTCACACTCGGCCTGCAGCTGTGGTCTCCAATGTTTCAGACCCTAGGTGGCAAAGTTGTGCAACGTGCTTGACCTGTAAGTCCGCAGTTCTGAGATTCAACATTGGTTCTTTTGGATGAAAACCTCAATTGTTTCCTTCCGCGGAATACAGGATGTAAAAGTCGTCTCGTGTAGATTCGGTATTTCGGTAACATCAGCAGTCGATTGCTTGCATGGCTCTTAGAAGAAGGTGGGTATTCGACCCTCTGTCGTAGGAACATGAAATTGGGGATAGAAAATTAGGCAGTTAATAACTGCAGCGTGTTGTGAAGTTGTAAATCGTTGGTTTTAAGTGGGGTACATATGCTGTTTCTGCAGTATTCGAAGGTCAGACAGGAAGTTTTGAAAGTTCATTAGTACTGTACTTCCACGCCGGTGTCAAATGCCTTGAAGTGGATGGGGGTGCAAACGATCTTTTGCTTGCGTATGCTCGTTCACTGTTCTCAACTAGGAACTACGTACTTAGTGAATTGAAAGCTAAATTTAGCTCCGGCATTAGTCCGTCTGTGGATGTATCTATAGGTACCCTTATTAGGGGAGGGGTTTTTCCATTTTGAAGCAAACTGGTATCTACTAGAAAGTTTATTCAAAGTCAACATCTTTTGTCCCAATTCGCGTCACGGCTTTACGATTTATTTAATGTTACCTTGAAAATATTTCGCGCCGCGATAAATGTAGAAACTATTTCTTCTTGGATGACTTATTATAAAAAGTCCGGTATTTACTCGCTTATCTGTTATGAATGGTGTACTGTACGTGCCTACATTGGGTAGTCTCTCTTTGATTAGCGTGTGGGAGCGGCGAATTGCGTTGGACACACCAGTTCTCGTCTGATCAGTGAAGTTAAGCAGCGCAACCCCAGCTGGTACTGACATGGGTGGCCGCTTGGGAAAACTGGGTACTGCTAATACCCAAAAGTCGTCGCATTAGTGTAGTGACTGTGCAGTCTCTGCATAAGAACTATGCTGTGCACGGAGCTCTAATGACCTTGTAGTTGAAGGGTTCTAAAACACCAACAAACAACAATTTGATTAGCGTGCTCGACTTCTTGAGATCCAGATTGCAGGAACGATCCTGGTGGAGGCAGATACGTAGCTTCTGTCGGGTCAACGGGGGAAATCCGAAGTGCAGAAGTGCTCATTGGCAATGTGCTTGACTTTGAGTCAGAGGATATGGTTTGGATCCAGGTTTATGGGACGTACAGACGTGTGGCTTCCCACCTGTACGTAAAAAGACCGCTGTCTCCTTTGGTCAGTGTCCGGTTTAACCACCCTTTTCCTCGCCTTCTTCTTATATCTGCATTCCTTGCGTCGAAAATGACCACCTTCTCCCCCCAATCGTCTTATAATATGCTGTAATTACTTCACCTAACTCTTGGACTCCCCCATGTTAACAGATGCTATACCATTTGGGATGATGGTTTGTAGTGATGTTAACGACGGCAGTGCCCCACTTGGACTCCTTTAAAGGATGATGTCTTTTATAGCCATGCAAATAAAGCCTAGCCTACCGTTTCTTTAGTAGGACGTACCATACCCCACCCCATTTTTATAGCCTAATGTACAATATTAAACTCGTTGCTTGATTAAAACCTTGTCCTCGTTTTAAGATGTATTAGCTGGTTTCATACGAGTGCTAGTGCCCTTGGCAGATAGATGCAGTTGTGTTGCAGATGCCCATCTGTCAAGTATTTTATCATCACTTTCTATCGCTGATTAACTGTTTTATTGGCAACAGGTTGTCAGTAATCGGTATGATGATGCGATGGCTTTATCAATAGTGCGGTAACTAAAATCTTAACGATTGCGACTTTCGGTAGTAGTCTATTACAGTCAAAGAGCACTGTTGTGTATGGCCTGATCAGTTTCTGGGGTTCTACTGCTGTCACTACAATACCACAGCGGAATTTAAAGCTCAATTTAAAAACCATTTTTGTAATGTAGGAATTAGTAAAAAAATGTCCTGTTTGTTCCGGGATGACTGTAGGCCCAACGAAACCCTGCATGTTTACAAGGCTACGTAAGAAACTTTGTCGCTTCTTAGTGCAATTTCTGGCTTCCACTTTGATATTGTCAAGTCACTGTCACAACGCCGGACTCGTGTAAAATCAGCCCGTGGCCGATAGGTTCGATAGAGGTGTTAATATTTCCCAAATATAAAGTCTAATTTCTACTTCTCAAAATGTCTGGCATGGTTTGTCGGCTGCAGTTATGTTATGGTGAATTTTCATGCAGAAGGGAAAGGGGTACGGAAGAATTTAGGAAATACTGTCTGTAAGGACCACGATTTTAATTGCAAAACCGCTCGATACTGTTTTCCGAATCAAACTGGTACAGTAGTCGTCGTCGTCTACTTATGAGTGCAACATTTTAAAAGCAGGATTCTCAAATTTGAATCATACTTGCAACTTATGACAGAGTTTTGTTATAATGAAGACGTCATTATTGACGTTTGTGCCAACTTCCGCTAAATGGTAGGTGGCGGCATTTTACCGCATTTGTAGGTCAACCGATTGCTTATTTAGTGCTAGAAATAATCATAGCGAGCGTTTTAATTTCACTTTCTAGTCATGAACTTCGCTCTACGTAAGTAGTAACATTATTTTGCTTTGAATTGCATCCTGTTCGATACGTGAAATGAGTTCGCGTACATATTGTTAAGTATATGCATTGCAACAACAACAACAAACAAATTATATCGATATTCAAAATCAGTCTGTTTTGGTTTGTTATTGTGCAGTTGCATCTATAAAAAATAAAAATTTCTGTTGGTAGTAACATGTATATTAATTTTGGGGGAAGGGGCTATTTCTCACGTGAATGTATCCTTATTCCTTATTTTATTGACTAAAAGTAATGATTATGAACGTCTGGCACTAAACAAGTTGTTTTTTTTCCTTATTTTTTTCAGGTTCTTGTAGCTAGATAGCAGAGACTGGCCATTGGGTAAGATGGCCACCATAGATGGTCGTCCAGCGCGATATGGGGTCACAGTGCCTCAACTTCAGAAGTTGATGGAATGTCGTGGACGTGAGGCTGTTGAACGATTAAGCACCGAATTCGGGGGTGTCCAAGAACTTTGTCGACTACTATACACTTCTCCTAATGAAGGTGAGCTGAAGACTTGTACTTTTGGAAATGTGTACACTTCCACTGTCATACTTGCTGTTGGGATTGTATTGGGTTTGAACCCCATGGTTGATAGGAGTGTTGTGTGCTACCCATCCACGAGTACAATTAAGATTTAGTTCTGTTTCTTATGAAGTGTTATCCTGACCATCTGATAGGAATTGAGTAGTTCAGTGCTGTTCCTCCTTCAAACCATCATTGTCATGCTCTGGGTCTCTTCCCAAACGCCTCCTCGCTCCCGCCTCCCACCCTCCCCACGCAGTGCTACGCTACACCGTATAACCTGCCCCATGATACTTTAATCCTAGTCATTTCCATCGCTGCGATGGACTTTATCAGTTGTACAGTATACTGTATTATTAACCATTTATGCTGTTCGTTCGTTGAGCCCGTTTTTTTTTGGCCGTCAATAAAGATATACTCCTGGTTTACTTATTTCATCTTGACTGGGGTGGATGACATCTTTCGAAGGGGAGAGAGGAACCCCAAATATACCTACCTTCCTTTGGAAGAGCAATACAACCATAGACCTATATAGTGCGTAAAGTGTCATGTCCAAGTAATTGTATATGCCTGTCATCATCATCATACCCTTATCCCACCTGTGGCGGGGTCGGGTCTGTGGGTTCTAGCCCTCCACTCCCGTCTATCTCCCGTCTGGTCCCCGTCCACTCCGCACACCGCCATATCCTTACGGACGGGCTGCTCCCACGTTAACTTCGGTCTCCCCCTGCCCCGGGTGCTCCCGACCTTCTGCATTCCTGGTATGGCCCTTACAGGCTCCTCATCCCCGTGCCTGTAGAAACGTAAAATTCTCCTAGAGTCTGGTAGAAGATGAGCCGATGTTAAATAATTAGGGACTGTAGCATTAGATCGTCAGCTGGCTAAGTAAAAATGCCGTCCAACAGTTCATCTTTTCTCGGTACCAGTGGCGCGACTAGGTACTCGCCTTCGTAGATAACGAATGTTGATGTATCCCAGTACTTGGGTTTCGTTTAATGTTATTTTTTCCCCCACGCGTAGGTCTTAGTGGGTCCACTGCTGACCTGGACCACAGACGGGAGGAATTTGGATCTAACGTTATTCCACCCAAGCCTCCAAAAACATTTTTGCAGTTGGTTTGGGAGGCGCTGCAAGATGTGACGCTTATTATTCTTGAAGTGGCAGCATTAGTATCTTTAGGTCTTTCATTCTATCAAAGTCACCAGGAAGGGGGCAGTAAGTACATCGTTTATTTTTTTTCTTATCTAGTTAGTATGACCCTTATAAGATATTTCACACGTACAAATTGACACTTCTACAGGCACAATATTCGTTGTCTAAGTAATTCCTCAAAAAAAAAAAAAAAAAACTTTTTTTCTGCAAATTAAACTCTTCATAGATTACAGACAGTTACTTACACTTCTAACATGATCTTTAGCATGTTTTCAATATCTGGAGTATGATATAGTCAAAGTTGAACTGTTCTTGTGTGTGCGAGAAGTCCTTGCTTTTGACCGTAGAATTCTTTGTAGTAAAGAAACCAAGATGTAATTCAATTTTGTATACACTATTTCATTAAATTTAGTGTGACTTTGTTCCTTGGTATGCAGGTTTTTTTTTGAGCTGAAAGTTGTTACTTGATAAACTTCGCAGAAAAATTAGAATTTGTGAGGGAACCTCAAGTAGGCGTGCCTCCGTGTATGACTCTGTAGATTGGCCTTTCGGGCGAGAGAGGGAAGCACGAGATTCAATTGCGCCTTCTGTCAGATGCGAAATAATACGTGTAGATCGACCAAATTCCAACCCTTAGGAGCTTGCTTCCTGGCCCTAGTAAGTTATCTTCAGAAATCAACTTCGTTTGCACAAGCGTAGCTTCTACATTTTCTGTCTGCCCCGACGTCGAAGTTCACAATTTGCGGGAATGTCACTCTTGGAGAGTGCAGAAGTCTAGTTCAAAAGTGTGCAGGGTCCCCCCTCTGCGCAAGTAGGTTGTTTTCTCAATGAAGGGACGGACCACTAACCTCAACCCAACTTTCCCAATAATGAAGTTTCGTTAAAAATACAGGAAAGCAATGAAAATCAAACGACTCGCGAAGTTCTTTGGAGTGCGAAATTATTTTTATAAAAATATTATATTACTACAAAGAAATTTTCTGTTTCATGTTTCTATAGTACAGTCCTGCTCATTGCCCCTAGCTGTTGCTTGGTTCTGCAAAACTAAGGGTGCCTAATCGTTTTTCTCTTGGCCTGTAAAGGCCGCCATACACGGTCAGTTTAATCTTCAGGTCTAGCAGTGCAGTTAAAACTGTCCAGAAATGTCTTCAGTTGAAACTGAGGGAAATTTACCAAACACATGTAACCGTGACCCTTGTTTTCATTAGGAATGAGCAAAATGAATGATGAACTGGGCTTTGGTATTAAGATAACGGCACACACCGGACAAAGTTCAACTGTACTGTTAGATCTTTTGCTACTCCAAATGATATACAGCTCAAAATTTTTAGCTGTAGAATCGATGAGATTTCCACATACCGGTACGATCAAATTGTACAGTTAGAACTGATGATGACATTGACCCCGTCCTTTCCCCAGCGTCGTGTGTGAAGTTGTCCGAATGGTAGCCCTGGTTGTCCTATAAAGAGTACAAGCTTTGACGTAGGACCTCTTGAGACAGGAGTGTTAATATTACGCGCAAGCCCTTAAAGGAACTTTAGAAGAACTAAATGTATGACTTCGTCAGCTCAGAAAAAAATCCTACGTTAGGTAAAGGAGTAATTGAAACCGAACTACTGCATACCAAGGTATATCTGGTCACCTTTTTTGGACCCGTAGAAAACAGATAAACTAATGGAGCATATTACGTCTTTTCAAGTTGGAAGACATGTCAGTGAGGTAACTTGTACTTTGCTGACTGTGTGCGTTTTTGATACATTGCGATGAAATTTCACTAATACTTCTTGACAAAGAACATATGTGATATTTTTAGGATGTCTGTTGTAAGTTATAGAAAGCCCTTTATTGACTCTGTTGTCAATCCTCTCCTCAAAACTTTTTCATTTTCTGAATGTTGAGGGACATAGAGAAGTTAGATACTGATTTGTTTGTCTGACACCATTCTTTTATCCGTATGCATGCGATGATCAGGGGACGACTCAGAAGGTAAATTGTAAACCCGAACATTATTAATGTGTGGTTCCGTTTGCAGTAGTAGACGGTGTGTAGATGACTAGTTTTTTTAGATTGTCTCCTGTTTCTTTTCCAATTGTCTACTGTTCGTTGTTTGCTGATGCTGTCACACGTTTCCTCTCCCAGACACTTTTCATGTCCATGACACTTTTTCCAAACTTCCTGTCATGCCTATTTCTTTCTAGTCATCATTCATAATCAAATTTTTCATTCTGCAACAACCGTCTTTCACCAATAGTGTTACATTGAGAGATGTTACACGGTTTTTATGACTAGAGTCTTGTAGTTACTACTGAGGTTGCTTCCGCGCCAACTAGGCGATATTGCTTCCAACAATCCCCATTGTAGGGGTTGTTTGAACACCTGTAGTTCGATATCGTTAGTTTGAAGCAGAATGATCGCTGCAATACATTTAAAACAATTCGACAGCAGTATTTCTAAGGCATTTGCATTGTGGCGTGGCTGCCAATGGGACAGCTTCATCCCACTTGATTTTGTTGAACTTAACATTTTGATTTTGACTGTGGTTTTTTTTTACTAACAAAGATTTGGCAAGAAACAGATTTTCTCCATATACGGCGCCATCAAAAATTTACATTTTCCAATTTATTTTTATTCCTGAATAATTTTTAAAGTGGAATCACAGTGGCCCTGAGTGAATGGTAGTCTATTCAAGGATTAAATAGCAGTGCATAAGTTGAAGCATTAATTTGAACTGTCGGTGAGGTTTAATAACAAAAATTACCACAAGTAAGCGAACGTCCTGCTTTTATTGAATTTGGTGCTGAGGTGTTCAACGTTCCCTTCACTGGCTTCATTTTTTTTCTGACCCCTGGTCTACAAGCTGTATGAGGATCTCATTATCTGTACGTTTGTGACGGGTGATATGCACCGGTAAACATAACCAGATAGTTACAACAGAGAAAGTGAGTAATCTGAGAGTTCGTGACGTGTAGGTGAACTGTTGGGTGATCAGATCGGTACCCGGCCATGTAAACCAATGTCAAAAACCTTTAAGGCACCTTATGTTGTTTGGTCTATAGCAGTGGTCTTCAAACTTTGTCGACTCACGGAACCCTTAGAACTATAAGATGTTTTGGAGGAAACCCCATCCTACCTTTAGAAAAGTATATCTCGCCGCTGCTAACGAATTTTCATTTGACTCGCGGAACCCCTAGAGGTACCTTTAGAGAAACCCTTAGGTACCGGTATACAGCTTATCGGTGATTTTTGTGAACAATGCCGTTCATCTAGAAAACCGAGGATGAAGTGGATTAGTTTATCACCCATAGGCTATAATAGGATGGGTGTAGCCAAGACCTCCTGAAGTAGCGGAGATAGACTACAGTAGTGGGATTCTATGTAATAGGGTGGTGTAATACTGGAAGGATCAGGCCGGCGAATCGAGGGAAATGCTTGCTAGTGATGTTGGTCTGTATGTGATCTTGGCTTGTGACCGGACAGCATGAAACGACCAACAGAAATGGTGGAGATCGTCCACTTCCCTATGGGTGAGGGTGGGGTAATGGCGCAGCTAACCCTTTAGGCTGCTCGTAAGAACCCTACTCTTATTCTGCCTGAATATGGCGCAGTCGAATTGGTGATTCTGGCCATCCATTGCTTTGAATTTCTCCACTGTTTCCATCTATCCCACGTTGTGCCATGTCCTGCCGTTCAACCCAGATGTCATGTTTGCTGTGCCCTTTTTCCCTCAACTGTTTTCCATCTATGTATCCTTCTGTGTCTAATTGACCCAAGTCCTTTCCTCATTCCTTCTGATATTTCATGTCCCAAATTTCACTCAGGTTTCCAATTGCGGAAAGCCTGCTAATGCTAAGCTCACTCATCAGTGTTAATATTAAAATAGATATACAGTATAAACTGAATATTCCTCACTTCAAGAAATTAACGAAGATTAATGTTGCGCTGCTAGGTATTTTATTCAGATTTGGCAAACCCTGCATTGCGCTGTTTTTTCTCGTTAAGAACACTGGTTCACAACCAAAAGAGCAATTTCATTTTGGTAAATGCTTGTTGACTTTGTCAGACCACAGCGCTGCAACTGAGCAATTGGTTTGCCGAGCAAATGATCGGTGGACCATAGAAGAGAGGGGAATCGGATAGTTAAATCAGCCCGGAGCATAACTTTTTTAAGATTAAATAAAATAAACATGCTTTTATGTCTTGTTATATTTATACACAACTGACAAAATATACTACATATAAGAAAATGAAGACTGCGACTCCTTCCATCTCAGCTGAAGACAGGGGTGCTAAGACAGGGCAGCTAAATTTCTAAGCGGATGGTTTTTACCGGTTCCCCGTTGTAGAACGGAAAGTAAGAACGCCTGACAACATGGAAGATATGAGACTTTTCCTGGCGACTACCAGAACTTTTTCTGAAAAAGTGGGGAGGGGGCAAAATTGGAAGAAAAGTATGTATTGCATGCGAGGAAAGGGATCCTGGTAATCCACTTTTTAGCATTTCATCATTTGAGTTGACATTTATTTCTGCTTCAAAAATTGAAGTGAAAATCTCATTACATGACATTTTTAATTCAACTACCTGGTTGTCATACCGACCTACATGTTTCTTCCACATATGTCTTGCATTTCTTATCATTTTGTCCTTTTTACCACCCCTTTCTTTGATTTTTTTTTTTTAAAAATTATTTGTATACTAATTGCAAGTTTTATGCACAATTTAATAATAGTGAAGGTCTGTTTTGCATGACAAAAGCTAATAATTTTTTATCCTTGTTTTTTCTTCTTCATTTGTCAACCACCAGACGGACAAGATGTTGTACAACAAGGTAATAATCACTTTCAATTTGAATTGTATGAATTAAACACTTGCTTGTAAGTGTTGTTGTGATTATAACTAATGTTCATTAACTTGTCTTCTGATGACTTTCGGCGATTTTTTTTTTTTGTAAAAAAACTTGGATATGGTAGGGTGGTCAGCAACCAGATCTTTAGGAAAACGTTTCAACCTTGTTAATTCTTTTATTTTCCTGATTAAACCTCTATATTGATTTGTTAACTGTTTCGTGTGTCATTGTCTGAATTGGCGTCGAATAATGATTTATAGCTCCAAGAAGAAAATGTGGCGAATAAGGCCCCGACTTCTCAAGATTGGGATGTCGGTGGTTTTTCATAGAAAGAATTTACATAGGTGTTGATTTGGCTGCTTCAAAACGAATTACCCTTGTCGGTTTTTAACACAGCATTCCTCAACAGATTGGTTTTGTTTTTCCTTATTCTATTTCAAGTCTTGAAGTAAACCCTGGTAATCCCCAGTCAGGTCCCTCAGGTCTCATTCAGTACAACGCCAAAATCACCTTTGCCCCATCATTCTAATGAATTATAAATATGGATTTGAAGTGAATTTACGAAAGAATTGTTAAAAACTCTCCAAAATAATTTGGGAGCCTTCTTCTTTGAGGTTCTGGAAAGGACCTTTGTGTCGGATAGTAAAATTAGTGTGCAACTAGTCATTATTGTAGTTAACAGTAGCCATATATTAATTAATAAAGGAATTGCCCCTTTTGATGTTAGTTCTTTATAAATTGTCATCTATGCTGGCATTGATGTTGACTGGTACTTGTGCCAGGTGCTTTCCTTTACTTCCTTTCGCTCATTTGAAATCAAATATTTTCAGTGGGACATGATGAAGGCGAAGCTGAAGCAGGATGGATAGAAGGAGTAGCCATTTTAGTATCTGTCTTTGTGGTGGTGATAGTCACTGCTTTTAATGACTACACCAAAGAGAGGCAGTTTAGAGGGTTGCAAAGCCGGATCGAGCACGAGCACAAATTCTCAGTGATTCGTGGAGGAGAAGTGCAGCAAATACCTGTCGGCGAAATTGTAGTGGGCGATATCTGTCAAGTGAAATATGGTATAGTAGTTTTTCATAGTTTCAATAGTCTTTCTGTTGTCTGTTCCAATTTTTATTTCATCCGCCTTTTGTTTAAATTTAAGACAATCTTTATGCTCTCTATCACTAACGTTGACAGTGATCAAATATGCTTCTGAGCAAAAGTGCTGGCAATGTCCTTCAAAGGAGTTTGTCCATCGTTTTTGTTAAAATGTGGTTTATTATTTTGCCATTGAGTTACTGTATATTGTTATCAGATTATGCAGGAGTTGATCCGACTGTCGATTACTGATACGATGCTTATCTTATTCGTCACCAACTTTAGGGGATCTTCTACCGGCTGATGGAGTTCTTATACAAAGCAATGACGTGAAAGTGGATGAAAGTTCACTTACAGGAGAATCAGACCATGTCAAAAAGGGAGAGAACGCCGACCCTATGCTTCTTTCAGGTATTCATTGCTCTAGTTGGCCTCCATTCTGTATTTTAGCAATTATGAACTCGATAACTTTGAAACTTCAGGAACACACGTCATGGAAGGCAGTGGTAAAATGCTTGTTACAGCTGTTGGTATAAACTCCCAAGCAGGTATCATCTTCACACTATTAGGAGTGACAGCTAAGAAAGATGATGATAAGTCGAAAGGTGAGTGATTACCGTCCCCTTATTAAGCGCTGACATGACTAGGTGTTAGTGTCGTGCTTTGATGTCTGCATGTTGAATTTCTATTTTGGCGTCGAAAAGTTAATGAGAAATGTTTTACATTTTTGCCCGTCGCTATTTCTTCATTAGCGTCAAAGTCACAGCGCAAAAAGAAGAAAAAAGGAGCAGGTGACAATATTTTTGAAACTATTTATCAACCTGCTTCTGTCTGCTTTTTTGTCTTACTGTTGCAATAATGAGAACTAATGCAGCTATTTAAAGTGCACTGGATTCCGCATGGATTATTACAATAATTTTATAACTTTTTCGGTAGCTAGTTTAGTAATCCTTAGTTTAGTTATTTTTAAATATTAAATCTTGACTATAAGGTAGTCACAAGTTGTGAATGTTCTGCTGCTTAAAAGTTTTGTATATAATTTCTCTATACTTTCAGCTACCCATTTCTTGCATAGCATCAAAGAAATGGCTAAACGTAATTATATATTAGGTACAGATTAGGTGTTAATGAGTGTTCTAAAAACAGTAATTGTGTGAAACCCAAATATTGTGGCTGTTGGGATGTTATTAGCTGAAAATTTAGCCTTACCGGTATTTCATATACCCGAAGCTATGGTGATGTCGAATGTCGGGCACTAATATTATCTGCTGCTTTGTAACAATGCTGCGATCTTCGATGTACTTCGAAAAACCTTGGCAGATATACATTCAGGGATTGCTTAAAAACGGTTAAGCATGTTAGTTGCGAGTTTTTTTATATCTTTTATCTTTGCGTTCAATTACTGATGGCGTTGTTTTCTTAAATCATCTGGGTGATATTTAAAACTTGCTGAGCTGCACGTATTGTTTTCTGATTAAACTTGCCGTCATTTCTTTTTGTATTTATTATTCTTTAACCGTTTACATTATAGCTGCTGATGATGAAGAAATGGTAACGAGTAATAGTCACACTGGAATTCCTGACGAGAATAGCACAACTCCTACGGCTAATAGGCACAATCACCCTCAAGAACCCAACACTCCTGATAAACCACCAGTTGAAGAACATGTTGGAAGTCGTAAAGAAAAATCTGTTCTTCAGGCAAAATTAACAAAGTTGGCAATTCAGATAGGGTACGCTGGTATGTAAAATGTCGCGAAGGTCTCCAATATGCTTTTTAACCTCTAGTGTCTTCTTAAGTATTTGTGAAAGGCATTGGTAAATATTCTGGTCTTAGTCTGCGTTGTATTAATGTTTGTCAGGCTCATTCATCGCCATTCTGACTGTGGTTATCCTAGTCCTACGTTTCTGCATCACAAATTATGTAGTTAAAAAGGCATCATGGGAGGTGGACCATGGCCAGCAGCTAGTTAAGTTCTTTATCATTGGTGTTACGGTTCTTGTTGTTGCTGTCCCCGAAGGTCTTCCACTTGCTGTCACACTTGCCCTTGCTTACTCCGTAAAGGTACTGTGCAGAATTGCATAAATTTGTGTGAGGGGTCTTTAATAATACGGTTTATTCAAGGCGAAATGCTTTTCAGAAAATGATGAAAGATAACAATTTGGTGCGGCACTTGGATGCATGCGAGACTATGGGAAATGCTACGTCTATATGCTCTGATAAAACTGGCACTCTTACTACCAATAGAATGACAGTGGTGCAGAGCTACCTGTGTGGTAAGTACTTTGAACGTTTATCACCACAACATGAGATATTTGATTGGGATTTAAGATTCGTAGCTGTGTAATCCAACTTTATTTTTGACCTACTTCTTTCGTGTTTTAGGCATCCATCACAAAACAACTCCCAAATTTCAAAATATATCCCCTCCTGTAGGAGATCTGCTCATTAATGGTATCGCCGTAAACAGTGCATATACTTCCCGGGTTTTAGTGAGTAAAAGTTGGATTGTTTGCTTTTGAAAACTTTTTTTTACCACTAGTAGTGATGTTGAAGAATCTTAAGCATATAAAGCAAGGCACTTTAAACGACTTTCTTATGGTTTAGCCTCCGGAAGGTCCTGGTGAACTTCCTAAGCAACTTGGGAACAAAACAGAGTGTTCACTTCTGGGTTTCGTTTTGGACATTGGCAAAGAATATCAGACTATACGAGATGATATGCCAGAGGAAAGACTGCTTAAAGTGTATACGTTCAATTCTGTTCGGAAGTCCATGAGTACTGTGATCCCAAGGGAGGGAGGTGGCTTCAGGGTGTTCACTAAGGGAGCATCTGAAATTGTGATGAAAAAGTAATGATATGCTTTCTCAGTATTGCTTATTGTGTATTGTTTGTGACTCTCATATTTGGATGCGTATCATTTATCAGATGTTCCTTCATCTATGGAAAAGAAGGGAAACTCGAGAAACTCACAAAGGACATGCAAGACAGAATAGTGAAAGAGGTCATAGAGCCTATGGCTTCAGATGGTCTTCGTACCATTTCCATTGCTTACCGGGACTTTGTGCCTGGGAAAGCTGAAATAAATCAGGTCCACTATGACGTGGAGCCAAATTGGGAAGATGAAGATAATATTGTCAATAACTTAACATGTTTAGGCCTTGTAGGCATTGAAGATCCCGTAAGACCAGAAGTAAGTTTGTCATTCAGATTGATGTTCCGTCACACACGTCGATTATTTTGAATGCTAGTTATTCTTCTAATTTAAATTAAGAGTACCTTTTGCAAGCATAGTACTTTTAAATCTTTCTCCAAGTGGCGTTGCCCTTTAATTGATCTGCTCTTTGACTTTAGTGGCGGCATTTTGTTACGTTTAACTATGCTGCCCTTGTTCATTAGGTGCCAGAAGCCATTCGTAAATGCCAGAGAGCAGGTATAACTGTCCGTATGGTAACGGGTGACAATATAAACACAGCCCGTTCCATTGCCATGAAATGTGGCATCATAAAACCAGGTGATGATTTCCTAATTCTGGAAGGAAAGGAGTTTAACCGTAGGATTAGGGACGCCAGTGGAGAAGTGAGTGTTAATAATATTTGGCTATCGGCTGGATTCCATTGTCCTAAAATCGTAAATGTGTTCCCTGTCTGGTTCTCATCAGGTGCAGCAACATTTGATAGACAAAATTTGGCCACGGCTGCGGGTTTTGGCCAGGTCGTCTCCGACTGATAAATTTACTCTTGTGAAGGGCATCATAGACAGCAAAATAAGGGCAAATCGTGAAGTTGTAGCCGTCACAGGTGATGGCACGAATGATGGACCAGCGTTAAAAAAGGCGGATGTTGGCTTCGCAATGGTAAGGATAGTTCCAAAATCAATACTGGGTTGTTTGCTCCAATAACGTTCGCGGTGATATCATTACAGGGTATTGCAGGTACAGATGTTGCTAAAGAAGCGTCCGACATTATTCTGACGGATGACAATTTCAGCAGCATTGTGAAAGCGGTTATGTGGGGCAGAAATGTGTATGACAGTATAGCAAAGTTTCTCCAGTTCCAGCTGACAGTCAATGTAGTGGCTGTTATTGTTGCCTTTGTGGGGGCTTGTGCCATTCAAGTGTGTAAAATAATTTTTGTTGACTGTGTTGCCAGATTGAGACTAAACAGGACATTTCAATTACTTTAGGATAGCCCACTGAAAGCTGTACAGATGTTATGGGTGAATCTTATTATGGACACGTTAGCATCTTTGGCTCTCGCCACTGAAATGCCCACTTCAGACCTACTGCTAAGGAAGCCATATGGTCGTACTAAACCTCTTATTTCAAGGACTATGATGAAGAATATCTTGGGGCATGCATGCTACCAATTAACAGTAGTTTTTGTACTGCTGTTTTCAGGCGAGTTGGTTGGGGCTTCAAGAGTTTGCAATTTATAAAATTGTTGTTTGCCATTTGCTTCAGTGTCATTTCAAAACAATTTTTGAACTGCAGGGCCCGATATATTTGACATAGACACTGGTCTCTATGCTGAGCCAAAAGATCCTCCATCACAACATTTCACTATCATTTTCAATACTTTTGTCATGATGACTCTGTTCAATGAAATCAATGCCAGAAAGATACATGGACAGCGTAATGTGTTCTCAGGAATTTTTGGGAACCCTATATTTTATGTTATTTGGCTGGTTACTGCAGCTTTGCAGGTAAGTTTGTCTTAAAAATTTGATTCTTTCTTTGAGTCATTGTTAAACATGCATTGCTGAAGCGTTAGTTTATATCAGTGCTATGCCGTTCTAAAAGGGATGCGTCGACGATAAATAGTTATTATAAATTTGGTCTCCTAATGCTTTTAGAGATCAAGATTAAGCTAGCTCTACACTAAACCGAAAGTGAGATAGAAATGTTAATCAACTTTTATTTCTGAAGGCCTGTCCTAGGTTGCTCATTCTTTTACACAGGGTGGCACCATGTAGTTTCACGTTTCCGCTTGAACTGGGTTGTCTATTGGTTTTACTTACAAAACATGTAATTTAAAGTATTTCATCCAACTCCCCAAACTGATTTTCACTGACAAGTGTTTTTTTTTTCCATTTTAAGGTTCTGATTGTCCAGTTTGGTGGTCATGCCTTTTCTACAGATGGGTTAACTCTTGACCAATGGGTGTGGTGCGTATGTTTTGGGTGTGGTACCTTGGTTTGGGGGCAAGTGATCACTTGCGTCCCGACGAAGCGGTTGCCCAAATTTTTAAGTTGGGGGAGTGGCTCTCCAGAAGACATTGCAGCCAGTGTTTCGCTCATGGACGACAGCATTGCTGGTCCAGATGCGCGGGATACTAAGCGTACTGGTCAAATTTTGTGGATAAGGGGGTTAACGAGACTTCAAACACAGGTAGGAATTATTCTTTTATAATTAGACTTTATGTTGTATCGGATAGATTGAAAGAAAGCACCACGAAAAAATGCCGCAGCAGCCTGATTTTTAATTTAATGCGAAATTTTGTCAATTCTGGCAGTATATGTCATTATGTGTGGCATTTTTTTGTGTTGTTTTACTGAATGTTAATCACTGAGAATTATCTGCTATTTGAAAGTCGAAATTAGTTGCAGCTAATAATGGCAGGTGAATAACCTATTAACTTAGTAAAAAAAAAAAAAAGCTCATCCATAGCAGCAGTTTATCACTTTAATATAACATGATTTTAAACGAATTATGAAGATATAATATGGAAAAAGTTGCTGCTGCAATAGTATGAAGATTCTGCTATAAACATTCCATGTTTTTTGGAATCATGAGTGAAAGTCATGTTTTTGATTAGCAAGATATATTTATTTACGTTTTTACGTTACCCCTTACATTTTTATCTGCAAACGAGCAAAATAACTCGTAAAACTTGTGAATTAAAGTTTTAAAAAAAATGTGATAAATCAATGTGCTAATGCTTAATATTGTGACTCTTGCTAGTCAAATACGAGCCTTTTTCAAAGATAAATATACAGTAGTGCTTATGTTTAAATTGTTCAGTGTTATTTTACATTTTAATGTTAATAATATAATATTCATTCTTCATTGAACATAACAATACATTTGTTTGTGCCACAACATAATTGCAAACATATAATGACTGTTTGTTTTTATTTATTATTAATCTTAAGTATCTCGTATATATCTATCTCTATATATAATGACAATTTGTGCAGTTGAAGTTTTTTTTTTAAATTGCTTCTTTTGATTATTTATCTTTAGTATATTTTTTTTAGTTATTATTATATTTTGCAATTAAGTTCACATTTAGTTTCGTTAGCACAAGTAGTTTTTAAGTTTTGTAATGTGTTTATTGAACATTTTAAATTCCTCGTGTGAGTGTTAGTATGAAAGTGTTGATCAAATGTGAATTTGAACTTGAAGTATGTTGTTTGTGAGATTGGGTGATGACATGTTGAACACATGTTTCTTCATCGTACCTTTACGTTTTAATGAACATTGAAATTGTTGTTTAACTTGCTTCTATAAACCTATTGACCATTAATAAATTTTGGTAAAGAAGCTATAAAAATGTTGATGGGCACGATGAAGAAATAAGTTTATAATCTGTATGAATGGAAATATTTTTGGGTGATGTGAGAGTGACGCTTTGCAAAATGAAACAATTCCAAGAGACATATTGAGTGTCACCTTGAATCCTTACTTCTTTCGTTACACAGCGTAACGCTTGAAAAATCCACTTTAATGCTTTGACTTTCCGTTACAAAATACATTTTAAAAACTCCCACCAGTTCCTATCACGTTATCTACTTGCTCTTAAAAGGTGCTTGCTTATATTTCACCTTACCAAATGAATCTGCACAATATTTTGCATTCTTCTATTGCCCTTAGTATTTCACCACCACCACCACTACCACCACTGCTATTAGTATCACGGCTGTTGCCACTATACATCTTACTTTTTATTTACTAGACGATTCATTATTTTCATACTACATATCAACTCTCCATCACACATCTCATTCCTTGATCACACACTCGACCATTTAGTCACTCATTTTGTCATGTTTGTGTGCCTTGTTCTTGTTAATGACGTCCATTCTTTCATGTTTTTCTTTTCCTTTTGTAACCTAACTACAGCAAATCACAATGGTCAGAACAGGTCAATTGTGGAGATCTTCTTTCTTCCTCCAAAGTTGCTTTTACCTAGTGTCTCAATATTTCTACCTGCACAGCTACTACCGAGACGGTTCTTTTGTGTGCATGCTGCTTTCACTCTCGATTAATTACTTGGCGTCAAATAGTCAATTATAGCAGTAGCAGAAGTACATTCCGCAAATAACAGACAATAGCTCTTTATACTTGATACTTTACTTATCAACGTTAAAGATTGAAGATGGTGTTGTGCCTTATCTTTCTGACACTTAACTGATATCCTTCATGACGTGACTCTAGTGTCTGTGGGAAGCAACATTTCCTCCTTAAGGCTTAATATTACTTTTAGCATGATTTCAATCTTTTCGCTTAGAGGGTAGTTTAAATTTTATTTCCTGACGAATCCTAAATGGCAGGGGTTTTTGATATATTTAATGATTTGCATGTCAATCCATTTTTTTCCTTTGGCTGCCAAAAATCTGACAGTCCTTATGATTGCTTGCATTTTTCGTCTGCAGGTGATGTGCAGCCTTTTTATTTATAATAAGTTCTTATTTTTTTTCCCCAAGTATGGTGGCTTTGAATGTTTTTCTAATGGTCTGCTAAAAATTTTGTAGTTAACCCGCGTTACTCGTTTGGCTTATAGGAGCGTTGACATAGAGAATTTTAACTTAACAAAGAGTTTCTCTCCCACGCTAGTAGTATCTAACTTTTCTTATGTAGCTTGATTATAATTTTTAGCGGCTTTCTTTTCGATTGTCTATCTATGAAAAAGGTTGGGGGAATTGCCAGTTTGTTAGAATCTTTCTCTGAAAGTTTAAATGCTGTTAAATTGTGCCTCTTGTCTACTTTCTTCTAACTGTTCCTTACTCTAAAAGCATTGTTACTTTTAACTTCACCTCTCGCTGGAGATCGCAAACATTTTTTAATTTAATGGTTTGCTTACTTCAAGCACTAACATTTATTTAAAACAAGAGCCATTTCAATCTCTGTGCATTGGTGATTGCATACTCTTACTTTGTTGCTTAAAAATGTGCATGTAAACTTTTGTGCGTCTATATACCAGTACAAAAATACATAATTCAGAGCAAGTTTCACACAAACACTACTTCAGTGATGGCCACTGACCTGACCAATTTGACAAGCTTTTACAACCTTGACTTTTCTGTGGAGAGCTGAAAGTTTTCTGGGATGGATGGGGCGACATTTTCTTGATCTTCTAAGCAACGGTCACTCCGACGAGGACATTTATAGGGTCATGTGTATCAATCAGCAGCTCAGCTTTTGATGATCTTCTAAGAAACTTGTTTCTTTTGCTTTTCTTTCGATGACTAAGTAATATCTTAACAGGTGCTAGTAATCTCTATATTTACTGCATGTTTTGATTGTGGTTTTTTTCCTTCCGCATCACTCTGTCTTAATCTTTGTTGATTTCATGTCGTAGAACTTCCTTCTTGACCTCATTGAAGTTATTGGAATTCTTAATTGCAGAAGTGGTTTAGCTTATTAACTTATTTCTGCTTTATTGCCTCGGTATATTTTTTGGTGATATGCAACTCACCATGGCAATATTTCGTACCATAATGAATGTTTGAGATTCTGTGGAAGTGCGAGAATGTTGTGAATGATTGTCGAAGTATCTTAACCTCTAGACTAATGTATTGAAAATGGAGCCCATTTTTCAGTAATGTTTAACTCCCAACCTGACCGTCACCTCTCCTGATATCCGCAGCAGAATGTTTTTTTTTTCATAAATTGTTAGGGTTTTATATTAACGATTTTGGTAGTCTGGCTCTTTTAGTAATACCATGCAAAACCTTCTACTGTGGAATTGGTGAGCATGATATCACATTTTGAATGAAATTCCATGTTGACAATGAGTCTTCATGCTTACTCATTAAATGGCAGTCTCATTGCTAAATAAGTTCATTGTGAAGTTACTTAACTCTTAAGACCGTATCTTACGTGACTCAAAATTGTTTATTAGTTTAATGTTAGGGGTTAACTTCTCTCCTGTCATTGGATGAACGTTATACGTGAAATAGTTTTTTTTTCTGGTAATTAAGATTCCAGTGAAGTAGGCATTACATATACTCTATTGTCAACCTGAAATGGATTGATTATTCCTATTGTTACCAGTTTTCGTTTTGTGTGTGTGTGTGTGTGTCATTAGTATTTTGAATGAAATACCCCCATTTGTTACGAGTCAATAACTTTAGACAAATGTTTGCATTTAACTGTATTAAAGGTTCATTAAGGTGGGGTTTACCCCATTCGCTCATGCAAGTTGTGCAAGTAAACAGTGCCATTGCACTCCTTTAGGCTTGTTTATACGTAACGATCTTCTTGTACCAATTCAGTGTGCACAAATTGCATGAGCTTGCAAGAAGAAATGTTACCTAGCTCTATTAAACCATGTAGTTGGTGCATTTTCTAAGTTATTGTCTTGTGACATATTTAGGTGTGCAAAATTCAGTACTCCTTTTAATACCATATAACAGTGGTCTTCAAACTTTGTCGACTGACGGAGCCCTTAGAACTATAAAATGTTTTCGGGAACCCCAACCCACCTTTAGAAAAGTACATCTTGCCGCAGCTAACGAATTTTCCTTTTGACTCGCGGAACCCCCAGAGATGTATTACGGAAGCCTGGGGTTCCGCGGGACACAGTTTGAAGACCGCTGCCATATATGTTACACGGGGAGGTGCATATTATAACTGTTAGATGCCTAGAGGTCCTCAAGCCGTCCATATCATGTTTTCCCCAAAAGCTCAATGTTTAACTTCTTGGGACGTGGAATTTGTGAGTTTAAAAACGGCACTGGACGCTGGAACACACTCTTCGTAGTTTTTCAACTTCAGAAATTTTACACTAGTATGAATTAAGCACATTGCGATATAGTAACGAAAAAAAAAAACCCCGCAAAACGGCCTCCACGCAAACGACTATAACAACGGTTTTTTTCCCCTTATCATATCCTGTAATTTAACTGGGAAGGTGACATGATCAAAGACTGTTTGTCTGATTACTGAAGTTAAGAAACGCAACCCTAGCTAGTACTAATATGGTTGGCCGCTTGGAAAAACTGGGTACTGCTAATACCCAATAATCGTCCCATTAGTGTAGTGTCTCTGTAGTCTCTGCACTACAGCTATGCAGTGGACGGGGCTCTAATGACCTTTTAGTTGAAGAACCCTAAAACATCAACGAAACTAATTAGGCTATTTGACAAACTAGCGAGATATCTGGAAGCTACTTATCGCAGAGCAAATAAAATATGTTACTAAATAAATTAATATTTTTAGAAGCTATCTGTATTAATCTTATATGATGTCTTGCAATAAAATCGCAATCATTAAGGGAACATCATCTTATAATAAAATCACGCTGCAGTCCGACAACTATTTTGATCAGTTTCTATTGTTGTCTATTAGTTTTTACTATTCCGCTCTAAATTTCCACCCAAGCCGTTTAATTAGTCAAATACATTTACCCCTATATTTTTAATCATAATGGGCGGTTTGAGGCGACGATGTTTTAGCCCTCGCTTGTAAGAATTTGGATGTTTTCCACGTGTTATGTTATCAAAAGACGTTCACCCACCCTGCTAAGATATTGAAGTTCTCTTTATTTTGCACACCTTTATTTAAAGATAACCTTGAGTGAAATCTATCCTTAATAATTTAATATTTCAGATTTACTTCAAAAATGTATCTCCTCGTTGCACTTCCTCTAAAGCGGCAGCGTTCAAATTGGGAAGTATAAGAAATAAGACGATAACTTCAACAAATGAATAAAACGGTTGAGATTTGCGCGTTTGAACTGAATTTGAATGCTGCCATCTGAATGTCATGTTCACATTATCATAAGGTTTTTCAGCATATGCTGTTGATGCTCAAATAACATTGTTTCAATTACGTCAAATTTGCAATAGCCTTGTGGTAAACACCAGTTCTTAACTTGTTATTCACGTCACTTAAGGGTCATGGTTTTATTTCGGAATGATCATAAGTTCCCCTTCTAACTTTATTTTACCTATAATGTGTTTACCACGGGGGAGGAATGTAAGAAATAAGAGTTGGAACCAAATTCCAGTTGCAGATAGCAGTTACTACTGGCACAGGACGAACGGTAGTACTATTGTTGCATAGAGAAGTCACATTTGTACTCTTAATGTTCTCGGGGCTCTGATTTTAGTGTTATTCACATTAGTTCACCCATAGACTTTAAAATGTTTATGCCGTGAAAATTTCATCTTTGTTAGCTACCTCTTATTGATACGATCCATCGTTATAGAAGTTTGATTTGCTGTTCGTTGTACAATTTCGCCACCATGAATGGTGTGCTCGGGGTAAGCTGACCAGACGGTCCCGGATTCAATTTAGATACTTCGGGGATAACAATTGTGTTGGAAGACACGGTTTTTAAAAATTTGATTCCGTAATGTCTAGTGTGTCCCAACTATTCAGGAGCTAAGTTTAGGTCACTTCAGTCTCATGTTCTGTATAATCGGAACGAGGTACCGTGGGCCTGCAGCTCCGGATGTACAGGTATTACTGTTGCCTTGCACAGCTCTGAAAGTGGCTCATGTATTTCCGATCAGGTCAAGTTGTTCTCGCTTCTGTCTTTCGTATAACTAAACGTGTTGAAAAACTCCAAATACTTGGGAAATTTGGTTACCTTAGCCTAGGGTCACGGGTTCTTAACAGGAGTTCAACATTTCTGAGTATCAATCGTTAAAGTGGAAACCTAAGTCTTCTCTTTATTGTATTTTCTTGTTTAAATTTCTGTTAACACATTCTTTTGAGGCCTTCACCAACCTAGCATATAAATGTTAATTGACCATGGCGTTAATACCGTTAGTTAGTTATGTTGGTCAACAAAAAAATAAATCTTTTGACAGTAGGGAAATATAATTGTAAATGAGCACTTTACATTGTATAATCCCGACGTCAACTTTTTAATAAGCCACAGTTATGTAATTCATAAAGATTCACACATTCGACGTTTCCTCCCCTGACTGTGGCAGTTACTCATTCGTCAGCAGTGAAGAACATGCCGGGGTACTTTGAAATCCAAAAACACGTCTACACTAGTCCCTCATCGGGATAATCATTTCTTTAGCAGTACTGACCCTGACTGAGGTGATAGTTCTGGCTACCCATTCTTTCCCTGATCCTCCTCAGTACCAGACCCTCTCACGGGTGGAAATGGGTGAGGAATTACAGTTATTATCATGCTGTGCTTGTTTTCTTTAAACATGTTCACCCTATAATGCAGAGCCATGATGGTGGGGTAATGAGCTACTTTTCCTCAGCCAAATTAATAACTTCCTGGTAAGCATCATATCTGTAATATGATGTGCCTATATTTGTAAATGAGGGGATATCGGCATTGAATTAATTGTATTAAAATGAGCATTTACGATTAACTTATTGTATGATAATGTTATTTGAGCATAATTGCATATTCGTATATGTATATATTGAGGGTGAATAACTTATTGGATGAGTGCAACGCAAATGGTTTATTTCCTTAATTTTTTTATTATTATTTCGTTTTAGTTTTTAGTTTTGCACTTTTTAGTTGATTCATTGCATGCAGCAACTTTTCATATATTTTTGTTTTACTTGCACTTTATATTTTTGTTTTGGTTTTATTATATGAATAATTTAAATTAAGTTGATTTTTAGTTATCTAATAAGCATGATATAGTAATATGTTTGTGATAATGAGGTAATATATTGCTATGTGATGATGTCGATTGATGTGTGTGACTATGGCGAAGCCATTTCTAGGAAAAAGGTGTTAATATAATATAGATTGTCCTTTTTAAGAAAAAATTGTAATTCTTGCATGGAGTTTTTGATCTAATTTTTCCCTTTCTTTACTGCTGGTTTGTTGTTTTTCGTTTAGATTTTAAAAATTGCCATTTATCGGACCCTTGACTTGGGGGGCTATTTTCAACGATAAGTTTTGAGTAAGATTCGTAATTCGTGGAAAAAGCCCTTCTGCAATAAGGCCGCATAATTGAGGTCTGTGTAATCGATATTAGTCAATTTAAAAATCACTCCATTAGAAATGATTTGGCTTTTTTTTTTCTCGAAATGGCTGCCTTGGTAGAATTAGTATTGCTTTAATGATTGATAATTGAGTCCCATGAAAGGGCAAAATGACTTAGTATATTAACCTAAACTTTCGTTGTGGATAGAAATGTTTGTGAACCCTTTAATATCCCCCCACACTAGCAATATTAATTCGACACGCATTTGAATTGACTTTATCAGTTAACTAAATTAATGTGTCATGTTCGTGAATGTTTTTTAATTGTTTACACCATTTCCGAAACATGTTTATCCTATTCTCGTTATATATTTTTCTTTTTTTTTCTCTTAAATAACAGCTACGTGTAGTCAGGGCCTTTAAAAGCACCTTGGAAGACATGGAGGAAAAGCGTAGCGTTCATAGTTTGCACAGTTTACACAGTTTGCGTAGTTCACGCAGTCATCCTGGAAATAGACCACTTTCTGATATTAGTTACATTGACGAAGACGTTAAAACACCTTCCCCGAATGATTATCCTTACGACCTGCAATCTTCTGCAAAACACGCAGTGGCCAACACAAATAACACCACTATCACCACCAACAAACCTGTGTCGTCTCAAAACAATGCAGAAGCGATTTCGCCGAACCACGAATCAGATCCACATGTCCCGTCCGAGACTGTACCGTTGATGGGAAGGCAGACACATCCTAACGGAACCACGAGTACGGCGGTGTCCAATTTAGCTACTTCCTCTTCATCCTCCTCCACGTCCTCCACCTCCAATCCCAACGTTGTCACCTCCTCCAACACCGCTAGTAAGCTGAATAACAACGACAACTTAATTGTAGATCCGCCAAAAGTTCACGAGACGAGCATTTGAAAAGTGCTGCTGAAAAATGGCCTTTGTACATTATGCTTCTGGATGACCGTTTTAACGGACTGGGGAGGAGGTGGTATATACATATTATATATATAAATGAATAAATTTGATTCCGGACACCTTCGTACACTTACTTGCCAACACGAACCTTTATATATATATATATATAAATATATATAATTAATACGCTTACATTCTGAGAATTTTGTTTTTCATACTTGTAATTTTGTTTCTTTCTCATTCTTCAACGTTGTTTTTACAGTTTTCTTGTCGGGATTTAAGGGACTAAGTGTAGAAAGAAGGGCGTTTATGCGTAGTTGAAACGACGCGGTTTGGCAGTCATTGTCAACCTAGCACTCATTTTGACAGTATTTGAGGTACTTTCAAAATTCCAAATTGTTGTGAGAATCCAGGTTTAATTACTCTGCGTTGGAACTGAGGTTGGAAAGCATGTCGTTATCAGTACATTGCTTTTTGTGGAGATCTTAAAAACGATGAGCAATTCGGGCTTTGTGTATTTTGAAGGTGTGCTCAAACGATGGCGAGTTGTCCTCATTTCTTAAAGTTGGGAACTCAATTGCAGTCTCTTCACGGTGGCGAATTCCGATCAAAAGTTGGATATCCAGCTGAAAATGTTTTTTTTAATATTGCGCCCCTTGACCATCCCCACTACTCCTAGCTTTTGGGTAATTCTTATCGATTTTATATTGTGGTTTACTGTGACTGGTTTCATTAAAGGAACGCTCCCTACCGATCATTCTTTGATGTTCTCACAACGACTAGAAGCATTTACAAACGGGTTTTGTTTGTTCGTTCGCCCGTAATTCCCTGTCCAAAATGTGCATTGAACTTGCAATCGTTAACAAACTTTTTACAGCCCCGATGGGAGCCCTGATTTAAGAATCTAAAGAATCGATGGGAGGTCGTTGGGACGGGACAGCGAGCGGGCACGTTGGTGAACTTAGTTCTCCATTCACAAAATTTCAATAAACCTGTTAAACTCGGATCAAATCTTGTGTCCTTCAAGGTACCTTTAAATAGATTCATTTTCCAGGTCCTAGTTTAATTTCAAGTTTCTACCTTCAGCTATCGTTTTGTTTTTGGGGTTCAAAATCAATCTGGTCATAGATTGTGAATGAAGTTCACCAATTCGTGTGGTGAAGAACAATCGGAGTAGTCCAAAAGTTACATTTTTCAGCATCAATAATTCTGTTCTGTACGTCATATATTTAGCATCATTTTCACATTTTAATGCCATTTCAATACTTGTCAAACATTTATGTACCAAAAAGTCATTTTGGAGCAATTCAGGTATGTGAATGGAGGTATAACATGCTATATGTCAAGTGGTAAACAGAATTCTCCACGCGCCTGGTGGTGTAACCGCCCCAGGGTTAATATTAACAGCCAGTTATTGTTATCAAAAATTACTGGTCATACAGTGACCACAATGAGCGGCGCCTATGTATCTGCAAACGTATTTTGCTGACGCTTACACGTTTTGCATGCCGGGTGAGAACTTCTCCTTTATCCCACAGCTCCAGCTCCTCCCACTCGTAAACTACCTCCTATACGTGGGTCAAGTATTACACAGTGCTCCTACACATGGTGTAGCTGGTGGCACTATTGACGATTGGGATCCTCCGAACATGCTGCGTCTCACTTCATTTACCCTACAGAGTCCGTGGACCATATCCATTATCGTATAGTTTGAGAACTGTCATTCGGATAACACTGGCTGTAGGTTGCCAGCCCTTGCTGCAGTTCTTTGTAGAAATTTCTGTTAAAAATAGTAAGACAATTCTAAACGAGGTTGGCCCCTTAAGTCCTAAGACCCCGTCAAGCAGAACGAGGTTAAAGCGTCATCGTGTGTTTTATATATCTTCACCGCACAGAACACCCACGACAGTGGAACGCAGCGCTGTAACGCCACAAGCCCCATCAAGAAACTAACCGCATAATCTTTTAAGCTACGGAAATACTTGTAGCTTCGCATACGTAGTGCATACGGTGACGTCATGAAAATTCATGTAGAACACTACCCGTAGCAGCTATTTGAACAACATGTGTAGTGATACAAAGATGGAGGCCTCCATGTTGCCATACAGTATATGCTACTTAGATGACTAAACTATTTCAATTTCTTTAATTAAATTATGTGTTTTTAATGTTGGCACCCCCACAGACAAACGTTGCCAATACTCCTACGGGTTCCAGAGGCCTGGCTGGGGTGACCCCAGTCAGTATGTTCAGTGGACCCTCAAACCCGAGTCTGCCACAGGCGGGATAAGGGTATGATGATGTTCTTAATGTTGTTAAAATGAAATTACTTCTTTAATTGAAAACTATACAATTTCTTTTATTTGTTCCGCTTCATTTTTGGGTACTGTCAATAAGTATTGCAGTCCACGATATTCAATTGCAATATCTTCTGTGGGAGCCGCCATATTGCACTACGCAAAGAATCCTACTCGAAAAGGCGTAGCGTTTGTAGCACTAAAACTGCACTACGAAGTTTTGGCTACAGTTTTAAAAGAATTCGATCCCTACGCTACGAACATGAAAGGCAAATGCAAGTGGCTGAGATGCGAATGCTGCGATACATTTGTGGGGTGTCTAGATCCGACCGGGTCAGAAATGATTACGTTAGAGGTAGCTTGGGGGTGGGGGACATTGCGGAAAAGATGAGGGAAAATCGGTTGAGGTGGTATGGGCATGTGATGAGGAGGGAGGAGGAGCTTGTTAGGTCCATTGTGGGACTGCAGGTGATAGGGGGTACCAGAGGTAGAAGAAGACCAAAGCGAACGTGGGAGCAGGTAGTGCAGGCGGACATGGAGGCGTGCGGGGTGCGGGGGGACCTGGTGGGCAATAGGCGGGAGTGGAGGATTAGAACCCGCAGACCCGACCCTGCCTCAGGTGGGAGAAGGGTGAGATGATGATCCCTACGCTACGAAGTTGCTACGTAGCTTTTTTGAACAGCAATTTTCGTATTCTTCGCTACGTAGCGCTATACGTAGCACAAAAGATTATGTGGTGAAATTCAATTTCTGTTGTAACTTTGCGTTGAACGTTTTCAACATAACGTGTGACGAACGCGACGTTATAACGTAGCGCAGAACGTCGTCCTGTTTGACGAAGTCTTTAGGGTTGGGCACCATCGGTTAGGAATTCGTTTTGCTTTTGCGTGTACTCTTTGATTCCATCGGGGCAAATGGGTACAGAATGAGGATGAAAAAGGTTAATGTAATTCGTCACAGTAGGTAACATCTAGGCTGGTGTTTTTCTCAATTCATTTTGTTGAGGTGCCTAGAATCATCTCTAATGAGAACATTGTATTTGTCTAGAGACTTGGGTTGGATGCCCATTATAACTTGTTCCTGGTATTTTCAATTCCATTATTAACGAATAGAGGTGTAACCGATAGGCCTCATTCCCGAGTGTTTTCTCTAGGATTTCTTAATTCCATTTTCTCGAACAGGGACGTCCCGTGTTATTCAAATTCCCCTGTGTTTTCTATCGAACTCTTTTAATTCCATTATCCGTGAGTAGGGATGTGGCCGGTTACCACCTTTCTTTTTCCAACTGCGGTATCGTCAACATCATGTCCTTATCCCGCTTGTGGTAGGGTCGGGTCTGCGGGTTCTAGCCCTCCACTCCCGCCTATCTCCCACCGGTTTCCCGCCCACCCCCGCACTACCATATCCTTACGAGCAAAAAGTGCTTCCAACCACCTACATTCCTGTAATGGACCTAACGAGGTCTTCCTCCCCTTTTTTTCATTACTTGTCCATACCACCTCAAGCTACTGCTTCATTTTTTCCTCGATGCCCCCTCCCCACCCCTAAGCTATTTCTAATATACTCGTTCCTAATTCTATCGGCTCTTGACGCTGGGGGTGTACCGCAGCATTATGATCTCGGCTATTTTCATTCTATTAACGTGGTTATTCATTAGCCATACAGCACAGCTGGCCTAACCACTGCCCTGTACAACTTCCCTTTCAACTTTATTGGGACCCTCCTCTCACACAGGACTCCACTCCATTTTATGGGTTACATCCAAGTATCTCTCCCAGTGGTCTGGGACACTGATCCTGAGTAGTTATATCTAACCTCAGAGGGCCGTGAAAAATACTTCGATATATACAAATCCGGAAGTTATTTAAACCCAAAGTTTACGTCGGGTGGAGCCGGCGCTTAAGCTTCGATATAAGCGAGTTCGATGTGCCGAATTTCGGCTGTATATGGCAGTAATCGGTGCAGCCCCTAATAGAATTTCCTATCCCCTTATGGTTAGGGAAGTTGGAAAAGTCATTTGCAAAATGCATAGGGAGCTGCAAATTGCTTTGGACGCACCAGTTCTCGTCTGATCACTGAAGTTAAGCAGCGCAAGCCCAGCTAATACTGACATGGGTGGCCGCTTTAGAAAACTGGGTACTGCTAATACCCAAAAGTCGTCGCATTAGTGTAGTGTCTGTCCAGTCTCTGCATAAGAACTATGCTTTGGACGGGGCTCTAATGACCTTGTAGTTGAAGGGCCCTAAAACACCAACAAACAAACAATTCATCATGCATTCAAAGCTTGAGAAGTCTCGGAGCTATTCCAGAGTTACAATGCTATTCGAGTAATATTATAACGATCAAAGCTTTAATTTTCCTACCAAAGTTTCTATTTTGGCTGTATAATGCAATGGTGGGACAAGTGGTTTAGGCCAGCATCCCCTCAGAGACAACCCAGCCAATATTCCTGTGGGTTCCAGGTGCCTGGCTGTGGTGCCCCCAGTCAAGAGCATGTTCAGTGGACCCACAGACCCGACCATGCCACAGGGGGATGAGGGTGTGATGATGATGATGATTAGATGTTACACTTGTGGACATCATATTACTCAATATTTTCACTACAAATAGTTATGCACGCATGCATAATAAAAAAAAAACGTAAAAGAATTATTGTTTATTAGGGAAATCCTGAAATTATCCTCATCACACCCTTATCCCTCGTATGGCAGGGTCGGGTCTTCGGGTTCTAATCCTCCACTCCCGTCTATTCCCCACCAGGCTTTTATCCACCCCGCACGCAGTCATGTTCTTCTGGACAACCTGTTCCCACGTTCGCTGTGGTCTCTCCCTACTCCTGATGCCACCAACCACCTGATGCCCCATAATATACCCCGTAGGCTCTTCCTCCCTCTTCGTATCAAATGCCCATACCACCTCAACCTATGTTTCCCACCCCCAAACTGCCTCTAACGCAGTGTTTTTCGACCAGGGTTCCGTGAGGCCCGCCCAAGGGTTCCGCCAATGGCAAGGTAAAATATAAAAATGACAATGAAAACAAGAAACGAGAACGACTTTTGTCTGTCGAAGATGAACTTCGGGTATCTCAAGCATTAGGCCACAATCTCAACTGCTTATGCTATCACACACACCAGTATCAATTAGGCTCCCTGATGTTTTTTTTGTCACTGTATGGGGTTCCGCGAAATGTCTAAATGTTCCAAAGTGTTCCGCGAGAAGTGTAAATGCTCCAAATGGTTCCGTTCCAATGAAAAGGTTGAAAACACTGCACGTTGCGGACTCTGTTAGCATGCGACACCCCACTTATGTAATGCAGCATTCTCATCGCGGTCACTTGTATTCTCCTGTCGTGGTTCTTCCTCACTATCCAACACTCCGTTCCGTATAGCATAGCGGGCCTAACTAAAGTTTTGTAAACTAAAATCCGGAAATGAAGCCAAAATTTACGTCGGGCGGAACCGGCCCTTAAGCTTCGATATAAGCGAGTTCGTTATACCGACGTTCACTGTATAGATGAGTTTTTGATACGGCAAAGCTTTCAAACTTTGTTGTTAGTAACATTAGCCGTGATGGGCATTTTTTATTTCAGCACAAAAGAAAAAAATCAGAATATTTCTACCGGAAATAATGGCATACTTTTGCCAGTTCGTCCCCAGCTTAACCTGCTTTGTGACAACCGACACCTGATCTCTGCTTTGGTAAGCAGGTTTCAGTTCTGGTCGCATGCAGTTGGAGAAATTTTTGTCTCAAGGTTTTGTTTGCATGGCTTGGTAAGCTATTTTAATTGATTCGAGGATGTGAGCATCGATTTTGTCACAGTCAATTTCAATCTGTCCACGGTACATTTAATGTAAAAAAATAACAGCTTAGTTAGAACCGAATTTGGGCACTTGGTTCATTTTATCAAAGTACTGTGAGACCATACAAAACCTGTAGATGTGTGTTGAGTTAGGAACTGTCGTGAGAGTGCTAGTTTGATGATACTTGCCATACTCCTTTAATTCGTCTCTTGTTGCCACAACTGTGGTAATCCGCCAACACGAGGAGGTGTTTCCAACTACTGATGGTCATTGTTGGACATTTGACATCAGGTACCATCCTCGTCTACTTCAACATTTCCTCTATCACCCATTGACATCTTTTTTTGCATGACACCTGTTGTTTTCGTCATTGTTAAAGGTTCCCTCGACCTTGCATGGGTGTGTATGAAATTTTTAACCATTAACTTAATGTGTAGCCTTTCAGTACTTAACATGTTTACATTCTTATTAAAAAAAATACTGCACCTACACATCTATTCTTAGAACTATATTCAATTACCCTATCACTTTAGTAGATGTCTAAACTCATCATTTGTTTCGTTGGGGGAAAGTGGCCAGCTACTTCTTGCCGTTATTTGTCGACCATGGTCGAAATGGGAAATAAAATATGTTACTAGTAAAAGCATTAATTTTCCGGCAGGACAAAGGCGACCCTGAGAGACTTTTAAATATGAGCTATATATGAACGACGTGAGCGAGTAGAAAGACTTTTATATAAAAATGCAGACTATTTTCTCTCATATTTCTCATATAATATTAGGGTGGTGTTGAAAACTTGCCACTGGTCATTTTATTTGCATCTTTTAAATCCTGAGAACTGAATCTCAAAGTTCAGTAGTTAAGTCGCTGTATCTTTAAACAGTGTAATTCTGAGGTGGAACTGAAGGTGGTGATTCATGCAAACTTGGTGGTTGGGAATGGAGAAGAGGATGGAGGAGGAAAAGGGAGAGGGGGTTTATTAGATATGTCTTCGTTATGAAATTTTCAAGTCGAGCCTATTTTTAGTATCTTTTTTTTTTCTCATTGTGTTCGTGTATGTTTGGGTTTGGAATTGACACTGATAATATTATTTCTGCAGCATGGACCACATAACGTTGTCATCATTGACAGTCAAGAAACTGCAGACTTCATAATACAGAATGGTTTCAATTCAGTCACTTAATCTTTTCGCCCTCCCTTCATCGACAGAGGCTCTCTTTCGGGGAAACTGTAGATGTAATACATGCGCGACATCAGAAATAGTTGTATTTATGTAAATAACCAAAATGTTGGAGTCGTCGATCCCCCTTCGTATTTCTTGTTGTATAAATTTGCAAATTGCTGTTTCATTTGTTTTGCTGTATTTGTTGGAAAAGTCATTTGTTTTTTTGAGCCCATTGCAGTTCTTTAGTCTAAAGGCTGTTGTCCGTAACAAATTTTTATTTTCATTTCTGTTGAATTGATACATTTATTTGGACGTACCGAGAGGGAGAAGGCACCCTCAGTGTCCTTTGGATCTACCTACTTAAAATCCCTAGACCCTAGACTATGGTATCAGGAGGAGAATACAATGATGGACAACGAAAAATGGTATGTGATAGTTTGTCGGAAGTATGTGGTGCATCAAAAACCAAGCCACTTGGGAAATTTTGGGCAAATCATTACCGAGTAGCTTTTTGTCATTATTATTGTCTTATTTTTGTACTTGGACCATGATGAACCATGCACTTTTGCTGTTGTGAACTCATTCGCCAAAATCGGCGTATCAATTTGTTGTCAAAATGTCATTTTACCAAGTTTTATGACATGTGTACCCCCTGTGTCTTCTTCCTTCCTTCCTCTCACATTCGACAAGTCACACTGAAGTATACCACTGTCTCTCTCTCTGCCCATATCATTTTACTTTTTGTTCTCTGTATAACATTTTGTATCACAAGTAGTCTTTAGATAGTAATTTTTTAAAAAAAGAGTATAGTCTGTTATTGATTTTTTTTTTAAAAAAGAAGATGCGATGTAGTTCATCATGTAGGTTTCATCCTGTAAATTTACAAAGTAATTTTAACTTTTCCTATAAAAAAAATTAATCTTCATAGGGAAGTGCAGTTGTTAAATTTACAACAGATGAATATTAAATTTGGATCTACTTACACCCGACCTTGTGTGCTATCAATTTGTTCGCTCCGAGCATTGCCGTCACCCTAGAAAACTCGGATTATTCGAATACTTGCAGTGTGTTGATGGGACGCAGAATCGCAACCAGAAATTTTTATTTTGGACTATACGGTGCAAACCTAGTCCGAAGTTGTTGTGTGATGTGAAGCATATTGTTTCAAGTAAATGTGACTTTGCATAATTGGCATCGAGTTGACCTGTTGATCGAGATTTCAATTTCTTCTCTCGTTTATAGTGCTCGCAGTTCTTATTGCGCGTCAAGGACCCTACATACTGTATACACTGGGGCGTGGATATTATACATGTCCATCGGCAAAATTCCTAGGACATCATCCTTGGTGTCGATAAATGAAGTGCCTCCAGAAAAGAATGATGCCTTCTATAAGCAGTGTTTAGGGAAGGCAGTGTTTAGGGAAGTACCGTCCTTCAGGGTCTTCTCAGGCAGGACAGAAAATTAGGCCCAGGTAAAGACTTCGAAAAGAAATGCCCATACCGTTACCATCAACATGCAAGAGACGAATGCGGTATCCCGTTGCGGTGCAGGCGGAGTTCAATTCCGAGCCGTGAAGATGTGATGGTGATGCCACTACTTGATTTTCTCTTGACCTGCAAACGACGATCCAACTGACAAGGGTCAGGGCCCCTTACAGAGCATTCAAACCTGATGAGTTTTTTGGCACCCCACTGTAGTGCAACCTATCAAAGTAATAGTCGTTCAGATTTGTGTTTTATTCATTGAAATTTGATAGTCAACAACCGATTACAATTTATATTTTATAGGAATTCCCTCCCCAATCGTATTATGTAATCGTTGAATTTAACAAGAGACAACTGAGTTGGTGTGTGGCATGTGTTCACCTTCCTTTTAGTGTCTTTCCCTTTTGTCTCTGTTCACCCGATTTACACAATAGGTGCTCATGGTGCTCAGACATAACAGGTTGTCGATAAATTTAAGTATGGTCAATAAATAGTCTACCGTACGATAATATAACGATCACTGAGGTGGTTGTCCGCACTGACAGTTACAAGTGACCGTCATTTCCCTCATCCATGTGAGGAAGGTGTGCAGGAGAATTGCCGTGATACTTCCCAATGCAAGATATATAATGGGGACTTTTGAGGATGTGCAAGTACCTACTGAGGTTCCCGGCTGTTGACCAGCGTCAATTTCGTTGGAATTGGTACGCTGGTAACTTCGTCTGGAATCTGTAACTTCTGTTGGCAGGTATGGAAATGCTGATGGACCTGCCTTTCTTGCCTCGGCAGTTTTGTGGTGAAAGTACAGTAGTTTTGTCAGAGTAGTTTCGGTGCAAGGCATTTGTTTCTCTCCAGTTGAGTCGAAAGTCCGATTGTACGCCACGTAATTTTTCACGACAGTCATGATGCTCATTAAATCCAGTTGATTATGGAACTCCGTCATCACCTCACATAACGTCTGTATGTACCAAGAGCCATACAATGTATTTCTAACTGACATGTACCCTACGGTAATGGAAGTTAACGATGTGAATTGTTAAAAGCATTTCCGGTAACATGTTGGCATAAAAGACACTACAAATGCTGGGTCCACACTGTATTACGAAATATGCTTTATAATTCTTAAGATGTAACTTTTATGTAGCACATTTGCTCTGTAAATCCCGCCTCGGTGGCGCAGTGGATAGCGTGCTCGGTAACTTGCGCAGGAAGTAGCTGCTCCTTTACTGCGTCAGTGGTTCTGGGTTCGATAGTGGGTTAGCTTCCTTTGGTCCCCGTCCCCAAGCTACCGCCAATATACTCATTCCTAATTCTGTCAGCTTTTGACACCTCACTCCTGTACCGCAGCATTCACATCTTGGCTACTTACATACTATTTACGTGGCTCTTCCTCACTGCCCTGGAAAACTTCTCTTTCAATTTTATTGTAACCCTCCTATCATACGCAACTCCGCTTGCCTGTCTCCGCTTCAACCATTCCCTATTCATTCTTTGGGTAACATCCGAATATCTCCCCGTTAGTTTGCAACACTGATTCTAAGTACTTTCCCGTCCTTCCCAATTGAAAGCTAAATACTCTGCCTTTTTCATGTTTATGTTTAGTCTTCCCTTTCCTATTGCTACTCTAATCACTGCAGTTAAGCAGCGCAACCCCAGCTAGTACTGACATGGGTGGCCACTTAGGAAAAACAGAAGACACTCGGTGCATCATCTACCATGGAAGCTGAGGGCTGCCCCCATGATATTGCGGATGCTTGATAAAGGTGGCGCAGGGCCCGCCCCTGCCGGCACTGGGGTTTTAATCCCCTGCACCATATGTAACTTCCTTAGAACAAGTTGCACATATTCCAATATGACATTTTTTGTGAAGTGTGGACCAGCTTTAAGTCACTTCTCCACCTACCCAGGAAGGACGAATACGAAACGAAGAAATTGGCACAAACAGGAATCTTTCGTTGAACTTGTTCAATCACAGCACTTGGTCTTGCATCAACCACGTCATCGGCAGCGTCCAAAACATGTCCACGGCAAGCCTGAACGGTTTTAATTATTACTCATATTATCCTAGCTATTTTTAAAATAGTAATCTCTAATACCTGGATGAAAAACAGTTTCGGCTTTCCAGATAGCGTTGGATTCCTTAGCTCTTTGTCCGTGAAAGGTTCCCAAAGCATCGAATTTTCATACTTTTTGTCATGGGCGTAGAGTAGATTTTCTTCACCATGAGTTAATACAACTATTATGAGGCAGGCGACATTAGAATAGTCATCCGTAGTTGCTGTAAGAAAAAATAATGAGCTACAGTTAGTATGCTACCAGCAGGGGCGCCTGATTCACTGTCAGATAAGGGGTTTTGAGAGAGGACGACTGTCTATTTCACATTACTGGACTCGTAGCTGGTCATCGGGCATGTTACATTTTTGATCCATATTGTAAACCGCCAACAATGGCCGGTAGTAATCTTTATCATTGGGCAAAACTTACGGCGGTTACCATGTTGCATTTCTCTCTAGCCAGGGTCGGATCCCGGGGGGAGCAATGCAGCAATTGCTCCCCCCC
>JAAFCE010004209.1:1151901-1162605 GCA_013389805.1 Trigoniulus corallinus | reverse complement strand
CCTGCAAAGAAGAAAAGCATTAGTACATCCTTGCCATAGCTATTTAATCGACCAGTAGAACTTTGATTACCCGTCACATGGAATTTAAGTATAATCTACAAATTTGAGTCATGGCGAGGCATTTTAGCACATATGCAAGGAATGTACATATATTACCTGTTTGCGCTTTGATTACAACGAGAGATAAATTATAATTTAAAATTTCATTAGAACTCCTACCATTTAAAATTAAAATGAATACTTTCTTAAAATGATAAATTTAGGGAGTTAGAGCAGTTGCACTCCATAATACATGTGTTCGTTCGCATTTCAACTATAAAAATGACAACCCTGAGCCTATGATTAAAACCATTTTAGCAGGATAAATTCACTACTGCCACTCTTGTGACATCTCATACTACTGCTTGTTTGCTGAAACAAATGTTTAGAATTTAAGATATATTGACATAATTTCCCGCTGCTAGATACTGAGATTGTCACACCCTCCTAATGCTCCCGTCCATTTATGACATTGTAGCATTGCGACACTAAGCGCAAGGAGTCCATTTTTACATCAAAGGCTATGAGCGAGTAAAACTTGAGTGCTTTCTGCCAAATTCACTTAAAGGTTAGTCCATTTTTAGTAACCTATTAATGTATTTTAATACTGATAATTGTATTATATATATATAATAAATGGAGAGGACTAATGAGAACAAAATATCAATTGCGGTTGGCAGTTATTTACTTTTTGTTTTGGCACCCTTTCAGGTTTTTAAATAAGTCTCTCGTTTGCCTCAACTCGGCATGGCCCTGACTTCTATTAATTGTCACGTAACCCATGAAGCTGTAAGGCATTGCGACAATGATGCCTCCAAAAGCAAAGATGACGGACCCGATGGAGCAAAAAATAATTTTATATAAATTTAATTGGGCTGCATAGTATGTAATAGAAAGATATTGGACTACCCAGTATATTTTTAATGTATAATTCCTAACTATCTATATGTGTGTCATCTGTTTGATAATTGTCATGCTCTTGGTCCTGTTCACTGGTGGATAATTGAAGTTCTACTGCATTGTATAAATGTCCTTAAAAATGTGAAAGGCAGCAAACAGCTATGTGCAACATTTAATGATATAATTCTGTTTGGTTCTATATTAATTTTTTTTTGTTATATTTCGAAAATAAGTTTTTAGATATGTAATAGAAGATAAAATGTTTTGTTAAAGGAATGAATACACAAAGAAAAGAAATTAGAACCTTTGGCTACTGCTTAGGATATTACTACGTTTCCCAATGATTCTATGCCTCTAACATACCTACTTTCACAAATGTCAGTCAAATGTGCAGGCCACCCACACAACAGAGAAAGCCCCACAGTCTTTCCACCAACCATTATATATAGAAGTTTAAAAAAATATGAAAGGGATCGGCAGCCGTTTCAGAAGCAGTGCGTCAAATTATTTATTTAACTCGATAGTAATAATTAATAATAATTATTGATAATAAAAATTAATCATCATCAGAGCCTTATCTGTCAACATAGCAAGTTACTATTATCCATTGTCTATGTGAGGGACTTGGCCAACTCCTCCCTTCCTCTGCTAACATTCAGCTTTTCAATAATGCTTCCTAATCCTTTATTACTCCTAATATAGTTTTTTTTTTAACTTTGGTCTTCTAGTTGAGATCCTACATTGACCCTTACAGTAAATTTTTTATAGCCATTGTCTTGCAAAATTTCCCTTTCAATATTTTGGGATCTTACAATCCGACAGAAGCCAAGTTATATTTCTCCACCTCATTCACCCTACACTTTCTCTGGATTCCCCTTTCACTCCCCAATAGTTTCCATTCTAATTGAATGCTGAGGTCATTCCGTCCCAATTTTACTTCCAGTTGGCAGTCATTGGTACATGATAAACGTATCCATCACTTGTCATGTGTCAGTCGATTTGTTTTCAGACGTCAACCAGTAAGGACCGTTTTCAGTTTTGGTATTTGAAGGCGGGTAATACTGCCTGACGTGTAGTCATAGGTTGCCGACCTCTGAATTACGAAATAGAAGCATGAAATTTAGAAATGGTTTTTGTAATGATTCTATGGTGTATCTGTGCATTACATTCATTATCATAAGCAGTTTTCTTTCAGGTTAATTTCACATCTGGATGTCAATATGTGACAAATTTCTAATATTAAAATGGAAGTAAATGTTAATTCCTGCCTTTTAAATGTAGTGCACATTGTTTGGGCCAACAGTTTTTGGAAGGCATTTAAAATGTTGATGGTTCATAGTTGTATGACATGAGCAATAGTTCAGTGGCAAATATGTACTTCAGTTATTGCTTTAAGCATTGAAATTGAGTATGGCCGTTTATACATGTAATTTGCAAACTAGCAGTTTGCCTAGTTGTTCATATGAGCATTAAGCTACAGTTTAGTGTACATTTTTACATTAATAACATTGTGCATATCGTGTTGTTGCATGCTGGATGTTACGTCAAGTGTCATGGTATTTGTCCTGAGTCACAAATGGTCTTGCATGTGCACCCTAGTAGACAACTATGAATTCCATTCCATCAAATGAATATCATGTATGTGGGAATATTCATCATGTCAGTTATATGACTTTAATATGTTATTAAGGTAGGAGAATGTAAACCTCTTCTCTCCCATCCCACCTGGTAAAACAATTACAGCCAATGTTGTGTTTACTTTTGTAGACTACAGGTGTTTTTTACTTGTACTCTTATTCACTCAGATGCAAGTGGTGTTTTTTTCTAAGAAATTCCAGAATTTTGTTAGTATAAATTTTTTTTGAGCTGTTTTAAGATGTACTTCTATTTAATCTAATGTATTGTTTAGCATTTCCTTTCTAGAAATAATGTAGCAGCATCTTGTCACTATCATCATGTTGTAACGTGTTGGGTTTTTTAACTTATACATGGAAAGAGACACCTATTATTAGAATAGTGCCTGTAATATATACATGCACCATATTTAATCAAATATGCTGTAGAGACAACTTAACTATAAGGTTAATCAATGTTGACATGTTTTTAGCAAATTGCCCCCTGATTGTAGCCTGCACCAGAGAATGACAATTTTCCGCACTGTAACTGGGACCAGTTGAACAGCAATAGCATGTATATTGTGATTCAGTTGATAGTTTTATATTCCCCATGTAGTTCTATGTATTTATATATGGCATGTCCTTTAAACACTGCATGCAGTTTTACCTAAAATTGTGCATTTTGAATGGTTCTGCATGTGTTTAAAAAGTTTGTTTTATAATTGCACTTTTGATGATTACTACAACCGTTTTGGATGCGCTATTGATGTCATTAAAACAGTTGCCAAACACATACCAAATATTTCACTATTATGGTTATTGTTATTAATAACTACCATCTAAAAGTCTATTCAGAAAATGAGAAATGTAGTGGTTCTCATTTATATTAATTCATATTTGATAAAGTTAGGTTATGTTGTTTTAATATTAATTGAATTTCTATTACTGATTTCCGAATTCTGTTCAAATGGATAAATCAGTTACAGATATATCACTTCTTAAAACATTCAAGTATATGAATGGTACTTTTGACCTTATACTTTATCTTCGCATTGCATTTAACATCCTATCCTCAGAGAAATGAAGTTCTCGTTATAATTTCAGTTGGAAAATAGAGCGTTCATTTAATCAGGCGGTGCATTCCACATGGCATAAGAAGTAATCAGGGTATTGAATTTTGCATAATTACAAAGAAATACAATGTACTGTTTTAATCATAGTGTTTTGGTTCACACACACAGATGGTAGTAAGTCTGTGTTAGACAGCCAGAAACATGACTGTATTGGTCCAATTGATCCGACTCGACGGCTAATTCTTGAGCACAGTACATTGAGCTCTGTCTTGAAATGAATTTGTTTCTTTAGAACAAGAGGAAACTCCAGTACACATTTCATTGAAGGGTAATTAAAGCCGATTGATATTACTATGCGTATCACCTGTACAAGAAAGGACCCTTACTACATAGAGCAAAATATATAACTTATTAAAGGAACTCATAAGTAGGGACAATTCAATTGACTGAATATGTCAAATGCAAAGCAGACTCCAATTAGGAAATGTGGTATTAAGAAGAAGAGAGTTGTTTATTGTTTTATTGAATTGTCATACAAGTGTAGTTATATTAATTTCTAAAATTGTTGCTACAATTCACAGAGTGGAACATCAGTTAATTTTGATTTCCAAGTGAAGTCTACTCAGTATTCAATTAACCTTATGTCTGAATATGTAGGTAACTTGTGATGATTTCCCTGGTTCAGATTTGTGATGAATGGGTTACATCGATTATCATTTTCATATGGCTCCAAAAGTGGAAAGTGCATCTTGAATATTCTTTGTCCTTCTTTGAACTATAGATGTCCAAATTTTTTTTTACTAATAACAATACCATAACAGTGATGCATTGCATTGTGTTGAATGTTATACAGTGGGAATGGGATGTAGAGGTATAAAAATTGTATAAAGATTGACGTTCTTATAATTTTTTTTTTTAATTTTTTTCTTTATTCTTCATATCTTTGTCTTCTTCCTTCTCTTATTTCCTCTTTCTGTTCACAGATTCGTGTAGTTAATGCTTTCCGTATGGGGATAGATTCTCGTTTCGACCGTTGCAACCCTTCTGGCCAGAGTGGGCCACATAAACAGGCTTCACTCTCTAAGCGACTGTCACAAACATCATCTATTGAATATGCTGACTATGTTCCTGAGGAACCTGTAGAAAATATTGAAAACCCAGATGGGGCATCTAACCATAGTCAAAGCATTGAGACAGCAGTGTAAATTATAAGCAAATCTTATACTAAATTCATAAGTTTGTCCCATTCCCCTTTCATCATCCTTTGTTCCATCCTCAATTTCATTATATTCAGCATTCAAATATAAAAGTCTTATTCATGTGATTTGTTCACATAATGTGAAAAGTTCAGAAATGAGAAGTCATGTTTTGAGTAAGATATAAATAATGCAATGCTGTATGTTACTAGTGTATAAATAACTTGATATCTTTTTCTCAAATTGTTGACCCTTTTCTCAGTCCTATTTCACCTTTAAACCCATAATCCCTTGACCTTTGTAATCCCACTCACTTGGACTATCCAAAAACCTTGTTGAATTTGAAAATGCTTTATCCATTTACTGGTCTTAAGCTTTGACATATATATAATAAAAGATATTGAAATTAAGTAATATTTTGCATTTATGAGTTGGATAGATTTCCATATACAGGTATACAGAAAGATTAAAAGTTTAACTATATGTGTAAGTGAAAATGTAATGATTAGTTTATTATTGAATTTCTATTGTGTTCACTCTGCCATGTTCCTTGGCATATGCAATTGCTGATGGATGTTGGCAATGGCACAGCCCCTTGATTGACCTGTATGTTTCATTTTTTGGCAGCTATTGATTGATGTACTCAAGGTTGTGCCTTGGCCATGACGACAAATTTCATTATTTATTTAAAAGAGACAAGTGTAGTGTTTGTTGACCTAAATTTAAGTGAACTTGGATTTTGGATTCATTAGCATGTAAGGCCATTGTGTAATAAAACATATTACTATAGAAATGGTCATGTTTTCATCATACAACTGCTAAGCCCACTTTACTGTGTGATTGAGAAACCCTTAGGATTTGAAATTTAGATTTTACATGTTTACTACATTCAAAACTGGGCAGAAGGATATTAAGCTTCACTTGGGTCTTAACACCTGAAAAGATATTGCAGTATTTGTATCTGTTAGCAGTTTATTGATTACATTATATTCATTTTTTCTGAATATAATATATGATATTGAGCCTTTTTATTTTTAAATCAGTAATGCAGTGATTTAAGTAATGGGTTTGAACAAAGACGGTCATTTAATGGGAATGCCATGCAAATTTTATTTATTACAATTTCATGCTATTTATTATGTCATGATATTTAAATCTAATGACCCACTGGAGTGTTCATATAAAAGAAACTTAAATCACCTTGAAAGTTATGATTTAGGTTAATTTTTCATCAGTTTTCACCTCTTTCATCAAGTGTCATTGATTGTTCCATAATATTTGTTTCATGATGTTGACTGAATAATCAGAATTATGTCCCGTAGTGATTTTAATAGTTTAATGCTGGGAGATAGGGCTTATTTCAATAACTGAATTTTTTCTCATAGGTAATAACTGTCTATGTGATAACTGATAGGGCTGCAAATGATTTATTTTCTGTTCCTTTCTTCATCTTTTCAGCAATCATATGCAATTACTTTGCAATTGTTGGTTTTATATACAGTAATCCCGGCTGATTCACTTTCATGTTCTTTTGATTTTTAAAAATTTTCTGCGATACATTTGTACTTCCCACATTATGCATTAGAGTAACCCGACTTCCAGTAGCCCATTGCTCTACATGTTGCTACATATTTAGGTTTGGAAGCATATTACAATAGAATTTACAGAAATTTAAATGAAGGATACTAAAATCAGTCTTTCGTTTCACTCAGTGGTTTGTATACATCTATGTCAATCAAGATGCTGAAGCTGTCTGGTGAACACTAAATATGTCTTAATTATAGGGTGCTACCTTGAATGAGGAGTGATATATTGACATCTTTCATAGGAATAGTTATGTATTTTAAGTTTTATTTTGTATGATTACTTATATATTATTTGCCGTTATTTGGGCTGTGCTGGTGCCAAGATTTTAATGCTGGAGACCTTTATCAGGCATTCTTTGATAACAGTAATTTATCGACATGTCTCAAAATATACTTAATATAGACATTACATCGAAGAAATTCCTGACGCCCTATTTTTTCGGATCAAGATTAATATTTTATTGTTGCTGTGTGCGCTGTTTACAGCTAGTTTAACTCATATGTTATTTACGTGGATAGATGTGTAATTAGTAGTGATATTTTAAATTTAGTTCTCATTTCCTGGAGTAATTATGAATTCGATCCATGCCTTCCCGAATATCCCATGAGGAGGGTGTCGATATGCAGTAAAGTGCATAAGTATTATGACGTAAGGTGCTATTGGAGTAGTACTGTGTTTTCATACCACCAGCTACCTTGATGATGGTAAAAAGCATTGCGGTTCCATAAGAGATTGCGGAAAAACAAAAACAATATATGACAGACCAGAATTTTCATCCTATTAGCGCATCAAGGGTGTTGCTGATGAAAATGTTATCGTATGAAATAGAAACTATGGGACATTCTCATTTCTTTATTATCCCTAAATGCTATTCTATTATCCTCAAAGATATTTATTATTTCTTTTTTGAAATAATTTTGTCATACCTGTTCCCATGAAATTATTCATGGTCATCCATTATTGTGGTTTATGTTCCCAAAATTTGAAAATGTGAATTCATCCCTATAGGACAGTAATGCAATTAATAATGTCATTCCTTTACATTTGCACATTATAGCATTTCAGTGCTTTCCTACAATTCTGCTGCATTGCTTGCCATGTAGCTACAGTGGAATGTGTGCCTATGAGCGCGATTTTCTTTTCTCTGGCTCGTTTTAGTAATAAATTCCCTCTCTCTCACCTTGGTTTTCATGGCAACATGCAGAAGTTGGCTTGATCATTCACACTACAGGCAAGTTATTAACGTCACCTAAATGCCTATATTGGATATTAGAATTGTCCTATAGGGGTTTGGTCAAGAAGTTGTAATAAATTTCTGCCTATAAAATAGTTATATGGCATGATGTGGGATAAAGTTGTATGGTTTCATTTATCACTGAATATTTTATAGCGCATCTTGAATTATAGACGGTAGAATCAATTTATGATGAGTAATTTGTTTTAATGATATCCCTCTTCACGTCATTTATTCAGAAATTTGTGACTGCATTGTGTACTGCTGTTTCTGAACCGTATACAGTTTCCGCACATTTAAGGCAGTTGTCTGACTTAGGAGAGTTTCTTTGTTTCTGTGTTATTCATACTAATGTGTGGATTTGTCAGATATTCAAGCTGAACCTCTAGGGGTTATTAATTTTAGTATCCTAATTCTTCTATAAAGGTCTTATATGCTGCAATGAAACGTTGAGGTCATAGGACTAATTTTTCTGTCCTATATTATTGTTGCAATGTCAAGCCATTAAAAACCCATTTGTAACAGAAAGAAGTATGAGTATTATAAGACACTGGTTTGCAGTTTGGATATATCGTGCAACAAGATATCAGTGATATAATGTATTTATTAGCCCAGAAGTCAGACTTTCTGGACTCAATTGTGACATTGCATTTCGTTAACAACATATACTTCTTATTATGAAATAATTTCTATTTACGTAGCATTGTAAAAGAAATTCAAACTTATGTTGGTCAGTTGATGCACCGTAGTTTATTCACCTTCTTTTCTAAAATGTTTAAAGATGGTTTGTATTTATGGTTTTTTTTGTTTTAAAGCCGAAATATATTCGCTTTATTAATTATCTGTAGTAGATTTTTATGGAAGTTCATGAACAAACGCAGCGTTGTATTCTTTTGTCAAATGCCGATCTCAGATTTTTAGTTGGAGTTTCTTCAAAAAATATTTTTTTTATATACTGAATAAACCTACATAGTGGGACATTGGTTTTAACTTTAGTCAGTATTTTAGACCATTTCAGTTAGATATTTAATAGTATGACTTGATCCTTCTCTCTAAAACCATGGCTGTCTTAAAGCCTCATTCTTTGTATTATTGCTTTATTAATAGTATTAAGAAGGGATGTGGTTAGAAGTATGAATTCTATACATAAAAGTACAACAAAGTGCATGAAAGTGGTGTATTTCACATTTGTGAAAATTTCGTTATTGTCTGCTTAATTGGTATGGAGAACAGTAAGGCTTCAAACTGTTCATCAGCAGAAAATTAAAAATGCATTTAAAAAAGGTCAATTTCCTTTGCAAAAATCTTAACTATATTTGCCCTAAATCATATTGCATGTACTTTCATCAATATTACAATAGATGATATAAATTTAAGCCAGGCAACACTCCTCTTTTAAGATGAGTAGCATGATTGTGTGTGTAGCTCTCGGCATATGTTTTTTCTGTTACAGAAATACCTCAGTAAATGCAAAATGCACACTGAAGTTGTTAAACGTCACTTTTCAGTAGCCTACTTGCAAATCTGTCTGACAAATTTCTAATGTGGTTGCATTTTACGTCATGGTTCCTTCAATTTTATGGTTTCATGATATTCTTTAAGAGGAGAGATAGGGATTGGTAAGAGTTGTCAGAACAGACACTTCAGATATATTTTAAAATGCAGGAATGTATCTGATATAAGGTTATTCTTTGCTGTATGCAACAATTATTACAAGTGTGTGTCCATTTTCCTTATATATATCATGTATAACATCAGCTCACATGGCAAATGAGCAATAGATAAAAGTAGATAAAAATAAACATATTGTATGTGCTGAAAGGTAGACTAATTTTATTAAGGAATGACAACTGACGCATTAGAATCCCAGATTGAAATAATCATAAGTGTCTTCCATAATGAATATCTACATGTTAGGTTATTACTTTTTACCTCCTGTTGCTAGAGTTGTATGAAATAGTAAATGTTGCTGTTATTCAGTTGTCATTACGATGTTTTTGGACTACGTTATAATATGTGAATTATTACAGTCATCTGCCTTGATTCAGAAAGGGTGTGGGTCAGGAAAGCATATTCTTGAGCAGGCACAACTTGTCATAACATTTTCAATGACTTCTAAAACCTCTTGAGTTGTGGTGTTAACAATGACTACAGTAATATTTAGGCTTCTAAGATTACTGAAACAGCAAAATATTCATATTCATTTACTGCCATATCATTCTAATTTCACCTGTGACTTTCTGAACTTAATGGATATCATGGGGATATTACACCTGTGTGTAAGATAAATAATAAGCCACATTTTAATATGTTGCTTTATTTCCAGTATTATAGCTAAGATATTTACCTAACATTTTATTGACATACCCAGTGTTAATTTTCATTTTCCATTTAAACGATTTGCAATACCTGTTTGCTGACGACATCCTAAATTGTGTTACTGTGAACTGACCAGCTTGTAAGGTTGTAGGTTGTTTTATTAAATTTTAAAATATTTAGTAGTAATTTCTAATTCACTTATCACTGGTTTTAACTGAAAATTATATGAAAGCATTCAAGCTGTAATTAAAATTTTAGTTCTTTGAGCGAAATAAAGTTGGCATAATGTGATTCACTTCTGTTAGAAATCCTCTTTATGTGTGACAGGAAGTTGATAAAGGTTCATTATTATAAATCCAATTCATGATTAAATAATTGAGAAGCCCCATTAAAATAGTATCGTATACTTTCAGGTCCACTGATCCAATGTGAAATGTTGGCATCTCAAGATGGCAGCGGTAAATCAAATTCATGTTTACCAGTAGATGTCATTGTTTCATGGCGTTATGTGTATTACTTAGATAGTAGCTGTTTATTCTTCTATGTGTGCTTAAATATGTGCATGTTGTCGTGGTCGTCGTCGTTTTTCCTGTTCAAACATGGAGTGCTTCTCTTCATTTTATTCAACATCAAAATTAAAATGAATTCCCTTTCCGGAATGTCTTATCTAGTACATGTGTTAGATAGTAACTTCTAAAACGCTGTTATAGTCATCTGGATTACTTTTAGTTGTATCACAT